>CAESWR010000314.1:978727-988900 GCA_903171835.1 Mullus surmuletus
CAGTCTGCTTCTAATTACATGTGAGAGTGGTGGGTGAACTTTGGGTTCTGGCAGTTTTCCGAGCTCTCCGGCTCTCGGCGCTCCGGCTCTGCAGCTCGGCGCTCGGCCTGCGTCTGGAGTCGCCACTAATCAAAGGCACTTGTAGGGAGAAGAAGGACTGCCGGCCTCTGAGGGGAGCAGCAGCTCAGGCCAGCCCGCCGCCGACTCCTCTTTTTCCTCTCTCACTTTCTCCCCCTCTCTCTCTCCCTCTCTCTCCCTCTCTTTCTCTGCCTCTCTCTGCCTTCCTGTCTTGTCTGTTTAAGGAGAAGAAGATTGGGGGGAAATTCCTTCAAGCTACTTTACTTCAGGTTTCTGTGGGATTTAAACATGCACACTGAAGTTTGGGCGCAGTCGGCCCTGCTGCCGCTGCTTCTGATTCTGCTCTCTAGCGTGGAGGACACTTTGTTGCAGTCGGTGAGGTGAGTTTCCCCTTAGCTTTGTTTTCCTGCAGCAGAAGCGAGAGGGAGGCGCAGAGTTCTGCTGACAAAAGCAGCATTTGGAGAGAAAGTTTGGGAGTCGTGCGGCGCTCTGCTTTGCTTCTTTCTGCTGCTGGTTATGACGCCAACTCGTGGATTCGTTGCATTTCATAGCGTTTCAAACTGCAGAGCTCTTTTGCAAACGTCCTCACAGCTGGTTTTCATCATGTATCCACCATCAAAACTGCATTTTTACCAATTAAAACACTCATTGGCTGCAAATTTCCATTAATTCATCAGCACAAAAACGGTATTTTGGAAGTTTTTGTGCACTTTCGTATGAAACAAGTGGCTTTTCATTGAGGCTCCCAGTGCTGTAAAACCTTTTGATTTCTCTAAAATATGACACTTCTGGCATATATGTGACAGTTGCTCTTTATCCTGGCATTTTACCGCCCGGCCGAGCAGAACTTTAACTGCATCCATATGATCCAAATTCGACTCAGCTGTGGAGGAAGTGTTTACTCCAAGCAGGTGCACCGAGTCGCCGCGTGTCATAATATACAGCGCATAGCATTTATTGGACGGCAGCGGAGGCGGCGGCCAAACCACACGTGTTTCACCACAGAAAACACTGTTTTCTTGATGCACTTCCAGACGGTTCCCGCCTCCCTGCGACCACGGCGGTTACATCATCAGAGCAACGTGACGCTGACAGCAAACACTCAGTAATGAAGGTTAAACATTCAATTTTTTGTCATAATAACCATTAAAAATGCCTGTTGTGAGCACAGCGATGCTGAACACTGACAGAGTACTGCAGTATTGCAGTGTTTTTACTGCACATGTGGGCAACATATGGCTCCAGGGTAAGACCTGGACTGCAGACCATCTTTTACCCGCCCGTAACGGCGTCAAAGAAAACAAAACAAGCCATTAAACTGAGGGCAGGGAGCACCGAGTCAGAACCACCCACATCTACTCTGACAGGAACCAAGAATTTGGAAAAACTGTGTTTATTGTAATCAGTCTAAAAGCCTGACGACGAAGTGAGGTAGTGACCTTAGCCTTTGTGAATCACACCAACCATGAGAACTTCAAAAAATAGGAATTGGGGTATTTGTTATTCCGGGACTTGACAGCGAAATATTTTAGTCTGTTCAACAGCTGTGATAGCATCACTAAGCTCAAAAAGTGCAACTTCAAAAGATATTTTTCAGACTTGTTATCATGGGACAGAGGAGAGACGGCCCTTGAGTCTTAACATTCATTTCCAGAGACAATATTTTAACAAAACGATCGTTCAACCGATATCGGAAGGTTAGCGGCTGGGTGTCGCGGCAGCTAGCCCGAAAGCTAGCAGTGCCAAGCTAAACAGCCCCTGTCTCAAGACCACTAGTCTATGGGTCTGGGTCTGGGTCTGGGACTGGGAATGGGACTGTTAGTGGGTCTGGTCTGGGTCTGGATTTAGTATCCAGACAGAGCGCTGCAGACCACCACTAGCAGGCTTCTGGAGCCCAACAACCAATCAGTGTCAATCATTGGTAGATTGACAAATCCACATCTGGTTTTGCTGGAGAAACAAAACAATGAGTGGAAATAGATGTCGATGCACCAGAGACGTGGACTCGGCTTTCTCACGTCAAGACAAAGACCCATTTTCTACAAGATCAACCAAAAAAATACCAATTCCTGTTGATGTTAAATGTATTTAAATCAGCTTTGCGATGATCTTTCTTTGATGTAGATGGTCTTTCTGCGGTCTTGCTAAATTCTTGGTCTCTGTTTGTGTGGTCTGGACTGCAACACTAGTTCAACATTATTCATTAGCTCTCTGTGTTAAACTTTCCGCTGAGTACTTCGATGCTCGGCCCTTCATGAACCATATCAGCCTCCGTGATTTATGTGCGTGACCCTCTCAACATACACAATGTCAACAAGCTCTTAGAGAGGCGGGATTAAGGTTGGAGGGCTTGTCCAGGTCTCACGTTGATGATATTCCCTTCTTTTCTCTAAAACCACACCTCATGCTGTGCGTTTATGTTGTGTGGTTTAGTGTTGGTCCTGGCAAACCCGCACATGTAATATTTATTGTAGAGTCATTGTGTTGAAGGACTCCCAGTGACCCCAGTGGGATGCCTCTGCAGAAACACTCTCCATCTCTACAGCCGTGAATTCCAGGCGAGTTTCCCACAAAAAAAGTAAATGTGTTTACCGCGGCAGCTTAATCGGGCCCTCAGCAGTTAGTTTGCCCTATTTTCTTAGCTTAGCTCGTAAAAAAAAGAAAAGAAAAAAAAAGCTGCAATTGGACAAGGTTCCTGGCACCCAAAGGCAGAGGAGGTCCCGGGAATTGAGGAGGGTCCAGCACCCTCCCCCCGTGACGTCCTCAGGGGTCCCACACAGTGAGTGGACCACCCGTCCTTCCTTGGGACGTGCTCCGAGCAGCTATGAATAGAAGGCTGCGGAGGGTTTTCCTTCCGACTGCAGAAAAGTCTCTGTCAGTTCTCGTCTGAGTCTGGGACTGGAAGGTTTAGTTAGTGGGTCTAGTATGTGTCTAAGACTGGCACTGGAAGGCCTTGTTACTGGGTCTGATCTGGATCTGGGACTTGGACTGGAAGGCGTTGTTAGTGGGTCTGGTCTGGTCTGGTCTGGGTCTGGGTCTGGGTCTGGGTCTGGCACTGGCACTAGCACTGGGACTGGGACTGGAAGGTGTGGTTAGTGGGCCTGGTCTGGGTCGGGGTCTGGGACTGGGACTGGGACTGGGACTGGAAGGTGTGGTTAGTGGGTCTGGCACTGGGACTGGGACTGGGACTGGAAGGCGTGGTTAGTGGGTCTGGTCTGGTCTAGGTCGGGGTCTGGGATTGGAAGGTGTGGTTAGTGGGTCTGGTCTGGTCTGGTCTGGTCTGGGACTGGAAGGCGTGGTTAGTGGGTGTGGTCTGGTCAGGTCTGGTCTGGGACTAGGAGTGGAAAGTGTGGTTAGTGGGTCTGGTCTGGTCTGGTCTGGGACTGGAAGGCGTGGTTAATGGGTGTGGTCTGGTCAGGTCTGGTCTAGGACTAGGACTGGAAGGCGTGGTTAGTGGGTCTGTTCTGAGACTAGGACTGGAAGGCGTGGGTAGTGGGTCCCTCACAGTCCTGGGCCCCCTGCCTTCCTCTGGACGCACTCAGCACTCGCAGCAGCTAAGAAAAGAAAGGAAAAGAAGAAAAGACTTCAGATAAATCTCAGTCTCGGCCGCACAGAGCTGAGGAAGGAAGTCACGGCCCGCTCCCCGCGCCGCGCTGCAGTTGGAGCCGCCTCCCTGATCTCGGAGTAATTTAACGGGAGTGATGCCGACACTCCATCTGCGGATTGTTTGAAGAGTGTCTCCTGTTCCCGGAGCTGGACGGCGGCCAGGAGGCGCGCGAGGGCAGCGATGCCTCGTGAAGAATGTCAGGCAGCATCCAAAGGAAACACGGCTCGGCCAGGAACCCTGCCGAGGGAAAACACGGCGCGGCCGCAGCTGCCGGCCCGAGTCGCCCGACGCCGCGCTGGCTTTGTTTGATTTATTGGCTTCGCCCTTCACAGGTTCTTGGTGACCCAGAGGCTTTTCCATTTTTTATTAAAACCGAGCGAAGCAGCCCAGAGCCGCTGAGAAGCCATGATTTACCTCCTTATTTGAGGAGGGTTTTTAATGTCCGTCATGATTTGGAAGTTATGAGATCACTAATACAAGAAATACTTCCAAGGAAACATCTCAACATGTGTTTGTTTTGTCTGTTTGAAATTTCAAAAAGTGGAAACATGATACTAACTTTGTGGCAAGTTTGGCGCATCAGGCCACGCCCCCCAAAATATGCAAACCAATTAAAACAAAATCAGAAGTCACGGGACCAAATCAAAGTTATGATGTTTTTTGGGGGTTAGAAAAATACTGCCAATATGGTCAATACAAAATACAAAAACTTTATTGAGGGTGTGCCCTAATCAGCATCATCTTGGGTTTTGCTTCGATACAATGAACCAGTCCCTTGACACACACCTCGGCCCACACACACACAGGAAATTAGTAAGCTTTGGTGTTTGGCCGAAAACAAAGGGAAAATCTCATCTGAGGAGGTGCATGTTTTAGTTTTGTCTGTTTGAAATTTCAAAAAGTGGAAACATGATACTAGCTCTGTGGTAAGTTTGGCGCATCAGGCCACGCCCCCAAAATTAGCACAAGAAAAATCAGAAACCAGATCAAAATACTTATGTTATTTTGTGGGTCAGAAAGATACGGTCAATACAAAACACTAAAACTGTATCGAAGCAAACTGTCACTTTTGATTTTTGGGGGCGTGGCCTAATCAGCATCATTTTAGGTTTTGCTTCAATACTATGAACGTGTGCCGTGACACACACCTCCACCTTCAAGTGAAAAGTTGAGATCCAGTCAACAACTGCACGCACACACACACACTCACACACAGAGTGATTCCTCACCCTCCCTTCCTGTCTTTCCCCAGCCAGTCGGGCGGCGTGTGCAGGCTGTCCGCCGAGTCGTCGCTGCGCCGCTGCCGCACACCCGACGCCAAGATCTGCAGTGGGCGGGGCAAGTGCGACTGCGGCGTCTGCATCTGCCAGGCATCAGAGCCGGGGAAGTTCTACGGGCCTCGCTGCGAGTGCCACGATTGGGTGTGCGCCGCGCACGACGGGAAAACCTGCAATGGTGCGTACACGCACACACACCCACACACACATACACAAACACACACACAACAGCTGGCGGGTGTGTGTTCTTGTTGATGGGGCGTGTGGATGGACTCTCCAGATGAGCTTTATGGGGCCTGTTTGAGCTTCAGGTGCTGCAGTCCCCCGACGACGTCCACAACAGCTCGAGAGAGAACAAAAAAAAAAGATGGTACATTAAAGGACAATTATGCGTCATTTCATATGTTTTAAAAGTGCAGAAGTTTGGAGCCTGTAGCAGCAGCTCCTATCTCATTAGGGGGGGCTGCAACGCTGAGCCCGTCTTCTCACTTTGGCAGCACTTCAAAGCGTCGGTCGGGAGCAGACAGCTGCTTGACTCACACCCGTCTCCTCACCATCAGCCTTTGTTAGGAGGCGCTCGGCTTTGAACTGTACAAGGCGGAGGGGGAGCGCCTCGGCGGTCCACCACCACCGAGCGGGTCGCCGTGTGAGATCTTCTCCTCTTGGTGCTTCTGCAAGAAGCGGACACAGGATGAACACACACCACTCTGAGAACGACTGCTACACAGGCAGAGTCTGGACCCCGAGGTGGAGATGAACAAATCCTAATTAGGGAGGCACTGCTATTAACCCTTTAGAGTTCCTTAAGAAAAGCTTCTCAATCGTCCCTCAGGACGAAAAACGTACCCTCTCTAAAAACTGTCAAAATGAAATATTAAAAAAAATTTCACTTTTAATAAGTCTTTCTAATCAACTTCAGCCTGAAATATATCTGTCAAATATTATTTATTTGGGGGGATTTTAACCCTCTAAATGCTACTTTGTTTACGTAACTCCACAATGTTTTAATACATAGAAATTAAAAAACTAATTTCGATAAAATGCAATTCAAGGAGGATTTGATTATTATTAAAGCCTCAGATGATCAATGATTAGCAGCAACATTGAATCTGAGGCATTCTTATTTTTCCTGCAGTGACAGATCTTTCTCTCCAACTCTCTTATTAGTTCCTGGAGACAAAAAGCATCTCCTTTAAAAAGACTGCTGTAGAATATAATTTTAAAATATTTTTTCCAACTTAAAATTACTCATGTTAAGTAGCTTCAGCCTGAAAGATGCATATCAAATATCAAAATGTATATTTTTTCAGGGATTTTGACAGCCTTAATGTTCAAAAAAACTCTTGAGGGTTTAGAAAAAACCAAGTCCTGACGACTGTTTGTGTCTTTTTTGTATTTTAGGTCCCATATCTCACGAAAGAAGAACTTTGAATGAAAATAGATTTAATCATTCTGTTGGCATCAGACCATGCCAATGGAATTGCAATATTGGTGTAAATTAATTCATGTCGTCTTAAGATATTATCATTAATTTAAAATTGGGTGCTGCTGTGGAGTAACTGGCATATTAATCAGAATCTCAAATACACAATGATTTTTATGAATCAACACTTACTGTCATGGGGGGCAGGACACACCTCCTTATAGGGTATTTTGGTGGTCATTAGTTATGCATTGAGTGGATCAAATGTGCAGACAGGTGACATCATCATTTTTCCGATTTGCAAAATTTAACTGGATGTTTGATGCATTCGTGTGTCTTAATGGAGCACATGGTGAGAAAAAGGCTCATTGAACGATTGAGGAGGAGGCGAATGTTCTCCCATCGAGCCCAGTGTGTGTATGGATCCTATCAGAGATCTGCCAGTCTGAAAAGATCGGCAACAAAAAGCCAATATTGTGCATCACTAATACTGATTTTTGAGCATTTCTGAAAAACCAGCAACAAAAGAATCTATATTTCATCTGAAAAAATGGCGGTAGCGATGTGGCTGAGGAGCAGAGGCTTGAGGGTCGGCTCCTCGCGGCTGCACGTCCAAGAAAAGGAATCTACGCAGCGCTGCTCCTCTGTAATCACCTGGCTTCGAGTGTCAGGGTTTAATGGAGATATGTGTGCATGGAGAGCAGCCTTAATGGAGATATGTATGTATGTGTGTGAGCGCGCGTGTGTGTGAGAGTGTGTGTGGACGCGTGTGATGGCTAGAGTGATTTATTTGGGCAGACAAGTTGGCCGCGGTGAGGAGCTCATTATGGTTCAGCAGTCTGGAACGAGAAGGCCCTGCTTCAGCCTGATAATGGGGTTTCACTCGCCGCTACACAGACTGCAAATGGAACCTCGATGCATCAGAGGAGGGATGGGATTTTCACACACACACACACACACACACACACACTCACACACGCGCACATACACACGGAGGATCAGGCAGGTTTCCATTGTGTGATACATACACACACGAAATATGCAGAAGCAGCTATATCATATGTCCAATTGCATATCGGTCCTGCAATTATACTCCCAGCAAATTGACACACACACACACACACACACACACAGACTCCTCGCCAATACTCTGTGGTCCACATGACGTACACACTCCTCCGTTTCTAAGATCGGCAGCCAGTTTCTCCCCCCGCGGCTCCGTTATCTCTGCCTCTCTCAGCTGCCTGCTGATAAGATCCAATAGATTTTCCTCCTTCGGGACAAATGGAGTGTTTTTCTTCTCACAAACATCAGCTCCTCAGAGATGCTCCTCACAGACGCTCCTCTCGCTCCTCAGAGATGCTCCTCTCGCTCCTCAGAGATGCTCCTCATAGACTGTCCTCAGAGATGCTCCTCACAGACGCTCCTCAGAGATGTTCCTCACAGACGCTCCTCTCGCTCCTCAGAGACGCTTCTCAGAGACACTGACGCCGAAGAGTGCAGACGAGAAGTCAGGAGGAATCTGGTCAAGGTCAAAAACAACAAATCTGACCTTTAGATATGTCTTTGATTTTCCCAAAATTAAATTAAATTAAATTGGATCATTGAGTAATAAAATGTTTAAAATGTATTATAAATATAATAGTTTATAGTATACACATATTAATAATAATATAATATTTCATAGCTCAATTTTCTTAATTTTTTTTTTGACTAATTATGTAAAAATGTGTCTCATATCTACACGATCAGCAGTTTTTCCTGGTTCTTCTGTGAGATCTTTTATTGTCTCACTATGGTTTCTAAAGTCAGTGGCAGCAGAAAATCCTTATTTTTCTCTTTGTTTGGAGCCTAATTCTTCTCACAATTAAGTGTTTTTGTGCTTTTACGCGCACCAGAGTTTGAGCTGCGGGCGAGTTCCTCCATCAAACATCTCATATTTTGATGGGTTCCATGTTTTTGGTCCTAGAACATAGACGAACGTTTAAATGTCTGTGGCTCCATCAGATGTTTGGTGGTGGCGACTGGTGAGACCAAGTCCATGAAGGCAGCACGGCCGAGGCTGCAGCGCGTCTGCGTGGAAACGCAGATGCTGCCATGTGTTTTTCCACCTCTGGAACATCTCGTACCGCAGCAGAGCGAGTGGTGATGGTCAGGAGGAGACACATCTGCTCACCAAATGTCTGTGTCTGTCCATTTATTTGTTTTCTTTGCTGTTTCTTTCTTCCCTCTATCTCTTCTTCTCTGTCTTCCTCTGTGCCTCTTCCATCCCCCTTCAGCTCCGCTTCTCCAAACACTTTCAAGCCTTTTTTTGTATTTATTGGCCTGAGAATGAAGCAGGTTTTTTTTATTATTATTTTTATTTGTTCTTCTGGATGTGTATCTTCTCTATCTGCTCTCAGGGTTTGATTTAGCAAAAGTTGAAGTGGACTCCCAGCCTCTGTTGCCTTTGAATTTGGGGGCTTTAATTGGCCAATTAAGGAGGCTGGTTTACTGGGCTACCAGAGCGTGGGGGGGGAGGGGGGGGATGGAGGAGCAAAAGGAGCAATTAAGAGGAGCTGGAGGAGAAAGAGGAGCCAGAGGAGATGGAGGAGCAAGTAAGAGGAGCTAGAGGAGAAAGACGAGCAAGTAAGAGGAGCCGGAGGAGATGGAGGAGCAAGTGAGGGAGCTGGAGGAGAAAGAGGAGCAAGTAAGAGGAGCTGGAGGAGAAAGAAAAGCAGAGGAACAAGTAAGAGGAGCCTGAGGAGAAAGAGGAGCGAGAGGAGCCAGCATCTGCAGTTCTGAGCCGCTAATCTTCACACAGATTTCAGGTTTCTCAAAACAAAGTGGCTCAACGTGGCAAAGTTTCCACTTTAACAGCTTTCCCTCGTTTTCCCCTGACGAGGAGCCACGTGAAGCCTCTCTCTCTCTCTCTCTCTCTCTCTCTCTCTCTCTCTCTCCCCCTCTCTCTCTCTCTCCCTCCCGAGCAGAGGAAAGTGTTTCCCTCTGGTCTGTTCAGACGTTCTCTGCGATTTATGGAGTCTTTTTCCATTGTCAGGAGCCGATCCAGGGAGGCGGGAGCTGCTCTGTCCACTAACGGGGGAAAAATGTGCTCAGTCAGTCAATGATCACTGTGAGCTCATTAACGACAAACCGGGGTTACGCTCCATAGTCCCCTTTTTGTGGATCTTCTATCCCGCCACTTTGTAGCGTCTCCAAATGCCAGGATGTTTATGTCTTTCATCACACTGATGAAGTGATTGGTTTCCTCCTCACTCCTGCTCGTTGGCCATGTTTACAAGTTGTTCCTTACGGTGTTCGAGGGCTGCAAACACTGCAAACAAGAATCGCTGCAAATTCACGAAACAAAAGGGAGGGGCTCCAGGCCACCGGGGGCAGCAAACTGAGGGATGGACCAATCCTGTGGGACACACGAGCAGGGTGCGTTTTTTCTACATTAAGTCTTGGAAGAAGTGGAATAAAAAGGTACATTTTCCCTGCTGTCATTTTAAAACACAGCATTATAGGAAAACAACATCTACGTAGCTAATGTGAGTGTGCCGGCGCATCCCGCTCGTGTGTTTAAGGAGGGTCCGATCCCACAGCTTTGGTCCACCCCTCAGTTTGCTGCCCCTGGTGGCCTGGATGAGTAATCGCAGCTTAAAACCAAAACCCGTATCACGGCAACAATCACACAAATCACTGCAACAGAATCAGAGGGCGACTCTCGCCTGCTGGAGCGTGAGGTCAGGAAAACCCTGAGTGAACTTCCTCTCTCTCTCTCCGAGCTCTGCAGACCCTCTGTTCTG
>CAESWR010000315.1:0-12526 GCA_903171835.1 Mullus surmuletus
TTAGCACTTGCCACTCGCCAAATGCTTGTCAAAATATGCTTTGGCGAGTAAAATAATTAGGTTACTCGCCATTGAAAAAATGCCAATGGCTATATAACTGCATTTGCATTTCCAATTTCAAATTTGACCCTCACTGTCCACTATCATTTGCCAGACAAAAGAAGAAAAAACGTTTAGAAGCAGGAAGTGAAGTTAGAAAACCAAAAAGATGACGAAGAAGAAGCAGAAAATCGAATTAAAGATGTGGTGACACACCGCAGGGGTGAAACCACTAGAAAAAAGACGATGGGAGGAGAGCTGTGGGGGTATACAGCCAAAAACAAAATGCAATGAAAAAAACAGTGGGCAATTAGCAACTATCTTTATGCTATTCAGAGTTTACAGAACACGTGTTAGTGAAGGTCGATATTGACATTTCAGTGGCCGCAAAAAAAATTATGACCAGTAAGATAAAAAAAATAAAATAAATAAAAGTTTAAAATTTGTATAACCTGGATGCCACTATTGAGAACATTACCTCATTGCTTTTGCTCAAATGTCTTCTGTTCTCCGCCTCTATCTCCTGGTGCTTTCGGAGATGGTTGTTGAGCAGATTCTCCTGCAGGGTCCGTGCACTCCGCTCCTGAGCCAGGAGCCTTTGGGTCTCACTGTGGTCCTCCTCCAGCTGGGAAGTCAACACCAAAACTCACTATCGCGTATTCACAGCCTGTGATTTGACAAATACTCATAAACCTACTTGTTCACTGGCTGTAAAATGATAAAACATATGTACCTGTTTCATGTTGTTGACGAGCGTTCTCATCTCGAGCTCCAGGTTCCTGAGAGTCAGCTCCACCTTCTGTCTCTCCTGAACCTCCAGCTGCTGCTGCTCCTCCGTCCTCCTCAGCTTATCCCTGGTAGTGTTGTACATCATGGTGGCATTGCGGCCGTTTTCCTTCTCTTGTTTCAGCTGGAATCTACACCACACATCAGGTGGGAGTAAGAAACGGGGACAACGTTAAGAAAGATTGCTAGACCTCCTAAATGCCCCATGGGGATAAATATGATTCATTCTGAGACTTTCCTGAGGTGTCGAGGGGAATGGTTCTTACTTGAGGTTTGTGACTTCGGTCTGCAGCTCCAGCTGGTTGCGCTCCAGCGAAGATTTCACATCTTTAACCTCCTCTAGAGAGCTCTTCAACTCCGTCCTCTCCATTTCCAGCTGGCTCACTTTATCCGCCAGGTAACTGTGACGGCTTCTCACTTTTTGGATGGAGCGCTCGTACTCATGGAAAATGTTCTGCAGCTTCACCATGCTTCTGGAATCTGAGGGACATAATGTGGCATTGCAGGACACAGACAGGATAGTGTCTATTTACTGTGTGAAGTTCCTAAAAATGTAGAGACAATCATGCATTGTTTAATGATTCAGCATCAGAAACAGTTGACTCTGTACCGAAAGTGGCTGAATCCAACTTCTGAATGAGCAGTGATGCATGACGGTAGCCTGATGTGGGGGAGTCGATTTCCTCCGTGGCTGTGTCGGACGACTGAGTGAGCTCATCAAAGTCCTCAGCCATCTCCATCTCCTCTGGGTTCTACGTGTTACATAAAGACACGTCATATCCACCTTCTAGTTTGATAATGTACAGGGTTTATATACATTGTAAAAGTTCAAATTCAAAAATCCTTTAAGGGTTATTTTCAAACATTTCCAGCAAATTATCACAAGGGCAAATTAACTTTTACAGGAATCCATTTATACTCTACATCTATCTCGCCATCTAAGTGTGTCAATTAGCAGATGATTTGTGAAAGAAATAAAGTTACAATATCAAGCACTTTCAAGCCCTTTATCAAAATTGCAGGCTCTTTTCAGACCTCGAGAACACAGCTTTTAAATACAAGCATAATTCCAGGATTTCAGGTATCTGGACAACCCTTGAATGAACTGGAATTTGAGTCCACTACAGCTATGCAAATGACACCTCACATGAATAAAATGCAACCAATTAACCATTCGCCCACCTCGCTGTTCCTCTGTTCTCTGGTTTGCATCCTGAGGCCAGTCGGACATTGGGGGAAAAATTAAAAAAAACAGATTTATTGAGATTAGTGGAGGAAACTGCACATCTCAAGATCAGAAGCGCAGATTTATTGGAAGTATATAGGTATAATGCAGTATACGATTCGAATTTCGTAAAAAAAACAAACAAAAAAAAACGGTTAGTCATGCAACTATTTTGGGGTCGGAATTAATCAAGATTATCACCCACCACCAATAATATAAAGACTTATTCAGACTGAACACAATGTGAATCTTCACAGCTCACCTGTCCTGAATAAGGATTAATCTTTATTCATCACCAAAGTCAATGTAGCAGCTACAGAGATGTCCTTCTAATTTAACCACAAACACTTTCAGCTTCTACCGTGATCTCAATTTCAACAATCTCACGTTGCTTTTCTTTCTGCTGCCGCTCAATTCCCATGGTGTTCAGAGTGAGAAAAACCTTGTGGATTAGTGTCAATCAAAAGAAGCTGATAAACAAAAGCGGCATACTGCATATATACCTTCCTTCATCGTCCGACACATCACTTAAACTGCTATCGTCAAACACAGAGAGATCTCCGTTAACATGGGTGTGGGTCTGAGGGGCTGCTCTGGCCCGCTCCAGCTGTAGGGTCTCCTCTACAGCGAGCCCCTCCTGTTTGGGGTTTGTGCGGGGTGGCCGCTGGAGCGCACTGCTGCTGCTGCCGCTATGGAGAGCAAACGGCTTGTTACAGCTACACCTTTGGAGTTCGTGCCTGAGGCATGCATGATTTATAGTGAAATCTTTCTGCTGAATTTGACTTTCTAACACAAAGGAGAAACATATTCGGGAGGGAAAAAAAAGAGAGAAATCCTTGTGAAGGTCTAGAGATTCGTAAAAATAACTAGAAATGTGAAAACGGATTATGTACCTGTACCTGTCGGCGGCTGTGGGCTTCTGTTCTTGCTGAGCGGCCCCAGCTGGACTTGACAGCTCCTCTCGGCATCCTAACTGGGTCTCAGGTTTCTCTGCGCCCACTCCTACCGATGCCGTCCCACCAGCATCCCAAGAGTCACCGGATTCTCGCGCGGATGGGGCGCTCTTGCCCGCCTCTTTACTGACCTGAAAGGACAAAGGCAGATATTTTATGAGTGGACCGGAGACACTCATCCACAGTCGTCTGCTCGTCTCAAGAGGTCAAGGCCAGTCTATTTAAGATGCGTTTTGGAGCGAGTACTTGTAGACTTCTGTCATACATAATTTAGTGTCACCCCTCCCTTTGGAGACCTAACACCTAAGTGTGGTTACTCTACTTGCCATGTTATTTCCAGATAATTAAAAGATGTGCTACTATGTATGTTGCATAGTCGCACATCTTTACTGAGTGAACCGCAGCATCTCACCACTAGAGGAAAGTCTGAGCACAAAAATAGACTGAAAAATGATTTTAAATATTCTTAAACTAAACCCAGAATGTAAAAAATAGGAAACACCTAAGTCAGATTTGCACTGAAACCCCCACAACAGATAAGCACGCATTATAAAAAGGCTGGCCAAAAAAATTGTGTTACCAAATCTATTCTCCACGCAAGTCAACATTTAAAATAAAAATGTATAAAAATGTATTAATCACAGCCAACACACAGCACAGCATGCATTTCGACGACAAAAACAAAAAACTATCAATTGCCATGTTGACACGACTGCTCCTCTTTTATAGCAAAAGAGGGCTTTTACTTGGAAGTCTCCAAACCATGGTACCTACAAACAAAGTGAGCTTATAAAAGAGAATTCCGACGAGCTTGTTCTAAAACATACATGCAAAGTCCATGCGGGAAAAACTTTATGCTAAGTTTAAACAGCAAGACAAGTGTAAGTCTACTCAATGCATCTTCAAATCTAGGTCAAAAGGCAAAACAATGTGAGGGGAAAAAAAGAGTGCTCTTATGGAAAATAAACACAAGATGATGAATCAAGACATGGATAACGGAAAAGAGAGAGATAAACATGTCAGAGAGATGAAGATCAGCACATGGATGAAATTAGAGAGCATATCTAGGAACTCCAGTAAAAGAAGGCCATCTCTGGAGTTTTTGTCCTCCAGATCCAGGTCGTCAGCAACCCTACCTCAAGTTTAACCCTATCCGTGTCCTCTAGCTCCTCATCGGAGACGCCTGGGACGGACTCTGAGCGCCTGCCTCGCTGGCCAGGCTTGGAACTAGAGGGCTCTTGGGGATCCTCCTCTGACCCGATGTCCTTCTTCGCAGCTTCGTCTGGATTGGTGGAGGTCTCCAAGAGCTGCTGTTCATGGGAGGGTCCAAATCTGGTCTCGTCTTTAGAGGGGGAAAGACCGTCGATGTCAGATATGGGTATGGTGCCATCGTAAATGGTGGGGTCGATGTTGCCGTGACTGTTTGTGATGGGGAGTGCTGGCGAGGGATGTCTGTGCGTGATGTCATCAGCGAGTGGATCTCCTCGAAACGCTCTGCTCTCGCTAGCCCAGAACTCGCCGACCCCCATCTTCTCTTTGTCGGCAGACTCTGACACGGAGTCTTCCAGGCCGGACTCCGTCTGCTCGGATATGGTTCGGAGGACTGTGCTCCGCGCCCGGGCTGCGGGGCGCACGATGACTTCACCTTCCTCCTCGTCGCTCGACTCCTCTTCCGCGGAGGAAGACTCGGCCGTTGCCTCCTCTTCTTCCGAGGCGTCTTCGGCCGTGTGTCGCAACTGGAAAAGCTTGCCGAACTTCTCCTTCAGCTCGACCGCAACGTTCTTGAAGTTGGATTTCACCTCTCTTTTCTCCACCTCTACCCAGAGCTTTTCGTAGCGCTGCTCCCACGGGACGGAGTCGCTCGTTTCGCCTCGTTCCTCGGGACTTCGCTCGTCTCCGATCTCATCGTGGCCCGTGCGGCCCGAGACATTAAGATCTACCTCGCCTGACTCTACTGCATCATCTCTCTCCTTTGATGGCATGGTGAACAGCAAAACACAAAAAAGGACAAGACAAAAAAAAAGCAAAAACCGAGATTTGACTTTGAACATACAACATTCAAACATTATGGAAGCTTTTTGAAAATACAAACTGGGGAAAAAAAACAACAACAAAATAACATTTTTAAGAATACTATTTGTGATTAGGGTCGGTCCACTCTGCATCCACTTCATGCAATAAATGCCCTCCTATTCATTTAAAAGGCTTAAGGAGGAAACAGGAATGTGCAACGATCAATGCATGCATTGTGAAAAGCTGTGCATAAATCAGTGCATGGGAAACATTTATGACATCGTTGGAAGGATAAATCCTCCACTATGTTCTATATAGATACGTCATATTTCATTTAGGATACGTCGAATGCAGGATGGACCGCTCTAATTATCAACCATATAACAATGAACCTTTAATTCACAGTCAAAACAAAAGCAAAACGTCGACATACCTTTTATTATGTGCATGTTATGTATATTAAAATGCATGAACGGCTGTCAGGGACTCACATTGTCTTGCGGCACGTCAGCTCGTACATTAGTTTCACGGCCTCTCGCCATCGTCGGGAGCTCAGTGGATCCTGAGAAGGAGACGAGAGATTTTATAGGACATAATCAGCCCACAAATAGTCCTGCTTAAAAGGGAGCAGTGAGCTTCACCTGGTTTAGCCACCGCCTGGGGCTCAGCTTCACGCTGCGGCTGATTGTCACTTTTGCCCGAGTTACAGGATGAAGTGGAATTGTCTTGGTCCCAGTCTGATTCTGAATGGGAACGTCACAAAGAGAGAGTGAGAAAAATGACAAATGACATGCTTATACTGTATTCAGAAGTGAAGAGGCATAATAAAAGCTTACCTTCGCTCTCCGGGAGCAGGATCTTCCTCGCCCGGGGCAGAGGACGGGGAGCCAGCAGGGGAGATGCGCTGAGCAGCTTCTTGTCCGGGCTGACTCTGCTCCGAGGTGTCGGAGAAACGTCCTCCTGCCTCTCCTCCTCCTCTTCCTCCCTCTCCTTCTCCTCGACAGGTGGATTGGAGCATTCTGGCAACTCCTCGAGTCCGGGCGACGCCGTTATGTGGCCTGGCAGAGTTCGTTTGCTGGTAATGCTGGCCGAGTCCCAGTCCGAGGCATCTGCAGCAGGGACACGGTAATGAAAAACGGTTTAATGAGCACAACGTGACATCAACACAGCTGAGGAGGAGTGGGTTCCTACTGGGGAAACACCTAAAACTGCAAGTCTTAAAAGACCATTTCACATTTTACCAGGTCTGCCCTCCTCTCCATACAGGCTGTGAAGAAATCTCTTGCTCCCGCTCTTCCCCAAGTGATAATGTATGACATCCAAAGTTCCTCCTGAGCTAACATTCATTCGAAAGTTATAGAAATCAAGTGAAACCCCCCCCCCCCCCCAACTTTTTCTCTGTATCGCAGCTGTGGGAAACACGAGGGACCTCAGACCTTTAAATTCGATCTGTCCTTCTCGAGACAGCTGACGCTTCGTGTTGGACATAGATTCCGAGGACATTTTTTTGTACTGAATGTGGACCTTGGACCTCGTCCCCCTCGCTTACATCAGAAGCGCATCTGGAAGGGATTTTCTCCACAGCCGATACGGGTGGAAAGGGTAATTACAGCCGGCGGAGCACGTCTCAGTGTTGATGTGTGCAATCAACCAATGCTTAAACTGCATACACTTCTATTACATGACGCACTGATGCATGACAAAGGGGAAGATCGGGAATCTGCTATTAGGTGGCTAAATTAAGTCTCACGGGGCTATGGATTGCAACTCTGATTATCTTCATCATCTCATCGGTGTATGCTTACTGACCTGCTTTTTGAGCTTGTGTGAGGAGGGAAAAATACAAAGGATACAGAAGTCACAAAATTTATAGAGGAAGTTTTCATAGAAAGACCCTAAATATTCAAAATCAGTTTTTCATTATGTGGATTTCGGGCAGGAGTGACCCAGGAAAAGATGCAATAATTGGGAGATTTTTTCTTTCATCTTACCCTCCAGATCATCACAATCGCCCAAACTAAGTTCGTCCATCAAATCTGTCACACAGAAACAGAGGAAGATCAGCAGATATGCTTTAAAAAAAATGTAAGCATAGCAGCACTGATATTTCTTCTTCCATTTACCTGTCTTTTGGTTGTGACCGCCATCTAGTTTGCTCAAAAGTGGTTCCCATTTTGCTTTCTCGGCCTGGCAGAGTAGAAAGTCTTAACTATTTGATTCAAACAAATTAGAATAAAACACTTTTCACAACAATCAGATGCTAAAAATACCTCTTTGGAAGCAGAGTCGACTTTACGAGTTTGTTCGTCTCTGTTGTTTTCAGCTACAGCCACAGGAGACTGGGCGCCTGTTATGTGAAACAAAGTCATTAACATTTTCTTTCAAAGTCAAACAAACTGTTCTCTGATGTTGGATGAGTCTGCCAGCATTCCCATGCAACTGAGCTCACAGTTAATCAGCATGAAAACAGATGGTTAGACAACACAATGCACTCGGATCCTGGTTCTTGTTCCTGGTTTTAGTGAGACATAAATTCAACCCCGGGCAAGAACGGCAGGAAGAACTCACTTAATAACTGTCATCTAATGAATACAAAATATATTTAGAGCAACAGCTGTGACCTTTTGGGGGATAGGTTCACATTTCCTCAAACTGCATCTCAAAGCATACAGAAATATGTAGGTACAGGTGCACCTCACAAAGTTAGAATACTGTGCAAGAATTCAAATTAAAAAAGTTAGTCTCATATATTGACCTCAATGTGATGATTTTTTTTGGTTTAATTTATATAATTTTGTTTTAATTTAAAATGGTATCTTTTTTCCAATTATTACAGCTTTAAAACCCAAATCCAGCCTCTAAAAATATTAGAATACAATATATCATAAGACAAATACAAAAAAAGGATTCATAATACAAATATGTTTTGTATTACAAGAGAAGTATATTAATTCATGGATTTAATACTCAGCCTGGGCCTTTTTCACAAATTTCACAATATTCTAAATTTTAAGATGCGCCTGTACACAAACGTTTTATCTACTGTCATTTTTTCACAGAGAAAAAATGCAGGATGACAGGGACTTTACTGAAGATTCCCATTAGATTGGAATCTCCTGGACAAGCTGGACAAGGTGGTGCTGAGAACTGGGATGATAAATGTAAACCTGTGATTTGAGCTATAATATTTGGGTGATTGGGGTTCAAGAGCAGCAGGCAGGATGCAGTGGGTGATAATGCTGCATGCGTTCTCAGGACAGTGATGGTGAGGTGATTGTCAGGCATGTGGCACGGTGGACATGCTGTTCTCCAGACCTACGAGGCAAAGACATTCGTACCCTCTCCCTGGCTGCTTCTCGGCCTGCCTACACTCCTGCGCAGCTCTAGCATCCTATTGCCTCCTTCCCTTCTTAAAAAGGAGGGAATGTAAAACAAGTCTACAAAAAGAAACGTGACATGATGGGTTGGACTGGTGGAAGTCATACTGCACCTCGCACACTCCTGTACTTTGACTGGACATCCGAAGCTCACTCACAGACAATCAATGCAAGCATTAATACACTGAAGCAGTTTTCCAGATTATGATTACATGAGGTCATAGTGTTTGTGCAGCATGAAATGGTGCCTGGGATGATTGCCTGAAGAAATGAAATAAAGACATCAGACGTACCTTCTTCTTCTTCTTCTTCTTCTTCTGCTGCTGCTGCTTCTGCTGCTGCAACGTTGGTGGCCTCTTCCTGGTTGTGAGGTTGCAAGCTTTGGTCGTTGTTGCGAGGGAGGCCGGGATTGTCAGACTGGCACTGGAGAAGAAAAGCTCTGTGTGCTGAGAACGCACGTGTAGGGCATCCGATCAAAGTACAGCACTCCGACATGCATTCTTGCGTTACCTCAGAATCATAGGAATCCTCGTCTTCGTCTTCCTCTCCCCTCTCCAGACCCAACTCAAGGAGGAAATCTAAGTGTGAGATTTCAACAAATGGAGATAAAAGCAGGGCGGATAGTTGGGACAGAGACAGGCTACAAAGACTACCCAAAATACCGACTCATTCATTCATTGAGGGAGCCAATAACTCCTTCCCATTCTTGAAATATGACACCCTATTTGCATTAGGTACACGCTAAGTTTGACCTCTCAAAACAAGATCGTATTTTGACAAATTAATCCACGACTACAGAATGTCAACTAAAGATGCATGTTGAAGAAATATCCTGAGTCTACAAGAACTACCTGTGCGTCATCAAGAGTGCCAATTATCCTGAGACTAATCAAGCATGTGCCACTGGTATATGATAGAACTCTTACCTCTTTTCTGTTCCTTAGAAACGTCTCTCTTGGGAACATCTGAGGTGGCACCAAAGGTGTCTACCGTCTCCTCAGGCTGATCATCGGACATGTCCTCTTCATCCTCTTCGTCACTATCGTCACCCTCAGTGGAATCTTCTTTCTGTGTTGAAGAAAAGCAAACAAAAAGAAAGAGGTGCTTTAAAATGCAAAAAGGTGGACCGCCAAAAACCAGTGGGTATCATCACTATCACATCTAAATACTGCATAGTTACTGCATTGACCAGCCACACTACAACAGGCACCGCTGCACTATGTCTACACACGCGCTACGTTCTCCGACAGAGCGGTTTTACCTGAATGGAACGCTCTTGACTGATTCTAACCTCCGGACATCTCGTGCCCAAGCTCTCTGCCTCATCAGGAGAATCTAAATCAACATCATCGATGTCGGTCTGAGGTAAGGCATCGTCAGAGTTCCTGTCTGGATCCTGGTCCTCGTGTTTGGCGTGCGGAATGGAAGCTGGGCCTTCCCTCACGGGGTCTTCATCTGGTTCGCCCACCGCTACAGGAGGAGCACCGGCGCTTTGATCTTGCAGCGACGTATACGCAGTCAACCTAGCCTCGTCTTCGTTGTCAGATCTGTCGCCTCCAGCCAGGCATCCGTCCAGAGTGCCATCGGAGTCGTCGTCAGACGCTTTAACCGTGGCGCTGGGGAAATCGTACTGCAGCTTGTGGTCTTTGCTGTCCGAATCCTCGCTCAGTTCGTCATCTTTGCTGACTCCGTCGTCGCCAGCGACCAATGTACTCTCCTCCTTTGGACAGGCATCATCTCCATCAGCGACGCCTTGAGGAGGCTCTTCACCGCCGTCGTCATCTGCATCCACGGAGGCTTTCACAGCCTTTTCTGACACGTCACTTTCATCATCATCGTCCCAACTGCTATCGTCACTTTTCTGATTGTCGGAGTCTGATTTGGCCTCCGTTGGCTCAACAGCGTCACCGTGGTTTCCGGCCGCGTTTACATCATCGGACACTGGCGACACAGCAGGGGAGGGGTCGTTTGATTCTCTCACGCTGTCTTTATCGTGACTGTCAGAACACTGTTCCTCTCCGGCCTGCTCGTCTGTTACAGTTGTTGCAGGAGCTGGTGACGTCGCCGCGTGGTTCTCAGAAGACGAGTCCCACTCAGATTCTTCCACCGCTGCTTTAGCTGCTCCACATGTAGGCTGAGGAGTGACGGCTGGAGATCCAAAAGGTGATTTATTTGCTTTCTGAGGCGAGACGGCATGCTTTGGAGAAAGCGAGGATGAATCCCATGAGGATTCTGGCTGGTCTTGTTGGGTTAAAGCGCCCTCTGGATCTGCTGGTGACGCTTGAGGCAGCACGTCTGATTCTTGAACAGCATTTTTTGGATGAAGAGTCTCCAATTTATCCTCATCCTCTTTGGGTAAGTCACAATTGTCGCTGTCGTTTTCATCCAACGAAGAGCCCCAGGAGGATTTGCGTTTTTTCAACATTTCTTGTTTTGCACTGCTGTCGTCTTCATTGTCAGAGGGATGGTTTGTATCATCCTTTGCTTTGCATTTGAGCTCCATTTTTCTCTGATCCAGGAGCGCTTTGCTGAGAGCGAGTCGCCCGGTTTGCTTGTCTTCGCTGTCCTCGCTGTCATTCCACTCACTATTACCGCTGTTGTGTTTGCTGCTCAAGGAGTCATCGCCGTCGTCGTCATAGTGCTTTTCCATCTCCCCCTCCTTAAGGTCGCTCGCTGAATGAGTTTCTCTATGATCTCCAGATGGTGTTGGAGCTCCTCCCGAGTCTGGGATCACATTTTCGTCTGACGGCAACACGCACTCCCTCCCGAGGCTGTCGTCCTCATCCGAAAACTTGGACTCGACCCTGATGGCCGACACAACACAATCCTCTTCCACGCCTAATGAGCCTGGCACTGCGAAGCTCGGCGTGTCGATGACGTCATCATTGGGGGCCTCAGCTTCTTGATCATCGGCGGCATCAATCATCTCCAGAGCCGCGGCAACGGACGGCTTTTGAACATTTTCAAATTGATCGGCTTTGACGTCCACCGAGGCCGAGCAGTCGCCGTCCTCATCCTCACATTCATTCGCTTCTTCTTCCTCTTCTTCTTCTTCCTCGTCTTCACTTTCTTCATCGTCGTCATCCTCGTCATCGTCATCATCCTCTTCTTCATCCTCGTCATCATCGTCTTCTTCTTCTTCATCCTCATCATCTTCCTCATCGTCGTCGTCCTCATCTTCCTCACCTTCTTCCCCGGAATCCTCGGCTTCCGGGCTTCCTTCCTGTGAGCGCGATCTCGCTTTACTACCCGATGGCTGCTCTGCGCGCTGGCTTTCATCCCCGTCTGTTTGTTTTTGAGCGATTCCGAAGGGAAAGAATAGAGAATGATGTCACAGAAATTGAGATGTTTAAAAAAAACAATTTACCTTTTGGTAGATTGAAAGAGGGGTAGAGCTCATCTGGGGTGCTTTAGGGAGGAAGGAAGCAGGAGAGGGATCTACTGGGTGCTGCAGGACTCTGCTGGGCGACAGAGCCTTTGGGAGGGACGGGATACTCTGGACTCTATCATCACTCTCAGGTTCAGATTCTGTACCGCTCAAGGATTTGTCAGGCAGTGCTGAAGCTGCAGGGCAGGTAGGGGTGAAAGGTTACAAAGGGCACGGAGAGGAAAATGAAGCTGAAAGATTTGTAGTACCTTCTTTTTTGGATTCGATCATTCTCCT
The DNA here is from genome assembly GCA_903171835.1 of Mullus surmuletus. Classification (NCBI taxonomy): domain Eukaryota; kingdom Metazoa; phylum Chordata; class Actinopteri; order Syngnathiformes; family Mullidae; genus Mullus; species Mullus surmuletus. Next base: position 12,058 of record CAESWR010000315.1, read on the forward strand.
CAGGTTTACCTTCTGCGGTTTCTAAAATATAAGCATGAAGGCATTAGAGCGGTGAAGAGTTCATTTAGCAGAAAAGAATTGATAGAAAAATAATGTAACCGACCTTCTCTATTAACACAGATTCATCGTCATCTTCAGATGAAGGCCATTCATCAGCAGCGCTTTTTGAAACCCTGCATGGAAAGACAATACTTGAGCAGGAGGTTCAATCATAACGGGAAGTTGCCAATTGTGAAGAGGAGGATGCTAACCGGCTCAGAGACTCAGACTGGGAGTTGTCCTCAAAATCTGGAACAAGAATAATACCGTTCTTTTTCAGGTGATATTTACCTTTTCCTCCAAAACAGCTGTTACTACATTTCATATGTTGAGTAACTTCCTAAGACCTCTTTACTGACAGGAAACTGATAGAATTTTAAAAGCACATCTAAATCTGAGCAAAGTAATACCTCCCCCTGCTTCATTTGAT
>CAESWR010000315.1:20479-31651 GCA_903171835.1 Mullus surmuletus
TTTTGAGATAGGAATCAATGAGTCATGCTCATATTTCATTTCAAAATGCCAAGTGCCTGTTGTCAGCAAACCAGCAACAAATCTTTATGACAACACACTGTCATGATGTACTGTATGTCGTCTACATAATCGTATCAAATGACAAGAACACAGCAGAGTGCGTAACTGAAGCGAACATTTCATAGGACTCCAAGGCTGCCTCTCCGGCTTCCCTAACAGAGCGTAGACATTTCTACACAAAGCGGTTCCAAAAGTGTGTCAAAAGGCAGGAGTCCCAACACAGTCCTCGGGTCTGTAAAAGTGCCTTTTCCCGCAGCTCCTCAGCTATAGAAAGTCCTCCGAAGGTTACGTTGTCTGTCAAATAAAGATTTGCTTCAAACCCGTCAGTCCCATAACTCCTCAGCTCTGTTCAGCAGATGTGTTGGCCGCGCGTATCAGCGTTATCCTCCGATTTACGCAACTCAAAGGAAAACAACGAAAATTCGGCGAAGACCTTTAGCGTTAAGTTGGAGGCCTCGACAACATATGTCACGGCACGTTATTTGTGACGTCTCCTCGGTGCAATATCCCGCCCCCAGAACTCTGCCTCGTACGTAAATCACCTGGCTGTGGTGGGAGAGAACCATCAAACAATGAATCAATACATTTTATTAAACCTCTATAATACCAAAGGAGTTTTGTTGAGATTACAGGATCAGCTGTTTAGAGCAGCCCACCGTTGGGATTTGCGGCCGATCAAACAACAGGCAAACATTAAAAGAGTTTAAAACAAAACGCACAGAAGCAATTCATAGAGTCATGAGACGGGAGGAAGAGGATCGGCATAAGGAGGCAATTATAAGTTCCGATCGAATTCTACATCCAAAATCTTCACTTAATTATGAAATGCCCTAATCTGCCCTAAAGCTCAACTGCTTGTGAGGCAGCCCACATGATTTAATTTGGACCTTTGGGAGGACAAGGAGGATAACTGACCAAGACAACAATGGTCTTACATCAGCAAGTGGGTGAAGGCCAGGAGGAGTGGCAGGCAACTTCACATGAAATCTTAGTTTGCCAAAGAGTTCTTGGGGATGTTTTTTGTCCAGACGTTTTTTGACCATTTTGAGGGTCAAAATCCCTAAAAAATATTTCATATTTGATATGTATCGTTCAGGCTGAAGCTGATTAACAAGACTGACTAATTTAAAGCTGAGTTGAGTTAATATTGGATATTTTTACAGCAGTCTTTTGGAAGGAGATGCTTTTTGTCCCTATGGAAACTAATAAGAGAGTTTGCTATTAAAAAAAATCTGTCACTGCAGGAAAAATAAGAATGCCTCAAATTCAGTGTTGCTGCTAATCATTGACTCATCTGAGGCTCTAATAATAACAACAACAACAATAATAATAATAATAATAATAATAATAATAATGATGATAATAATGATAATAATAATAACAACAACAAAATCCTCCCTTAATTGCATTCTGTGGAAATAGTTTTTATAGTTTTTCAATGAAAATACAGTGGAGTTATGTAAACAAACTGCCATTTAGAGAGTAAAAATACCCCCCTAAAAATCTAAATTTGATATATTTCAGGCTGAAGTTGATTAAAAAGAGTGACAAATTTAAAGTGGGAAAAAAATAATCAATATGTTATTTTCACAGCAGTTTTTAGGGAGGGGGCGATTTTGATTGAGAAAGTTTTTTTAAGGAATTCTTAAGGTTAAAACAAATTTTACAGCAACAAATGGGCCCTTGCAAGATTGAAGCACAATGCAACAATGCAACAAATCAACAATTTCTTCATTTATTTTCTAGAACATAGGTCTTTGTCTTCACTTTCCACTAATTTCAAGCAATCCAGGCTTTTTTGTTTCTATGGCAACAAAAGCAGATGTGTACAGTATATGGCTTCTATGTTGACTGAAATCAGATGAAGACATTTATACAATAAGAAGGCAGAGGCTGCAACTTGGGGGAAATAAGTAATCTACCAACGATTGGAAATTATTGGTTGTTGTGGAAAGCAAGGCACAGTTTTAAAAAGATGAGACCAAGAACTTCAAAAAGTGACCAAGATCAAGCTCTGGGACTACAACGCTAGTGTGCACATATTTTTATTTCTTTCATAAAGTAACTTTTAACATCACAATGGGAAATACTGAAAGAACACTCTAATTAAGGGAAACAAAAATGCATTGAGCCATCGCTGCTTAATGGATAAGAGCACATTTGCATGTTTTTGCAGGTCTGGATCGGAGGCCATTATCCTGCTCTGACCTCTCCCTTCGCTGCCACAAGGGAGACAAAGTGGTTGTCTTATTAATGCCCGCTACGACTTCTCACTCGGTTTATTCAGTGCTGTTATATTTCACAAATCTATGGCAGGTGGCTCCTCAAAAAGGGGAGACCACGCTCTCATCCCCTTTCCTCCTCAATATCATTCTTCCTCTGCATCGTCGTGACATTTCAGAGCGTCTTGTCCTCCCCATCCATATTTTCTCTTTTCAACGCAGGTGCGCTAAGTACACCTTCAGTCCTCCGGCTCTTCAATCACCGCTGGGGCTTTCATAATGTCGAGGGCTCGTTTCCATTCAAATGTCGCCTTTGTTTGTGTTATATATTCTAATGGGGGGTTTTTGGTTTCATGTATGTCGGGCTTGAGTCTGAGCTGTCATAAAACTCGAGTTTCGATGTTCAAGGCTCATATATATGATAAAAAGACACACAAATTATTTAAGAAAAAGAACAAATGTTCAGTTTAAAGCCATCCTGACAGAGCTGTTTTTCCATATATCCGATATGAATTGATTCTCCGCTGCACAGACTCTTCACTCTATTATGGAGGCTTGAGTACACCATTTTGCCCTGTTGCTGCCTCTCACGCTCTATCTGGGAGCCTCAATTACTCCACTCATCCTGTTTTGCTACAAACCAGACATAGAAAACCACCACAAACAACAAACATCTTAATCATTTCAATAATCTAAGTATTAGATCGCTCAAGGTTGCTAGTGTGACGCTCATGTGCTTTTTGGTCATCCGTAATGCGATTTGTCCGACCACTCATAGTCAAATTCATAAAAACAGTGCTGATATTACCTGATCAACAACAGACCACTAAGTTGATGCGATTGTGGGAGCAGTGCATTTGGAAGGACGTCCTCCTCCATCACACTAATAGCCAACGTATAAGAAAAAATAACAGATGATTTGTTTTTTTAAGGCTTTCTAGATAAGAAGACAAGGAGGCTCGACAGCGATTCAGTCAAAAATACATGAATGAGATCATACATCACCAATTAAGCACAAAATCAATTAAGGCCGTTTAAAAGTATTAAAACCACTAAATTGCAATTTCATGAGGTACTAGATTTTGTCTGTATTTTTGCAGATCATAATAATCCAATCCAAAGAGTTGACTGCAAAAAATACATGACCATTTATTTTTCTCCCCATTTCTTTAAAAAAACAACAGGTGCAGGTGTGCACGGCGCTGCCAGACCGGCTCAAGGCCCTGCGCTTCCAAAAGCAACCTTTCACAATCCGGTACCATGGTTATTGCATAATGCCAAGGTTAGGTGATGTGACGGCCTCTTCCACAGGGTCCAAAATGGGGAAGTTTGTGGACCCGTGGTTTGTGGTCTGCGTGCTGATTTTGAAATCCTTGAAAAAGGATTCCTGAATATATCCTGGAGATGGAAAAATAAGTTATCACAGTTCATATACTGGCAACTTTGGGGACACGTCATCCTCTTGGCGTCGCTAAAAGAAGTCAAATCAGGATGCACAACTTCCCCAACAGGACATGGACATGCAGATGCCAACATCAATTATATTTCCTCGCATGCGTGTGTTCTTAAAGTGGCCGGATAAACAAAACAACCCAAACAGCTCTGAGCGATTCCATGCAGCGGCGGTGGGAGCGTTTTTACAAAAACAGCTCGGGAGGTTAATTGAGTACAGCTCCTTCGCGGTAATAGCAGGGGAACACACGCAGGGTTTCCTCCCCAAACACTGGTTCGCTTATGGACCTTGAGTGCCGCCTCACAAGACCCGGCTTCTCCCTTCGCACGGAGCTGATCAACACCTCGTCGGCCTGACTGACAGCCAACAAACGCACCCACCGCATGAGTTCTTAACGGCGGATCTGCGGCTCAGGGGGTGGAGGAAAAGCAAACATTCGCGGATGAATCGGCCGTCAGTAACCACGGCGATTGAGCAGGGGAGCCTGAGGGTGCACAGTGAGGCAATACAGGAAGTGGAGCTTTTGGGCGTGTATCAGTGACTGTGCATCTATGCAAGCGCCTCAAAAATAAACATGTTTGGGTTTTTCTCGCACCACGATTACTCAATATTTGCAGTGTTGGAAAGCGCGTTTGATGTTTGTATCTCCTTTTCTTTGAAGGTGCGCGTGTTAACTGGAAAGTGCGGAACGGAACACATTTCCCATGGAGCGGCCTTCCTGGTCCAAGGTTCTTCACGGGAAGTCGGCGATGTTCCTTATCTGAGCCATCTGCTTGTTTCCCCCTCTGATGTCATTCATGTTTGAAAGGCACTTTTGCGGTGAGCTTAATCAAAACGTCTCAAGGGGATTCGGAGTTACGGCCAGTGCGTTTTTAGCTCAGGATGGGACAAGCTTTAAGGAAGTACATGTTGAATTCTTCCCTTCCGCAAATTGTCTCTTATTGCTGTCACCTCCCCGACCTCCAGCATCCATGGAAGGATATACTATGAATACTCTTGTGTAACAAAAATATAGGGCAAAGATTCATCTGAAGGACACGCTTTCTGATCACTGCTACTGGTGAGAAGCTCACTGAATGAAGAACTCTGATTTTGTGGCATCAAATTAAACAGTAACCTGAGTCACCACATCTGTCGAAATTGATAAAGGGACATTCAGAAACATCCTCCACTCTGAAAAATATGATTTGTGGATTAGACTCTTATCCAACAATAATTTGTCATCCTGATTTCATTTAACAACATTTTTTAAATAATTGGGGCTGTGAAATTCATTTTAGTTTATTGGCGTCTTGCCAATATATATCACAATTTTTTTTCTTCACATTATTATTATTATTATTATTAGTACTATCATTATTGCGTCCAGAATTATTTTTAATCCCGCACATTTGCCTTGATGGACTAAGTGATTTGCACCCCAGAGGAAGGAAAAACATTGCCTGCAGTCTTAGCTTTTAAGTAATTACCAGATCAAACATTGGCTGTTAGTGTAGCAGCTATTTTAGAAAACCTGAGGTGAAGAATTAGAATGTCATTTGTTGTAGTTACACGTTATAGCTATACTTCAGCTATATTGACAGCAGGAAACAGTGGTACGTATTAAGATATTGATGTCATTTGAATGTTTTCACTCAGTAACTTAGTAAAAACACATCTGGACGATGCTCAGCTGGACATGAAGGCTTCGGTGCACGCAGGAGGGGAAACGGAAAATAGCTGACGTGTAACTACAACAAAAATGTTGCCTGGAACCTCCACGCTCCCTTCTTTTTGCAAATAATTTGAAACATCAGCCTGCTTTGATGGCCGTTTTGAGAGCTTGTGTTTTCCCCTCTATAGCACGGGGTCTAAAAGCACACTTAGATGCTGGAGTCAGACTTTTATATTCTGTCAAACATGCTTGAATTACTAAAGCAGGTGCTCACAGACTTATCTCTTTGTGCAGGCCAAGGCTGTATTTCTGCCTTGCCAGACTCCTTGGAGCAAAAAAAAAAAAAAAGGCATTCACACTAGCTAACTGCAATCCCAAGATAAGTCCAAAGGCGGCACGGTAAATGTTCACAACAAATCAATTATCACAGTAAACAAACTCATTGTTGTCGGAGCGAAACCTCCGCACGACAAAGAGGAAATAATTTGACACTCTGTATGCAAATTGGGATTCCATCAAAAGCAACGCGGCGAGTGTCGACTCGGTGTGTGAGCGAGAATTGTGCTCAACAAATATCCGAGGATATTATTTAGAAAATGAAAGAAGGATATCGGTGAGGCCCGTGAAAAGCGCAAAGGGTAATGAATCCGTTAGTCGTGTGTGGGGGGGGGGGCGGCGCCCGGTCCGCCGTTATTTGATGTCATCGGACGGGAAGGGTTGCCCGTCCAGGACGGCGCTGAGATAATTCAATCAGCCTTTTGGCATGAACGCACGAGTGATAATCGGAGCCTTCCTCCGAGTGACACGCAGCCTGGAGGAAGTAATCCCCCCGCACCTGTGTCAGTGTCCCCGCAGCTCCTCGGAGCCCCTGACCCGCCCCTTCCTCCAGTCCTTTCGGTCCAAACATGAGCCAAACCACGTGTAAGTGGTACCTCTCCATTACACTCGACCCCGTCTCCTTCCCCGGGAGGGAGAGTGAAGCCTTTTTAGACATCCAGTCCTCCAGGTGTCAGCGGGTCCGAGTCCCCACTTCTGCCTGCTTGGCAGCCCACCCGGCCCCTATGGCCGCCCACAGCAGGTGCGCCCACAGACTCGCGGCTACATACTGACGTTACGCAGAATATTCAATGCCATAAGCTGTTTTTAAAAGGAACTCTGAGGAGTTTTGTGTGTGTCTGTGTGTGTGGCAACTCACTTTTATGTGCGTTTTCACCAAATCACAGCCTGTTGTTAATAAAAACTTGGATAGTTCAGACAAAGATGATTAATGTGCTATTTGGGAGACCAAAAAAGCAGAAAGTGCAGTTACCATGTGGGAGTATCGTGACCCTCGTTCAGGTCAGAGGGGGAGAAGTGTATTTTTTAAAACATTTAACGATGCAATGCATGGACATTTAATGATAAAAACTGAGTGATGGCCTTTTGAAACTGTTGGTGGTCATTTTCCTTTCCTTCCTACTCTGGTCAAAATGGTATTACACCCAAAGCTTGCTGTTGTAAAAAAAGAAAACGAAAAATGGTCTTCTTTTGAACTGCTCCGGCTGGCTCATTTCTCGCCCATTTAAAGCTTGCTCACCCACTGTCGCCGTAGAAACTTCTACTTTCACTCCGCGTGCCGTTAAAGGGACAGTTCATTTTTTGACATGAAGTTGTATGAGATCCTCACCATCGGTGTTGTTCATCAGCAGTGACTTTTCCCCTACTGCGAGCTCCGGCCCAAGTTCTCCGGTTGTCTCTAAGAGACCGGTTCAAGAGTAATCCAAGGCAGTCAACCCAGGAAACTGACCCATGGACCGGAAAAATGGAAGGGGGACCCCAGAGACATTGGTCCACATCAACTGACTAAAGCTGCATGAGCCATCGTGTTTAAAAGTTGGGTTGGGTGACGCTCCAAGAACCCCCGTCCATGGTGTCTGACACAAATCTAGCCATTTAAAGAACGTTTTTGGGGGGTTTTCATTTAACTGCTGTGGAGCTCATCTACCAGATGAATGGATCTAAGGAGTTGGGGACAATTTCATAAATGGAAATATGCATTGGCCAGAGACTAAAAGACCTGAGAGCAAATCAAACAGAGCAATCAACATGTAACAGAGCAACCCAGACGCACCCAGAGCATCCGAGACAGAATTAAGGTCGCACTTGCCAGGCCAGAGACGCTCCAATGACGGATGGTGTTTACAGCGTGCGCCGCTGAGCCGCTGAGCCAGCAAGAGACAGGTGATGAGCACCAGTAATGGCTGCGATGGGTGGTATTACATTGCGCCTCTCGGATGGGGGGTGGGGGGGGGGGGGTTCCTCCATTGCTGGTGGGAACATCCTGACCTCAAGCCGGATTTGTTTCTGCCACGAGCCAGTTTTTCTCGCGTTCCAAACTGAAAAAGTGTTACAACATTTGCACAATCAATCACTGTGTTCGCATACGTTACGTGATTTGTACTCCAGACACAAGTGAATTTTCCAGCCGGGAGGTGCCAGCCAGTGTGAAATTTACTGGTGGCACCTCATGAGCTGCCTTTATGCCTCTGTGCACATTTGAGAAAGAGCCAGCAGCTTTATTGCTTATGGTTTTTTAAGACTCCTATGCTGGAATAAAACGACTCGGAGTGTTTCTGCGCCCAATGGACCGTTGTGATCAGATAAAAACACTTGGTTTGCACAAACAAATCATCAAATTAAAGCCTTTGCACGTCAGATGCATTTTTCATGTGATTAAATGTTGTTTTTTGTTTCTTTTCTTTTTTTAACATTCATCCTGCACTGTTAATCCTAGGCAACAGCAATATAATCTAGTCTGCCAATTTCTTTTTCAAAATTTGCTGTGCATTTTTACTGCGCTTTTATGCTACGCTCTGCACCCATCAGTGTTGCCGTGTCATATTCTGAAGATTTAACTGAAGATTTAGCGGTCGATTGCATTGGCCTCCCAGAAAACGCAAAATAAAATGGCAAGACAGAAAGATTTCAAAGACGGCAAGTGGAGGAGAGGTGCGATGGAGCTTCATTGTATCTTTGGTGTGTGCATGTGTGTGTAATAAAGCAACAATAAAAGGATGCATTTTGACTGCAGAACAAGAAAGGCCATGAGGGCTTTACTTTTTATAAATAAAATACCAGTTTAAGTATTGTAAAACATATTTAGAGAGATCTTTTCCATACGGATTTGCTGGAAAAGCAAGGAGATTTTCGCTCTGTTGTGTTTGGATTTTGAAACTTGGCTGAAAGTTAAAACGAAAAGGGCAGAGTGGATGCAAATTACATAAGAGCAGACCACAAATCTGTGTACATGGGCGCGATGCCAGCGAGCTTTTCCAGTGTGGGAGCTGAAGTTGACCAGCACACTCCGGGCCGTTCCAGACGCCCTGTTTCCCTCACAGGTTTCTGTTTGTGAACTGTCATCATCATCAGCTGACGGGCAATTCATCTGGATTCTGGACAGCAGCCCCCGCAGCTGATGGACAGACAGTTTATGATCCACATGTATATGTTATGAGTGGATCAAAGACTTCAAAAAGTAGCTTATGGGGAAGATTTTGTCTTTTACTTGAAGGGTTTAAGGGGTCATAGGGTCATATTTTTCCATGAAAAAAACTAATTGTGTTGTTGATGGTTGAATGTAGCGTATTGAGATTGTAACCCCCCCCCCCCCCCCCCCAGCACCCACCCACCCACCATATGTTTCTATTTGCCTTTAAGCAGTGCAATTCAGGTGCTGATATTTGCAGACTTTTCCACGAAAGATGTCACTTCTGCCACAACGCGCCTCCACACGTCATGCAGTGATGTGTTTCATACAGTAAAACATCTGGAAATGGACACTTCTACAGCGGAAAGCAGGGCGCGAACACCTCTGAAAAGCTCAAGTAAGGAAATAAAAGTTTTATAGGCTGCATCACGTACCGAGGTGCGGTACGGGATGTGGCGATATATGCACGGCTCTAGAAACAGCAAAGTAAGCCATAAAAGACCTTTCCAGGAGCAAGATTCCCTCGCAACGGGTCCAATGCCCACTGTCGCAATGATCTACAGATGAGCTGGTGGCTGCTCAGCCCCCCGATGCCCTTAGCAATTCTAAAATAAAAAATGATCACGCTGCTGAAGTGTTACACCGCAATCACTTGACAAACTTTACAATGACCACAGCTGGCACCTGAGCCGCATCCGCTATTCAGGTCCTCCTTCAACACGGCAATCGCCGCATGTGAGGTGCGAGAGGTCTGCGGGTGTTTTAAAGCCTGCTGGTTTTTCACACTGGATGCTATGAAACCATTCCTCCCATTTAGCACTTCAATCACCCGTGTGCGACAGTTAAATAGTGTTTGGGGAGCAATTTTCGATGGAAAAATGTTAAATATTTGTTCTTGGTTGTTTTTCTTATTTTTTCTTTTTTCTAATGAAATGTATTCCTCTGGTGTGGCTTGGGTATTGAGTTTAAACCACATTAGAATGAGCCACTTGATATGTTTTACGATGAGAAAACACGGCGCTCATGGCTGACGAGGAGCAGGGTGGCTCGCGTCGGTGAGGTACGACAACACAGGAAGCCGTAACACGAGCAAAGACAGCTATATTGGTGCAGATGTCTGAAACCACACGAGCGCAAACCACAAAATCTAAGCTTTGTTTTTTCTATACGATGGCTTTTTTCTCCCCGCTAAAACAACAGTTTAAGCAAACGCTCCTTTCGTGCAATGACAGGCCTCCGTCCGAGAGTCGAAGAGCTCCGCTTCCTCCGTCTCTTAAGTATGTAAACACGGCCCGTTGGAAGTGTAAATCTCAGCAGTATGCATTGACGGCGTTGCGGTATTCCAATTTATGAGGCATGCACAGGGTCAGTGACTGAGGTCGCAAAGACGACCGTATATTTTCACCGCCGAGGAGGGACATCGGGGGCCGCTGCAGCGGAGGAAGAGCTCGCCTCTCTTCCTCAGGACACGCCGGGCGATAAGCGGGGGCCGCTGGTCTGGAACATCTGGAAAGGATTTGCGTGTTTCTCATCGTCTCCTCGCCTGGGAACTTTGGCTCGTCGTCAGGAAAGCGCAACCATAAACCGAGTCACATCAGCTGAGAATCAAAGCCTACGAGCGAGCATGCAATCGCTACAATGGGACCCTTAATGCTCAGTGAGTCACCGCCAACCATGAGAATCCACACGAGGGACGACGTTAGCTGAAGAGAGCAACATTTCGAGTTGTTTCTTTTGTCCGGCATCGTCTTCGCCATGTGCTCATTGTTAAGTAGTAACCTCACAAACCTCAAGAAAACAGTTACATCCGTCTATTACATGGAGAGATAATAACGCGTGCCATCACGCGGCCCCGGAGAGACTGGAAAGTTTGGTTGCTTTTGGATGAACCCAATGACAATCAGTGTGACAAACGAGCAATAATCACAAGACGTTATATCATTCCTTTTCCTTGGAATCTCCTCAATGGAGAAGTGCCATTTTTACAGTTTTGACCTTATTTCTAGCATAAAATACGATCATTTACTCACTCATATAACTTTCCTGTCGCTAGAAGTTTTTTGGAAGATATTTAGATCCAGCGAGAGCCGCGTGCATCCATATAATGGGAGCGAATAACCTTTAATGCCGCATTGTCTGTTGCGACACTCATGCATTTCACTAACATTTTGTCATGATTCCGGGGTCGCCGGTTATTGTCATCCGGTGTCTGTAGCTTGACGTGAATCTCCTGGCCTCAAATCCCAGTAGACAAAGTTGAACATTGTCCTCAAGAACACCACCATTTACCATCTATTGGCGGACGTGCAGCGGTTTG
>CAESWR010000315.1:67609-79195 GCA_903171835.1 Mullus surmuletus
AAAAGAAGATAATATCAGTGATAGCAGGACATTCTTGTGATACAAAAAAATAAATAAAGTGTTCGTGCTGCCAATTACAATCAAAGTTGGAAAAAAAGGGATAATGCAATTTAAACTGATGATTTAGTGGTTAAGGTCTAAGATTTGCCACAGAGCATTTTGGTGGTTAACCTTTGTTACAGATTTAAAATACTGACTTTACTCACAGCTGGCAAATGAGCAACTGCCGCCATCGCCAGCGTTTGGTGTTAGTGCTCCCGGCGGTGTCGTCTGATCTCAAGCCTCCCTCTGATCATGATAACCACGTCGTTACTTTTTGCCTTCTGTCACTTCACCACCTCTGTTGTCTTTGGTATTTACATTTACAGCATTTTGTATTTGGGGGTTGGGTTTTTTTGTTAATTGGGAGGAAAGTTTCTGTTAATGTGCACTTTATCTAGTTTATTGGGAGCAGGTCACTTCCAGTATAACTTTTCCCTGCCTAAGAGCTTATATAAGAGAAAAAGAGATAACTTTCTGATTACATTTTTTAAAGTGAGTGCATTTCATTTTGGGAAAGTCATCCGAAAGTTCATGCACGCACATAGTTTTAATTTCACTCTGGAACTTTTAATAGTACCTTAGAATGGATAAATTGAGCACAAATGATTCCGAATTGAAATAAAATGATTTCAGACTCAGTAATCGGAATGTTTTTCCCCTCTTTTTTCATGCATTTTTTAAATCTGAGTCTTCTCTTCTGGTTTGTGTTTTCCGAGGCAAAGTTGGAGCTGATTTAAATTCCGCTTCCCTCAGCCTGACTGTGGTGCAGAGTAGCCAGGTAGGTGATGCAACCTGGGCGCAGATTGAAAAAAAAAGTCCAAATACTCGCAGCACTGGAGGGTTTATTCTCGCCGGCTTGTTTTTACAACAGAGTTCTTCATGTACCCGGAGCTTTGGATCTGATACACAAATGGAGAACCTAGTCAAGCTGTGTATGCATAAACTAATTTTCCAAAAAAGAGATTTGTTATGAAAGGCAACAGAAGACAGTCAGAAAATGTCCAAAAAGAACCCAAGAATAATACGCCTTGATCCAGACTGTGGTTGACCCAAACAGAGCCATATATAGAGAAAACACCAACACTGGCAGCGGCACGATCAGCCATCAATTAGCAGGCGGCCATGATGGAAAAACCAGCAATACATATGATTTTTGTCTGCACCTCACAGATCTCACTTTCCAACTCTGGACATTTTTTTCTCCCTTGTATTGATGCTGAATCCGGCGTGATCACAGCGTACACGTGGATCCACTCAGGCGCAAGACATAAAAACATGTGTCTTTTGGCATGTATTTAGCCAAAAAAGCATCTCAGAGTTTAGAAATGTTTGTTTTTTGGGGTTGTTTTTTTTTTATAGTGTACATGGCAGCCGTCCTCCGACCCGAGCGGCAGCGCAGATCGCTCGTTCCTACTGTCAGACACGAGCCATTAGCGTCTCACCAGTGGCAGGAGAGATGCCAAATAGTGTGCCTTCCATGACTGATATAAATCACAGCTGAAAAATGATGATATTTCATCATGTGTCATCGCTTCGGTTAAAGGTTCACCCACAGAAACACTCGGCTAAGTGGAGGGGAAGATGGTGGTTTGTTTTCCAATAGAGATTTTGGAGGTTTGCAGACATTATTATTATTACTATTTATTAAATAATCTCTCATTCAAAGTCTTCCATTGCAAAGCCTATACCTGACCGATGACTCCTCCTTTGCTCTGTCATATTTACTACGGCCACTAGAGAGCATCTGTCAGTTACGCATAAATATACGTGGTTCTGGGATGCTTGCGTTTACGACCCATCCGGTCCGTTTACTTGGCGGAAATTCTCGTCCTTGGCCAACATAGGACGGGAGATCAACCGCTTTAACAGAAACACAGGCGGTTTTCTGACACAAATCAACCGCTTTTGACCCCCCCCCCCCGCTCTCAAGGTCATCTCTCCAAAGTCTCCAAAATTTCAACCCTTTTTCGGCCAGGGCGCAAATATTTACAGGCCAGAAATACTCCTAATAAACAGAGCTTGTGCCTTTAAATAAATGTTGCATGTAATATTCCAGTCTGTGCCGGGCGCTGCTCTTTGCCCGCCCCAGACCGGCCCCTGTTGTTTAGGTCAGGAATGTCAAGACAAACATGGCGCGCGGCCCCCTGAGGAAACATGGACGAGAATAGGATGAGAGGTGGCAACAGCTTTCGGGATGCATAATTCCCTGCCTGGCCTGCAGCGCCTGCCTCTAGTGCCTAATTAAACCTATTCGACTGGTCGAATTAAATGCATATTTACATACATATTGCCTGGATGTGAGGGCGAGTGTATCAAGTGTGTCTATGCATGTGTGAAGGGTTTCGGCTTGTCATTTCTTTTCTTCTTTTTTCGTACTGCGCCATCACACCTATTACATAAATCTTCATTATCACGTAGACCGAACGCGGCAATTCGTGGGTCAACAAGGCGAGGTTAAGCCAACAGCATATATCAAAGCCCTGACAATGAGCAGAGGTTCGAGCAGACACAAGCTCAATCAATACCAACCCCCCTCTCGACCACCACCACCACCACCACCACCACCACCCGCCAGACCCCCCTTTGAGTAAATAACACTCTTATCTGCAGACAACCTTTCCAACATCTCCCGGCCTCCGAAAGACGCGGAAAGGGGGAAAACCACGGCGAGAGAACCCAGACGCTTCACTCAACGCTCGGGAGCTGGTGTTGCAGATGTTTTCCACGCTGGCATCGCCCGGACGCAGCCGCTGTGGAAGGTGGCGGCGGCGGCGGCTTTCATCTGAAAAAACTGGCCCTTTAGAGCAGACACGAGACCACGTCACACATGTGAAAGTCTCAAGTAAGTCTCAAGTCTTAACCTGCAAGTCTCAAGTCAGTCACAAGTCTTTTTTTCTTGGTGAAGACAAGTTGAGTGAAGTCATATGTCATATTAAGTCCAAGTCAAATCACCTTATTTTACCCGCACAATCTGATCTTAAAGGGATAGTTCAGATTTCTTGACAGTTCAGACTGTCGAAGTTGTATGAGATCCTCACCATCAATGTTGTTCATCAGCAGTGACTTTTGCCCCACTGCGTCTAGTGAGCGGAGCTCAGGTCCGGTTTCAGTGTTGCAGAAAGTAGTTCCGTCTAGTTGTTGGGTCACACGGATAAAGCATTTTGCTCCAAAAAACGACATCCATTAAAAAGAGTAATCCATTTGCATCACGAATTCTTGGTCACAAAAAAGTCCGTACTTGCAAACCGCAGCGGTCTTCTTCCACCTCCTTCCTCCTTCAACTAATGGAAAGGTGTGCACAGTGATACAAACAGAGGGAAAGTAGTGCCAGGTGATTGCGAGGTCGGACTATTTTTGCGGATGGATGCAAATGGATTACTCTTTTGAACGCATGTTAATTTTTGGAGCAAAACGCTTTATCCGTGTGACCTCAGCAACTAGACGGAACTACTTTCTGCAACACAGAAACCGGGCCGGAACTCCGCTCACAGGAAGCAGTGGGGGAAAAAACAAGATACGTTAAAAAGAGTAAACCACTTGCATCGCACACCATCATCAGCTTTTTCACGGCGTTTACATGCTTGGAAGGATCAGGACCGCTGCAACGTGTCTTCTCTCGCTTCACAGCGGTCCTGCTCCTTCCAAGTCCTGCTCCTTCCTCCTTCAGCTGATGGAAAGGTGCGCGCAGTGATACGAACGGAGGGGAAATAGTGCCAGGTGATCGTGAGGTCCGACTTTTCTGTGGCCAAGAAGTCGCAATGCAAAAAGATTACTCTTTGAACGCATGTTGTTTTTTGTAGCAAAACGCTTTATTTAGTGAGCCCAGCAACTAGACGGAACTACTTTCTGTTTTCTCTCGCATTGCAGTGGTCTCCTTCCACATCCTTCCTCCAGCTGATGGAAATGTGTGCACTGATATGACAGAGGGAAAGTAGTACCGGATAATTGCGAGGTTGGATTTTTTCAAGGCAATGAATTTGCGATGCAAATGGATTACTCTTTTCAGCGCATGTTGTTTTTTGGACTTTTTGGACCAGTAACTAGAGAGAACTACTTTCTGTGACACCAAAACCAGGCCAGAACTCCACTCGCAAGCTTTGAGGTCTGAAGATATTCTGTGCACGACTCCTCAAAAAAAATCCTCACCTGTTTGGGTTGGAATGGAGGGAAAGAACGAGGTTGTAAAACTGATGGGACGCTGCATTCTCAGCGATCCTGCTCCTCCCGAGGACAAGACAGCAGATGCGTCCCACCATTTCCCCCCGGGAACGGCCACGACGAGCGTCAGCCGTGAGCAAGAGGGCGAAAAAAAATATCAACTTTTCATTTCAGCACCTCATGAAATTCTATTAGTTCCAAAAGAGCCAAGTAAATCTAGCAGATTCTCCAGTTTCATGTAAAGTTGTTATTTCAGACGTTATGGTCGTCTTTAATGTGCCATTAGAGCGCGTGTCTTTTTTTCTAAAGATGGCTTTTTCGCGGCGCACAGACATGTACTTTTTCCAGTCGTATGCGGAAAACATCTAGCGTTGCCGCGGAGATCCGCCGATTGGGGGATGAGGTCAGAGGTGGCCGTATATTTAACGCTATTCAATGTAACTCCGGACTCTGTATACATGGTAATCAAAATCTCATTACCCCGCTTTTTCTTTCTTTCATTTTTTTTTTTTGTCTTTTTGCTTCATGTGCGGTTTCACAGAACATCTCACCACTTGGCACGGGGAAATCTCATTGGCTTTTCAGCTGCACGGTGTCAAGGGGGCAAGTAGTCTGAAAAACGCTTCTCGCCTCCGAAGCCTCCCGGCCTGAGCAAAGGAACAACCCGATCGATGATTCCCCCGTAACCCTCCTTTTGAGACAAAGGCGAAGGCGCCGCGTCGGAGTAATGTCACGCCTGCAGCTCGCCGCTGCTCTGTGATTACCTGGAAAATCACCGATCTTCATCTGGGAACGCGGGGAGCTGAAGGTCCACCGCCGTACTTGTTGCCTCAATCCCAACTGCTCTTAAACGGATCAACGGCGAGCGGTGGAAGAAGCGGAGAAAACACTCGAGCTGAGTTGCGTGTCTGTGCTGAAAGTGAAGAAAAACAAAGATAAAGGCCTGGCAGACATTACGGGATTCGTCAATCCTTCACAGGTTTAGAGACCGCGGCGCACACTTGATGGTAACAAAAGACAGATCGCGCAAGATCTCTCTCTTCTGATCTCATACTGTGTGTTGTGCACTACGGAGCCAGCGTTGCCAAGTCTGCTTATTATAAGCGACTTTGGTCTTGTTTTTCTGTAAAGTTGCTTCTGAATTTTGGTAGTTTCTGGCTTGTTGGGGCTTGTTTCGAAAGTGTAGTTTCTTATTTGGGCTTCTTCCCAGCTCTATAATAGTTTGTCGAGCAGATATTTTTGATATGTTATTTAAACGTAGGATAGTTTGTCCAGCCTGTTTCCTCTGTCCCTCCCCTTTCCCCATGCACACACACAAACACACACACACACACACACACACACACACACACACACACACACAGGAGACAGCAGACTTTTTTCCCACACGCATCCTTCCAATTGGCTCTGACCCTGATGGCAATGAGTACTAGCCAATCAGAGGCAATCTGTTTTTTTCTGCTCAGGAAAACATCAGTGACGTTTAAATGAAAATAAGCGCGACTGATGTTGGACCGTAGGAGAGCTTTTGAGTAACAATGCCTGAGAGAAAGTCGGCGAAATACGGGCAGAAGTATATCAGACTGGGAGAAAGAGAAAGGAGTAAAAGAATGGATTCATGTGTTTTCTTATGTTATATCATGGAACAGATTTTAAAACCATACATACAGTTGTCTGGCTTTGATCCGAAGGGGGAGATTGGGACAAAAATCGTCCAGATTATCCTGTAGTGTGTACCTTAAAGGGATAGTTCAGACTTTCTGAAGGTGTATGAGATCCTCACCATCAATGTTGTTCATCAGCAGTGACTTTTGCCTCACTGCGTCCCGTGAGCGGAGCTCAGGTCCGGTTTCGGTGTTGCAGAAAGTAGTTCCGTCTAGTTGCTGGGGTCACACGGATAAAGAGTTTTGCTCCAAAAAACGACATCCGTTAAAAAGAGTAAACCGTTTGCATCACGAATTCTCCGAACTCTCCTTCCGCCTCCTTCCTCCTTCAGCTAATGGAAAGGTGTGCGCAGTGATACGAACGGAGGGAAAATAGTGCCAGGTGATTGCGAGGTCGGACTATTTTTGCAGCCAAGAATTCATGATGCAAATGGTTTACTCTTTGGAGCTCATGTTGCTTTTTGGAGCAAAACGCTTTATCCGTGTGACCCCAGCAACTAGACGGAACTACTTTCTGCAGCACTGAAACCGGCTGGAACTCTGAGCTCACAGGACGCAGTGGGAGAAAAGTCACTGCTGATGAACGACACTGATGGTGAGGATCTCATACAACTTCATGTCAAAAAATATGAATTATCCCTTTTAAGAGAGAGAAAAAGCTTGCTCTCTCTCGAGATGTAAGATCGAATTCTAAACCGGTCTACCTCTTCTCACGCTCATTGACATTCCCTTCCTCTCGCACTCAAGCGCTCCATTCTCCTCGGGGGAAAACAGCAGGGTGTGAATACCGCGCGGTGTGCATCCGCAGGTCAGTTGAAAGAGAAAGCGAGGTCACCTGCAGCACAATGCCGAGCCGCCTTCTCATTCATCCAGTGTTTACACGTCCTCTCAAATCACCACTCGGCATTGTTGCCGGCACAAGAAAAACACTCTGGGCGGCCCGAGTGACTAATTTGCAAAAACGAACATGTCTGCGGGAGGCAAAGGAAGAGTCTATGGAGATTGATAACTGCGGATTTGAAGATCGAAACGTCTTCGGGGGACAAAAAACGGTTGTGATAGATCGTCCCGTGACGTCTAAAACCCTCAAATGCTAAATTTAACATGGGGCGAACAACTGAGCCAGTGAATTAAAGCAACTCATCACCGTGCCATAACTGAATCACCGAGAGCCCAGCTGTCGCTCCGTGGCTCATGCGCCGCTGAAATACGACTGTCTCATATGTTTAACAGATGTACGCACGGCAAATGAGACAAACATCCTCTGTAGATTTTTTTTCTTTTCTTGCCTTAAAGAGAACCCAAAAAAAGCAGTAGGAAAACATAAACATTGTTCCGTTACATCGCGACGTATTTCTGCGAGGCGCATTTGTGGCCGTTTTCCGACCGGCTTTGCCAGCGGAGCTGAGCCAGTAAATACAAGGAGGATGGAAGATGGGCGGAGGAGAGGCGAGGAGAGGCGAGGAGGTATCTCAGTAGCCGTCACACCTGTCAATCAAGAGGACTCGCTGAACTTTGCTGCAGCTGTCAAAAAAATAAATAAATCACCTCGACAGAAATGCTTCTCATTCTTGTGTCGGATGACGAGATTCAAACAGCTCTGATTTAAAGCCGCCAAGCGTGCAGAGGTTGAAAATGTACAAAAAATGACAGATTATTTTCTTCTTTTTTTTTATCCTCGCTACAAAAACAAGTTGCTGCAATATGGGAGGTTGCGTGAGTGGAAGCCCCATTTGTTCGTGCTGGTCTGGCGAGCTGGGGGTGCTGACAGGACATCTGGAACTTAGAGCTCCGTACTGAGCATCTCGTGACTTTTTTCGCTCCGCGTTAACCTTTTCTGGACACCTTTGACCTCGCTCCTATTCCGGTCACTGTGTGTTGGGTGAAAGACGCTCTCCATCTGCCTCAGTTTGGTCTCACTTAAAGACTATTTTTTTAGCATTTATTTAACAGCATCAAGTGTAAAAAACACATGTTGCACATATATAGGAAGATAAGAAGAGGGATTAGTAGTGGACAGTAAAACACTCAGCACAGATATGTAAATAATGATAATAATGATAAAAATATACACAAAATCAACTAACTAAATAAATGTATTAATATATAAGCCTAGTGATCAACTATGTCCGTGTTAAACATGTATATTTTGTAATGAGTTTTGTGAATAATAATAAGATTAACACTTCTAATGATAATTGAAGTATTATTAATACTATAATATACATATATACATTTAAATATACACTTCACACAGTATACTCATAAACATTTCCATTATATAATTATATAAAAAGGGAATGGGGGGAACAAAATTAAGACAAGGCTGGGGGGGTGCTATTCTTTTGCTAAGATATGCTTTTTCTGATGAGCCCATGGTAACTTTACTAACATTTACATTTAGCTGATACCTTTATGTTACAAACCATTTTGATCGTTCCATCGCTGTGCACATTGAACAAACTCACGTCTATAATTTCACCATGTTTCAGATGTGCTTGAGATGTTTAGAGAAGCAAACACATGGTAAGGCTTAGCTTTGCGCTAAAACAATCGCTCCCACGCGATCCTAAAGGCATCGCCCGCACATCTGGGACCTACAGAGCAACCAAAAACACCGTCCCAGCATGCACTTGAACTCAACACCGCACGAATGCTCAGGGGGAACTATAACCCGTTAGCATTAGCATTGGCCTCACATGTTGCTTCGTGGCTTTTTTGAAGGAGCGATTGTATAGGGCCGGAGTACGTCACACAAGCAAGTTTGCCTTTCACTTATCCAGGTACCAGTGGCAACACGGTTTCCACGGTGACTAAGCCGGTAAAAGAGATGGAGCCATACGTGCTAACCACACAGTCCTAAACCCTGCAGGTGTACGGCCTGCAGCTTGACATTGATCAAGATTACTTGGGTTTTGTCCAAGAATGCTTTCAACAGCGCCAACGACATGGGGGATAAGAGGTGACATCAGACTTGGCTATAAGCTAGCCCCCCACCACCACCACCGCCACCGCCACCCCCACATCACTTCGCCATGTTTGCAATTCTCACATGTATTTTGGTCGGTGTTATTCAGTCACAGCAGGTCACAATTCTTAGATCTGAGCTTAGCTGACATCATCATGGCCCACAGGTTTGTTTGCCTTTGACATTTGGTTCCACTTCTGCGTCACCTACCAGCTGCTGGCCAGTGCTGGTGTAGTTTCTAAAGAAAAAGTAATCCATTACACGTTAGGCTACTAGTTAATTGCCTTACTTTACTTTGTCTTACTGAAGAGACACTTATATACTCTAGCTTTTGCAAATTAGTGTGTGTCTGTGTCTTGTCTGTGTATCGTGAAGCGTCCTTGGGTTTCTTGAAAAGCGCTATATAAATTCAAGTTATTATTATTTATTATTATTATTGCTTCTCAACTCACTGCTTTAAGTAATTGGTTACACTACTAGTTACATTACTTTTGGATTAACTCCATGATCTTAGATGTACCATACTTTAATTGCCAATGAACACTATGGAATTAGACAACATGCCCAAATCAACAGGAATCTTTATTCTAAAAAGTAGTGCGAAAATTTCCATCTCTCAAATGATGTTTCCATTTCTGTCGTGTGTCTTCGTCATCTCCTCAAGTCAAGTCTACGTGTCGCATACGTCCTCCCGCAAAGAAGCGCAAGATAATATCTTGATTCGTAACTGTAACGCATTACATTACTGCATTACAGACAAATGTAATCCGATTAAAGTAGCACATTATTAACACATTACCCCCAACACTGCTGCTGGCCTTTCGATTGTGATGCCACCGCTGCCACCTCAGTAGGGAAGGTGAGTGACATGAAAAATGACTCCTTCACTTTCCTCCTCCAGTAATAAAAACCAAGCCACAGCAATAGAGGAAAAAGCAGTGTATACAAAGACTTCTCCGAGGTTAAAGTTCAGGGTTAGAAGCGGGGGAAGGGGGTTCCTGTTCCTAATCCCGATGTCCTGTTTTTGTGCTCCGAGTAGCATCGGAGGAGGAAATGCGCCCGCCGCAGCCCCCCCACCAAACGTTTAGTGGCCGTGTGGGAGACGCTTCGTGGAGGCGATTGTCTTTGTCAGGGTTGGTTGATGAAGCTCTAAGCGAAGACCAGCTCGGGATTCCTGCCTTCGGGTTGAGACGGTGAAATAAAAACGGTAATAATCACCCCCCTTCTGAAATGGCCACCCCCCCCTTTCCATCCCTTATGTCATTTTATCAGTGAACGTGGTATTACTCCTATTTCAACATTAATTTAGCACATATTGAGTAAAACACTGTGGGCGAGGGAGCACACACACATGCAATGACATTACTGTTGACATTAATGTTAAAGGGATAGTTCAGATTTTTTGACATGCACTTGTGTGAGATGCTCACCATCAGTTTTTTTTTCATCAGCAGTGCTTTTTCCCCCACTGCGTCCCATGAGCGGAGTTCACCACCATCGGCTGTTTCACGGCGTTTACATGCTCGGAAGGAGATGCATCTTCTCTCGCGTTGCAGCCGTCTCCTTCCGCCTCCTTCCCCCTCCTTCCTCCATCTGATGGATGGTGATACGAAAGGAGGGAAAATAGGTGATTGCGAGGTTTTTCAAGGCTAAGAATTCGTGATGCGAATGGATTACTGGATTAAAGTCACTGCTGATGAACGACACTGATGGTGAGGATCTCATACAACTTCATGTCAAAATATCTGAACTATGCCTTTAAAAATAAAATATTTGTATTTGAACTGCAATAAAATGATGATAGACCAATATTTTTCTAATCGTTTTCCTTGTTTTTTCCCTGAAGGGGTTCTTATTTAATTTACATTATGATGACAGGAGTATCTGACACCCAACATCCATAACATGCATGTTGTTTTAGGAGTATAATCATTATCTTTATGCTTTAACAATAATCCAAAGGGTACAGAGATGGTCTCCCAAATTCTGGGCCATTATCAGTTTTGTCAAATTATGTCCCCATATGATAAAATCCACAATCCCCCCTGATTTTTTTTTTTCCAACTTAAGTACTGGGGGAGCGTGGTCGAAAATAGTTTTGAGGTCTTCCAGCTTTTGGCAACATCCCTCATCGTGTCCAAGCCTGGATTGATTCCACATGAGCTAAACCTCACACATATATAAACATTCATGTATAAAAGAGTCATCGCACTGGCATGCAAAAGCGGTCTAATATTACCCCGCTGGATGGCACGCTGAGGCCGCCATCGCACAACGAGAGCAAGACGCGCGGCGAAGGAATACGGTAATTGGGGAAAAGGCCATAGCGGGGGGGAAAAGGCCGTAGCGTGGGGGCCTACTCGCCTAATGATGCAAGTGCCCTTCAACTTGGTCAGTGGGGAGATTCCCCACCATGGCCTTTTTTTTAATCTTGAGAACCGAAATTTGAAGAAATAAATAAAAAAACAAATAGTATTCCAAATATTTTAACTGTATTTTCTCACCATGTTATGTTTCCAGAGATCTATTTTTTACTTGTTAAAGTTCAAATTCGCCCCCCTTCTGCCTTGTTTTCTTTAGCCATGGCAGACAAAAGTTCTCATCGATCTCCTTGGCGACGCTTTAAGGCGGGAAGCTACTGGGCGTCTTTGCAGGCAAACCAGATTTAACGCTCGTTCCGCTTTGGCTGGAATTTTAGATTGAAAAGCAAAATCAACTTAGCGGCAACATCTGTTATTTCTCTGGAGTCTGTCC
>CAESWR010000315.1:93879-105621 GCA_903171835.1 Mullus surmuletus
TGGTGCCTCCACCATCCTCTCAGCCATTAACCCAAACCAGTTGTCTCGGAAAATCAGCCCGACTTCCTCAGAAGCACTTGAAAGGCCGCAGAAAAAAAGGCAAAACAACACACTGAATAGGATGCGAGGCGGCTGAATGGAGCGCTCCTCGACGCATTCTTCGGGGCCCTGAAAGACATTGTTTGTTTCGTGCGGGACTCGCGCCAAAAGATCCACACATCCTTTCAGAGTAAGTAAACAATGTCACAGTTTTTTTTTTTTTCTCTTTTCCTTCTCCTTACAGGAAACGGGTCCTGTTTTCTGTTGTACAGTTTGGACAATTGTGTCAGCCCTGCAGCTGGCCTGATTTGGTTAAGTGGTCAAATGTAAAAAGAGAGACGGATCGGGAGTCGGAGGCAGGGACGGCCCAAGGCGTAAGGGAAATAAGCACCTGCCTCTAGGGGGCTCTCAAGGGCGATTAAATAAAGAATAAAATGTGGATGTGACTGTGAATTACAATCCAACTACAACAAAAAGTTCTTAAATCTGTTTTTACCAGTGTATTCCTAATGAGTAGAAGGTGAAATAAGTTAGTATAGTAGGTGTGTAAATGATCAAAAACCAGTATTATTGGCAGTAATAGAGGCCCCCAAATTCAAATTTTGCTTCGGGTCCAATGGAGGCTTGGGCCGACCCTGGTGGGAGGTCAAAATATCTCAAATACAGGAAGTTATTTTCTCACGTTTTCAATCAGGGGGAGCCCGATCTGCCCGCTCCCTCTCGCCGCCCCTCCCTTTTCCTGCGCCATTGTTCTTCCTCTGTGATCAATGAAAAGCAGCGCGCATTTCGGTTCGCCTTAGCGTCCTTTAGTCGCACCTCAGAGGTCTTTGATTTCATGTAATCAGAGAGAGAGAGAGAGGGCGAGTGGGCCGGCGCTCAAAGCCTGGACTCCGATCAAACCCCAACAGGCGTCACGTCCTGTGGCAGCGCGGAAAAGCGATTTGGGAAATCATTTTAAAGTGTGCGAGCATGCCAGCCGAGCCCCTGAACAACAACAACTCCATCCTTTTCCAGCTATTCTCTCGAAAATTGCTATGCAGTTTCTCATAGCCGGAATCTGCACACGACAGACAAGCTGCTTTTGTCCCGGTGAGGAATCAGGGTCATGAAAACAGTTTTGTTGCACACAGTCGACGCTTAGCACTGATTGAATTTTTCCAGCTCCGACTGTCGGAGTGCTTCTTTCACCAACACAAAAAAAAAGTTTGAATTTGTTCTTTAGAAAAGTCAAATTCATAACATCTTATAACGCGGCTGCAGACTTGAACTGATGAATCCTGATATCCTCGTTAGCGCCAGGTGATCCAATTACCATAGGATTAGCAGAGGTAGGAAATACATGGCCAACGCCCATAAAAGGGCGTGAGAGTCTGGTACCGAGTGCACAAACAGAAACCAGAGGAATAAAACTATGAAAATGAGCTGAGAAATAAATTAAAATGTCATAAATCCAATGAAGGAGCACAGGACTCAGATGCACGGGATGCTGAAGAAGAAGAAGAAATAATTTGATTGATAAATATGAAGCTAAAAAAATTATCCAAACAAAGAAGCGATTGGATGGCATGGTTGAACAATAACCATAATTGATGTGAGTGCTTTCAAAATGATTACAATAATCATTTAAAATATTACAAAAAAGAAAATTACTCGAGCTTAAATCATATTATGTAGCTGCAGAATTGAGAAAAATGCAATGGAGTGGTGAAGTCCCGCCCTTCTATTCCTCGTCCATGGGTCTCCCAAACAAATTTTTATGAATGCACGTCAATGAGGAGGTAACAATTATTTTCTGGTCCCGTTCGAATTGTGTCATGTATTTCACATATGTTGTTTGTGGTTTGAAAAGAACATTTTTCATGCAAAGAAGACTACAATTTTGATAATGTTGGGTTTTGCGTGAAGCCACTGTGAACTACAGCTCTTTCCTGCTCCCGACGTGAATGATAGACGTCACCCCCTGCACTTGGAACTCTGGAACAGACATGGTGATCTCTCAATCATTATAAGTCGGGGCATGTGGAGAGTTCCAGTGATGCTGATGGCAAGAAGCGGAGGGAAAGAGTGATGACGTGACGCCACACACGCGACATGTAGTCTTTCTCATCGCGTGTTTTCTCTCCAGCCTTTAACTGAAGCAACTGCACAATAAACGCTCAAATTCTTGACATGAAATATTATCACTTAAATCCACAAACGACATATGTGTAATGGGGGCGTATAACAACTGGGACCAGAAAATAATTACTTTCTCTCCTTCGAAACCCATTCATTTTCTACGAACTCATAGGTCCCATGGGGGTCTACAGGAAGGGGCAGGACTTCGCCACTCTTTAGCCAGTTGTTTTGCACTCAAACATACCAGAGTGTGCATCGATTTTGCTCTTAGCTAAGAACAACTCCCAAATAAGAAAATGTCTGGTTGGTGAATGAGGTCCAGGGTCTTCAAAAGCATGTTTCTATGGAGCCCAATTAGTGATCATGTAGCAGGTGATAAGGTCAGAGTCCCTCTCAAACATTCAGCCCATATACGGGATCTGTTTGGACGATATTATCGCCCGGAATTCCGGTGAATCAGACATGGGTCGAAACCCCGAGCTACAACAAGCCTTCCCGGGGCTTTACATCAGGTATTTCCACACAGAACCTTTCATGCTGCCGTCTCAAAGGTGAAAGGAAGGTCGCTTCAAAACCTCGTTATCAAGCATGTCCTTTTATGTTCCCAGCTTGACGTGGTATGAAAGGTCACAAACACACGATGGAGTCGCTGAGGAAACGCGCAGGTGTGGATCAAAGACGGCGGCAGATGTGAGGCCGCTGGACATCTACACCCTGGAGTCATCAATCCCTCTGCATAAAGAACATGTGTGAGACCAAACGCACTTATTCATTACTGGAAAAAGTCCGCTGACTAGGTTGCTTCCATATCTCGCATGACATATAAACCTCATTTTGTGGGGTTCACCAGGAGTCAGTTTAAGGCCCCATGTGTTTTTGTCTTTGTAATGATGCATTAATGTAATCAGGGGAGAGCATGTCTGCCCAGAACCTCACTTCAGAACATTTTTGGAGGAACATTTTGGGAAAGCATTAACTTCCATTGGCGGTACATTTACCCGCTCTGTCAAAACAAATGAACGGCTTTGCGCTCGCTTTGTAATTTGTGTATTTCCTGCAGCATTGTGCCAAATGGGTCAGTTCACTCACAGACTAGAGGCCTGAACCACCACGCTGGATCTGGTCTAAGCGAGGTGACTGCGCGGTTAACCCTTTCAGGCCTGAAGCAGCATGTTTTTCTTGCTGCTGGTGTGCGTAAAGAATTGTGGGTAAATCACTTTTAATACTAGCGTTTGTGAAGAATGATGAAAAGCAACATGTGAAATATGCTGTCCAAGGAGGAAAGCTTTTTAAAGTTACATTAATAGCTGTTAAAAGCCAGTGTGTTTACTGCTATCTATACATGGAATTCTACACGGAGATGCAACATCTGGACTTGTTAGACACCTCATTGCCGCCATCTTGCTCAGGGGGTCTGAGTATGTTTTTAGAGGTGCCCGTCCCTGCAAAATGTTGCAGTAGCAGTTTGGGCTCCTCCTGACCAATATGGCCACTCTGTTGACGTTTTTGAGTCATTGTCGTATTATGTATTGAGTGTTCGACCCTGGGTTATTATTTCTTTTTTTTGTGGGATATGTTGCCACGGTAATTTCTGCAGAACGGCTAACCAGCTCCGGAGCAGGTTATGTTCAAGATAAGAGCTCAGCCTGTATGACAGATCGCCTACTAGCCAATCAGTGCTTTTAGAAAATGGCCCCGCCCACGTCCAGAGGATTATGTGGACACACGAAATCCCATTTATGAATGACAAGAGACTCATTTAGGCAGGAAAGAGGGTTCAAATATCACAACTTTGATTCTCCTGATCAAAAGCTCAGGCACAGGTGTCTGTCAGAGGAACAGATGTACATCCACATCTGCATGTATGAGAACTTGCTGAGCGCTTTGAGTAGTTATTATTTATTCTCTCCTCCAGAGTCCGCTTGGCTCCACTGTGATGCTCTTCACTCGTGAGTCAATAACAATGGTCATACACAACACAACAAACGTTGTGAAACACACACATTTATGGAACACATATATTCACCATATGAGGAATTAATATGGTAATCCCACTAATTTATGCGTCAACACAGTCTGCAATTATTTCTTGCGGCTCGCGGCAGCAGCGACAGTGTTGCCTTTATTTCTTGATGATATTCCTCCATAGTAACATCAGCAGCTCTGAACTTTCTCTGCATCTGTGATTGGTCAAATGCAACGGAACCCCGCCCCTTTTATGTGTGCACAAATCAAGAGTGGTAACCAAATATCAGGATAAGCGGATAAGGTAACAAGGTGTTAGGAGAGGCCCAAGAGGTTAGGGGACCATTATTGTATACTATACTCATATACTCAAACATACATCTTCACCAACACTAACACAGACCACATGTGTGTATGTCTCTTTCTGTAGACATACACACACTAGCAACTTGGGAACATACTTTAGCTGCAGGATCGCATCTACGACGCGAGTGTCATTTGAATGCAGATCTAGTTGACTGTAGCTGTTTGGTTTCGGTGTTGCTGTGGTCTGAATTTGTTTATTATATGAGCTGTTTCCTTATATGTACATGTGTAGGAATTCATGGACAGTATTGTCGAAATATCCCTCTGATGTGCACTCTTCTCTCCTTCTCTATTTTTCCTTTTTTGGTTTCTTGTTCATTGATTGCACCTGTTGTTGCTGAAATTGTTTCTTTTGTTTGCATTTTTTGGGGGTTTGTTTCTTGTTTTTTGTCTTTTTTATTTGTTTTCTTTTTTTCTTTTAGTAATCTTGTTGCAGTTGTTTTGTGGTAGTTGGTTTTGTTGTGGTTTTGCTGTGGTTGTTTGATGGTTTTGGGGGTGTCGGGCGGTCAGGTCCAACAGGCATTTATAAAATGAATATTAGATATTCATTCAAGTTGAGCAGACTTATCCTGATAAAGCAAAATCTGTCTGATATCCAACAAATATTCATGTGCCAGTGCTGCTTGCTTCACTATTGGACAAAAAAAAAAGAGGATTATTGGACAGAGGACAAGATGGTGAGAAACTGGATGTGGAAATTAGGACGGGGGAGAGGGAAGAAGCGGGTAAAGAAGCAATTATCTCAAACAGTGAATGATTTTGTTTTCCTCTACGTCTTTGTTGATTTCGGGCTGTTGTTTTTTCCTCCTGCAAATGATGCAGTGCAATCCCTTGCTGGTTTGGCGTTTGCTTAATTTGTTTTAGAGTTTACTCGAAACATCCACAGAAACTTGGTGGTCTTGAACCAAATTGTTTGAGTTGTTCGTGGGCGATATAGAAACATGGACGTGTTTGAATGCAGTACAAAAACCTGTGTGTGTTTGTGTGTGTGTGTGGGGGGGGTGTTTAGTTTTAATACCGCGAACAGCTGGAATGGTCGGCCTGAGGGTCTCTTTATTTCTCGTGGGCACTTTTGCTCTTTACATTTCTGCTCGCATTATCAAATTGTCACTCGGAGTACAGACTTTCTCTACAAGCACTTCTCTTCCTCGGTCGATTTATTCATGTTTTTCTCTGAGTATAGATTTATAATGGCAATGCAATATTGCTATGCACAAGGCTGTACATGCAGGC
This sequence comes from Mullus surmuletus, assembly GCA_903171835.1. Lineage (NCBI taxonomy): Eukaryota > Metazoa > Chordata > Actinopteri > Syngnathiformes > Mullidae > Mullus > Mullus surmuletus. Next base: position 99,601 of record CAESWR010000315.1, read on the forward strand.
CGCGCACAAGGTCGGGAGGAACGCCGCAGAGGCATTCACGGATTGTGAGGCATTCATGTATCGACATTCAGGCGGCTTTGTTGCAGTCATGAAAGCACGTTCGATCATCTGGAGGCTTTAAATAATTCCCCCGCAAACAACAAGAGCTGTCACGTTCGATTAAATCAAGATGTAGACTTTTTGCTTTGTGTGACAGCACATTATGAGCACAAAAAACTCTCGATTGCACAAAGAAAGTCACAACACGCAGGCCATGAAGTAAACATTCAACGAAAGGAAGTCATAGCTTTTTTCTGATAACTAATAAAGCCATAATAGAGGGAGAAAACTGATCATTTTGCCTGAATACCTGTTTTGATTTCACATTTGCTGTCATTTTTCACTCAAAAACCATATAATATGTTTGCTATTGCTATAATGCCTGAAACAAAAATAGAATTTTCTAAAATAACAGTATCAGAAACGCATCGTTATTCTTTCTTGAAGGTCACAGCGAGCAACCAGGTGGAGGAAAACGGAAAAAAAAAAAAAGAAGCCCGACTTGGATTGGGATAGTGGGCGGTGTCTGGGCAACCTCCACAAAGGGCTGTGAGAGAAGCTGCTTCCAACACTTTCTGCGGGACATCTGAAAAAATGGAAAATGTACAGAATATAAAGAGACCCAGTGTGTCTGCTGGCATGGACGTGGCCAAAAATATATTTGAGCAAAAAAAAAAATTGTACCTCAGTTCAAAGAATAAACCAATCCCAGGTGCATGCGGCGGAGACAGCACAATTGAAGATTATACCCGTATCACTCAAGGTGCCTGGAATAACCGCTGTAATATATGTTTGTTTGGGGAGTTTGCTTTTTTTTTTTTTACACAAAAATGTCAAGCCCAATTATTTGTTCCACAGGACGTGCCGCCAAACACACATCACGACCACCCAGATATGAGCGGCATGCGAGGGAGCTGTTGCCTAGAGACGAAAGCAGGTCAAATTAGCTGCATGGACAATGATTAATGAGGAGTCGCCGCAACGGATTTCACCGTCCGTCCCCATGGGTCGAGAATCAGCCCCCTCCAATCAAGAGGGTTTGCGAGCGGTTATGTCACCAGCGGAGAGGGATGAGGTGTCGCCGCTGTAATGCCTTCCTGCTTGCCTAATGCAGCAGCTGATGGAGGACAGGCGTAACCATGGCCTCGCGTCTGGCCAATGTTAGGAAGTGAACAGGCTTCAGATTAGTTATCGTGCGCGGTGGGGAAAAATTCAAACAACTTTAAATGTATTTATGAATGTCATCAGTTACTGACTGGATCTGGTTCAACCACCCTTGGACCGTTATAAACAAAGGGCGACAGGTTATTTATTCGTAGAGCAGCAAAATGGAATAAGGATGTACTGTGCATAGGTGTGCTCTGTCATGAATGCCGTTCTATTTATTTCGCCAAACAGACGGATGGAAATCCTGAGGTTTTTCTCGACAAACAGCCGTGTGAGATTGTAACCAGGGATGTAAGACAATATTGATACACATAAATATTGCATTATTTCATTCTAGGATACTCTAAAGCACTGTATCCATTTTTAAATTACAATTTGATAACAATTTACATGCCAAAATTCGTGGCAACGGTTCATTTTTGTGATGTAATTACACCTCCGACCATCACTTGGCAGAGTATAAACCATCAAATAAATCTAGGATGCTTAAACGCTTGCTCAGATCACTATATTTCATTTATATATCTAGAAATATCATATTGTTGCCCCTCTATCGTGATTATAGAGCCCGATTCTTGCCAATACACGCCCCTCCATGAGACAGATGCCCCCTAGTGGTGAGTGCGTGTCCTTGTATATATTTTGTGTGTGCTTGTGCGCGTGTGTGTGGATTTATTGGGGGTTCTATTTTTGTAATAGTTTTTAGCCTCTTTTAAATCAGATTGGCAAGCCGTTGCTTTTGCATTGCTTTTTGCATCTAGTTACACCAGACAGAAGCCCTCTAGAGGCCGTAAATGATGACTAAACGGGATTGGCGAGCGGTTGACTTTGCATTGGGGACCCCGCCCGCCCACCCTCTCCTGCTCTCGCCGCGACCTCCACGAAACATGGACATCCAGGGTCTTTCAACCTAAACATTGTGTGTTATGTTTTCAAGGTTGTGTCCTTCACACGTGGGAGCGGCCCATTCGTCAAAGGAGGGCTCGCCTTCTAACCTCCGTCAGAAGGTCTCTTCCCTCAGATCACCGAGCCACCGCTGAAAGATGGCTGTCCTCTGCCTTCCACCGCGTCAGGCTCTCGGCCAACATTGCACAGAGAGAAATGGCCCGCTGCTCATATTTATTAGTGGAAGAATAGAGCATCAGCGATCCAAAGATAGCAAGCGGTGGATCTGGTGCGATTGTTTTATCAAAGGCCTTGGATATACAGTTGGATATAAGAGTCCAAAAGGAATTTAACTTCGGACCAGGACAGATGAGTAAGTGTTCCAGTCTGGTGTTTGCACTGATCACATAAAGGAGAGGTATTGAGGTATATGGCAGGACGCCTGGACTGTGAGTAATTAAGGCTTTGAACCTCTTTGAAATGTATTAATGTCTGGGATTTATAGAGCTATGGTGAATATTGCATCCCATATTTCTTTAGGTATATCAATATCCAGCTCCAGTTCCCAATCGCACCTCAGTTTGTCTTCGGACATCACGGAAAGATCTTGTGAAGTGTTTGTCCAGTACACCGTGTCTCGACCATACAGTATATTCACAAAGCGGTATGTCAGTCCTGGAATTACACAAAAATCCTAATCTGGAGATAACTATAAATGGAGCGATGGAAGGCCGTGCGTCAGTTGTAGTTGTTGGAAAGATGCACAGTTTCCATCAGTATACAAATATTTCTCTTTACAGATAGAAAAGTCTGGGTCTCCGAAAGGAACGTTCAATGCCGTTTGGACCGTCTAAGTAGAAGTTACGCAAGTTACGGAAGGATTAGATTTTGTTTCCATACTTTTAAGGAAATGATGATGACTAATGATCTCTGTACTCTCAGTATTTAACCGGAAAAAGCTTGCCGAGTGCCAGATATGGTGACCTTAAACTCAGGACGTGACCCCAACCAAGTACTTCTTGTGCCTGAACTTAACTCAAACCTGAAACCTGTCAGTGATTTATCAAACAGGAATTCTTTCAACACTTTAATTGTATCATGTATTTTCCATTTTATTTTTTTCATTCTGAATTATGAACCCTGATACTTGGCTAACTTTCTTTTAATGGGCTTAATCCAATGGGTTCATTAATGTCCCCGAATGTGAGTTTAGTTTTGTTATGATGATTGAATCTACAAAGGACTCTCTTTTTTTGTCAGTTTTAGATTTGAACATAAGTTTCATTCTAAACCTTTAGAAATTATAGTCTTACCAAGCATTTGAGGTCCACTGGTGGTCCGGCTAGCCTAGGGGCCAATTAAAATCTATCTTTCTTGTCCAAACGCAGAGAACATATTCCTCGTGGATAACTTTCTCTCTCAGAAAACATTTGCGAAAGCGTTTTAGGTAATATTTGAAACCTGAATTGTTTACATCCACGTTGACTTTGGCTCGCCCCTCTCTTTTTTCTTTTTTTTTTCCTCGCTGGCACGTTGGCTGCCCACCCCCTCTTCCCCCAACGGTGGTCCATTAGTGGTCAGAAGCTCCACAGGTACCTTTAAGTGAGCTTACCACACTAATACCACGATTTCTGCTCGGAACATCGCAGCCCTCCCCGGTCCTTCTGCGGCTGTGTTTTATGTTCTGTTAGCGGCAGAGCATCTTGAAAGTCAATTTTCCATCAACCTTTAGCTTGTTAAATCTTCAGCCCTGAAAGTAGCTCAAAAAAAAAAAAAAAAAAGCAGCAGCTGCTTCTTATTCTTTGAGAGGACAGAGAATGAGAAGACACAAAGGATACGTGGCCAATTTGCAAATGGTTTAACTATCATTCCAATGCCTACCTCTGTAAATTAAAACAGTTATTCATTTATTGTTGGTGTGCAAGCAAACAGCAAGTCGGTATTGACCTACAAGACTAGAAATTACATGATTTTCTTGTCCTTTGTTGAGTTTCTTGCGTGTTGTTTTTTTATTGAACGATGTCTAGTTGTGCAAGTTCATTAAAATTCAAGAGGCTCCAACAAAATTGTTTGCTATTCCCTCGCGAGGTAAAACAAAGACATTAATTCTCCAGCTGTCCGTGTTCAACAAATTCTATGGAGGGCATCCATACTCAGTATGCAATCATTTGCGCGCCATTTCCACTGGCGTTGTCATGAGTGGAAAAAGAAGCAGTGCGGGAGATCATAGGCTTCTCCCAAATGACGCTGGAACCGCCATCTGTAATTAAACATGGATTCCACTATTATGAAGGTGTGCACCAGCCGGGTGTGCGAAAAACAGCCAGGCGGCCCCCTGATTGATGATTCAAAAGTTCAAATGTTTCTGTGAATCATCCCTTTTTGATCTTTGTGGCGTGAACCACCTGCACATAGACCACCCCCCATGTTTAACGTGGTCGGCCCTTGATTTGTGTCACTTCAATGCTCTTGCTGATTCCCCTCTTTGAATTATGTCAGCTTTTTTTTTCTCCTGCCGTCCATGACTTTGAGGAGAATTGAGAAGAAAAGCAGGAAATAACAGTGTTTTCCCCATTTCAGCGATTGCGCACGCAAGTGGAAGTTCAAAAATCGCCCATCTGAAAGCACTCCAAAGGCAAGCTAACTCATCACCATTTTACATGGTGCCCTCTGTCCGTGTGTTTATTTGTGTTTACACTCAGTGTTGTTTTATCATGACATTTGACTCGAGACTACAGATGCTAAATCTTCTGTTTTCGTACAGCAATCCCCTTGAGTTCCACAAGACAATATATGACCAAAGCCTGTGTGATTAATTCCCTAAATACCGACATGCCTGACCTTCGCCACAACACAGCCTGTTTCAATTCCCCTTCCAGAGGCAGATCCCGGACTTTGACTTCACAGGAAGGTGTTGTTTACTTCAAACTGATGGAGCCAGAGACAAATGGTCAAAACAGGCTCCCCTGCAGAGCCCCCTGAACACCCCACTTTAACCCTCTGAGGGGACAGATGGGAATGGAATTCAGGCCCATTAACACCCATAAATCACACACTTTCACAGCTCCAACACGGGGTGTGTGACCATTTTCTTTATTTCAGCACATAAAAAGACACAAACTACTTTGTTGTGTGTGTGTACGTGTGTATAGGCAGCATAGATGCGCACGCAAGCACGACTACGCACACACATCTGTATGCATGTTCACACAGAGATGTCTGAGTTTGACCTTTAACAGAAATGCAGCCAGATCAAGTTTAGCTCCAGTTATTGTGAAGGTGCTGGTGACATCTGCTGGTCAATGAAGGGAAAAGCAAGTTGAAGATACAAAACTCTGGGAAAAAAAACAAAAAACTCTGTTTATTTGGATATTTATTTCATTTATGTGAATTTCTGCCCTCTAAATTAGTCTGTTTTGGCCCCGTTACATGGGAAGTGATACAGTTGTGATGAATAATCATATCTCTTAATCAGAAATATTTATGTCCGGTTTCCTTTGACCAACTTCAGCAAATGGCATGAAAATGTGCGGGGAAAAAAACAATGGGAGAGGGATTGGCATGATTTTCATTATCAAAAACACTTCAGACACTCTGGAAATTAGAATGTTGCATACACAAAATAAAATATCAAATGAGGTCAGCTATACTGTATATAGCAGGCAAGGAAATATCGTCAAATAAACCAAAATGGCAAAATGATTGAGAACAGATTTTATTCCTTTGTGTCATATTTATTGCTATTAGGATTACTGTGATTTATTTTATTTTATTTAGCGATGTTTCAAAATTCTGCATCCCAGCAACTCCTAGGTTTCCCTATGAAGGCATTAGAGTCATGGGCTGCTTTTGTTCATTTTCCTCACACTTTCTTTTTGTATCCCTCATCTTCCTAAAGTGTCACACTGGTTCTCTACCAAAGTCCAGTCC
>CAESWR010000315.1:108418-136262 GCA_903171835.1 Mullus surmuletus
GATTATCGTCTGATCGGTGTTTGCTGCCCTTTGAGAGTCACATGGATTTGGCAGATTACACAGAGGATGGTATAAGCAAAGATATTCCTCGGCCCCTCTTGACCTCCGTTGCTATCATCTTCATCATCGTAATCCCGTGATGAATCAGACCCTGACAGAGCCGCAGTGACGTGATGCGCCCTGCATGCATCAGGGCCGCAGGCCGATATTCCTCTACGACTATCGCTGCAGTGGGATTATGTAATACGGCAGCTCGCGCTGATGCACGGTGAGCCAAACACAACAGAGGGGAGAGCTGCAACGCTTCGCGGACTGAGGGCCAAAAACACTTCAAATAGGCCCACTGAATCATCCTCACCGACCGTCAGACATCCTCACCGACGCCTGCGGCAGGAGGCGAGTCAAGGTAGAAGCCGCAGTAAATCATCATCCGAAAGGAAAATGCAGTAATTTGCAGCAAGGAATAGAAATAGATATCTGAAGTAATCAAAAACAAATTGCTTATCGAGTTAAATGACTGAGCCCGAGCAAAAATCATGAACCAAATTGGAAAAATAAGAATATTTAATAAGAAAATATTATAAAATAAAATGTAGAAGTAAATAAAAAGCATAAATAATAAATAAATAACTTTAGCTGTTGCTTAATCATATCAGCTCACACAGAGCGACTCCGATGCTCTAACTGATTTCCCGTCTCATACATGCGTCCGTATGAACGCCAGCGTACGCGGCAAACATCCATTTACGTGAAATAACTGTGCTTTCGGAGGCGAGACAGCGCGTCCCGCAGGTATCCCGGCACAGACACCCTCCACGTGCGTAATTAGGTCAGTGGAGCTCTCTGCTGGCAAACTCATGAATTATTGATTCAACTGAGCCTGCCAGTTTGGCAAGTCTACTTTCATCCCAGTTCATTCATTTTCACCAGAGACCGTCTGCAGAACAAGTTGAGTTACTATTTTAGAAGCTTCCAAAGACGGGCGATGATGTCACTGTACGCTCGTCTGGCAATCGTCGGCCTGTTGTGCATCACCTGGAGAGTATCATCTTCCAATCCACACACATGTAGAAAGGACACGGACATTTATCAATAAAATGCATTTTACATGTTGGTCACATTCGGTTTTGGATTTCTTATTGGTGATAAATTCGCCTGAAGTTTTTTCCCACATACATTGGGGAAGATGGAATATATTTTAACTTTGTGATGTGCTCCTTAACCAAACGCATCTGCAGGTAAATTCAAGAGATGTTCTTGCTCCCTGCTGTGATGGCTTTGAAATTTTAGATGTGCACACAGGGAAACTTTAATGAGGACGTGTCGTATCTGTAACGGCGATATCACACCGTACGCTGTCACACTCGCTAATATATTCTGGATGTGTTGTGTGTGTCATCTGGCAGCGGTTTGCTCATAAACCAGAGGCAGCTCGACATCGCACTTGAAAACGCACAACAACGCTGGATGCTCGGAGGCGATAAAGCCCCAAAATCAACAACCCGGTATTCGTGTTCCGTGGTGATTGGAGTGACCAACGACCCTCCTTCTGAAACACCCCTTAACACAACAATAACACACCGCAGGGATGTTTTTACACGTCCAGTGTGAGCATTCTGCAGTCATGGTGAAAGAAACAAAACACCAGCGGGAGCATCTGAAACCAGTTTTCTTCCATCGTGCAAAAACACAACAAAAAACACATCTGCAGATGTGACTCCGGGCCTCTCATGTGTCAGATTTGCAAATACGTAATGTTCCTTTATTTTGGTTTTTATTGTTATCTCATGATGCATCTTAATAGGTGAAAGTGAAATTGTGTGAAAAACCACAAGCTGGACAGCACTTACTTTTAGTATTTGTTAGTGGTGTCCCGATCCGATATTGATATTGGATATCAGTCCCATATCTGCAAAAAAACGAGTATCAGATTATATCGGCCTGCATCTAAAATCTCAGATATAAGCACTGCGATAGAAGCAGTCCATTCCAGACTCCGCTCCAGCACTTCTAATTCTTATGTTAAAAGTTAAAATGTATGCAACCCAATGGTTAACTTAATAATAAATTGATCAGTTTTTCTCATAGCTACTGTTGCTGACTATTGTTCTCTGTTTGAGTAATATCACTAGATCAAGCCTTTTCTAACATTCTATTAATAAGTAATAAAGGTATGTACAATTCGTGCTGATATCGTATTGGATGGATATCAGCCAATACTCAAGGCTGCAATATCGGTATCGTATGGAAGTGAAAAAGTTATATCGAGATGCCTCTAATATTTGTGTTTACATAAAGGGATGGATGAGAGGTTGCATAATAGAGCATCCATTGACTATAAAGGGTAAAGTGATATAAAGTCAGTTTTATGTGTGAACGTTTCGATGGAAGCCTGCCCCAAAAAATATCAGAAAGCTCTATTTTTCTCTGTGATTTTGAGTTTAAACAGATTTGAGCTCATACCCGGCGTGCTCAAACAGCGCCAAAATGTGACAGATTTTCTATAATTACAAGCCGCCCTCCGCTTTTTTTGAATCATCCACCGTGATCTCCAACCCCTCGGCCCCGGCGCGAAGCCTGATCCGCGGCCTGGCCCGCTCCTGCCAGCTCCCGCCCGCTGGTGTTGAATAACAGATCATTTAAGTGAGGTTTGCCTTGCGCCGAAGACACGGCTCCGTGTTCATCGCGTCTAGACTCCTGGTGGGTTGGCCGGACTCCCGGGGCGGCCGCGCCAATCGGATTCCGCCCGACACTCGAGTCGGAGCGAAGGCAAACAATCGAATGAAACAAAACAGGGAAAAAATCAAATCAAAAAAATGAGACCAAATGTGTCATATTTGCAGCGATCTGGTTCTTGTTGAGTCGCTGTGGTGAATGCAGCCTTTCTCAACGCCAGCTGGAAGGGGAATAAAAAAAACTGATGTGTGTGTGTGTGTGTGTGTTGGAGTCATTACAGCGTCTCTCTGTGGTTTCAGTCTAGTGTCCCTCAGCTTCAAACCACCCAGTTAGAGGAAACAAGGCTGCCAGTGTCGTGTTCTAAATCTCAGATATTGGACAGCACGAGTCTCTTCCTCTACTTCCACTTCATTTCACTTCGGTCTTATTCCGCAGCCGTCTGTGTTATTTTGACCCGGCAATTTATTCTGATCGCATTATCATTACGCCCAGCATAACTGGTTTGAGTTTCTGTTACAGTCAGGGCCGTCCACTCCACTCCGCCCACAGACAAAGGAGGTTTTTATCAGGTAAAGAATGCCAGAGTCAGCTGACCCAACTTACACACTCGCCCTGTGGGTTGTGTGTGTGCGAAAGAGGGCGATAGGGATAGAAGAGTGTGAGTGATTGGGGACTTCCAGGTTGTTTTTGAGCCGCTTTCTTTTTCTCTTATTCTCCGTTGCGAGGCACAAATGCTGCCTCAGTGTCTTCTCGCACGGAAATATTTCAGGCATTTTCACAATACAGCAAAATTGATCAGGCTTTGTGCCCTGGGAGAGATTTAGCTCGCTCTAACACCGAGCCACTCAGTGCCTTCGGGGGGAGGGGGTCAAAGGATTACTGTAATTGTCATCTCATGGACATGGGAGAAGTTTGCCTAAAAGCAGTTTTTTCCCTATTATTCACCACCAGTAATGTAGTAGCTGAACTTCCTGGGGTACATATACAACAACATGCAAAATGTTTGAAAAAAATGACCACAAAACATCATTTTTATGATGTATTTGGAGATTTTTTTTGTGTGCGGTCAGCTTTTTTATGTTTTTATTTCAAGTGGTGAAAACTTACAGTGCATTACCGCCACCTACTGGAATGCCAAATGGACTTGACTATCACAGAAACTGACAAGTGGTTAAAAATGTGCCGCCACATCCACAGACCCTCACTGGGGCACGGAGACGTTTCCATCAGTGTCACGGTGGTGGTCCTCCCCCCGACGCGTAAATCAGCCTCCACATTGTTCGCGGTGGCGTCTGGAGCCAAACCGTGATGTTTTCCTTGCTGCCTGAACCCACAGACGGGGTATTAGAAAGTGGGCAGCGCCGCGGTGACATCACCCATTGGTTTTTCTTTCTGGGCTCCCTGCAGTTTTGCCTCTGCTGCCGCCATCTTGGGTCTTTAATGTCCACTCGGAGGCGACCATATTTGGAAGAGCGACCGGTCGCTGAGTCCACTGGTGAGGTTGCCAGTTACAAGATAGCCACACTTTAAAGCACACGCTGCTTTAAAGACCACGTTGCGATATAAATATGCATCCACCGCCATTGCGAAGCGGCTGATTATTGTGGGGATTGTGTGTCATGCAATGCGGTGTATCAATACATCATAACAGTAATACAATAAAGTAAAGACAGATGGGGTGAGAGCTTAGCAGTAGCAATGGGGATGAAGCCTTAGGAAATCACAGCTACCTCACTCCGCCGTTCCGCCATATTTTTTTTTTTTGGCGCTTAATTGTGAGCTCTTGAAGGCTCGCATCAATCGGAGCCAAATACAAGAAAAAAAACATGAGAAAAATGAGATAAATCTCCACGGGATGAGGAAGCTTTTCCCGTAGACATCTATGTACATTTCTGAACGAGATTTGAGTGCGTTGTAAATAGCAAAAGCTGCCAAACGGAGCCCACCCTCCTCCTCATCACACATCAAAGGGTTCGGTTCCCGCCCCGCCGCTGACGCACCTTTGACCTCCAGCGCTGTCAACGCTCGATGACCGAATCCACCAGCAGCAACCGGTTTGTCACATGACCAGTGTGTGTGTGTGTGTGTGTAGGGAGAGAGTGTGTGTGCCTTTTATTTCCGCGTTCACCGAGGGGAGCTCTGGATGAGTGTGTACGGCCGCCGTGTCTCTGCCTTTGACGCCGCCGCCGCCGCCGCCGAGCCGCGTTGCCGGGCGCGGAGGGAGAGAGAGTCTCGCGCCGCCGCAGCCGCAGCCGCAGCACCGCCGCACGGACCCGCGCCGCCGCCGCCGCCGCCGCCGCTGCTGTACCGCCACCACCACCACCACCATGCTCACACGGGTGAAATCGGCGGTGGCCAGCTTCATGGGCGGCATGATGGCCGGCGGCTCCGGCAGCGGCTCCGACCTGCCGCTCAAATTCCCCTACAGCCGCCCGGAGTTCCTGGGTCTGTCGCCGGACGAGATCGAGTGCTCGGCGGACCACGTCGCCCGACCCATCCTCATCCTGAAGGAGAGCAAGCGGCTGCCGTGGGCCACCGGCTACGCAGAGTGAGTGGGGAAACCTGTGCGCGTCCATCTTCCTCCCAGCAGCAGCAGCAGCAGCAGCAGCAGCAGCAGCATCCTCGGCTGAGGATGCACGCACCTCCATGCAAATAACAAAGGAGGACGCAGGCTCGTTGTGATGACGTATGGCGGCACAAAGTCCCCCCCTGCAACTGGTTCCACTGGTGTTGGGGATGCTGGGCACTTTGTTGCTGTGTGATTGTGACTTTTTTTTCTGTTGTTGTTGTTGTTGTTTTCCATCCATTCCTGCAGGCTTCTGTTTGCCCACGCCGTGTTTGCACTGATAGGCGAGACCGTGGAGGAGCAAAGATCACCGTGCTCCATTATTGATAACCCGGCTGATGCTCAGGTGGATCCCTGTGGCTCTCCTGCGAAGGGCGGCGATGAAGCCAGGGGGGGTTCTGCAGGAGTGTGTGTGTGTGGAGAGAAGCTGTGGAAACGAGGGTCAAGGCTGAGACCCGGAGGTGTGTTTTGGCTCTGGCTCGCCTTGACATAAAACGAGTGTGTGTGTGTGTGTTTAGGGTGATTTGCATGCTCAGAGCTGCGTCCTCAGGCTCCAGTGAGACCTGCTGCACTCTGCAAGTAAAGCAGATTCATTCACTTTTAGAGGAAAGCGTGAGCATGGCGCCCGCAGGTCAGAGGTCAGACCTCCACATGCAGCAGATCCGAGCACCTGAATTCGCCAAATCAGGGTCGTCTCCACGTCGCAGAGAGGAGACACTGAAAACGCAAACATCAGAAGCTCAGCGGCTTCCCTTCGCCACACGAGTAAAGCAAACCAGCGACTTGTGTTATTAAGTGTTGGTCGGTTTTCACGCATCGTTGTTTCGGACCACAAAGGTCAGAGAACCCAAAGAGTGGTGTGATGTTGTTTCCGGATCTCCGTGATCTGTGCTAGAAGTCTGTTGTCTCTCTCGCAGGATTTGCAGGTTTATGTGCTTCTTCGTGCTAATCTGCCGTGAAGAATTCAGATCAGCGTAGAAAGAGGATTTTTTTTGCTTGTGGTTCTCAGAAACTGTCACCCACTCACGTACGGTTCTCTGTGTTCTACACTTGGTTGCATAATTTCACCTTGAATGATACAAATGAATCATTATAGAGATATGGATTTCATCATTTATGTTGTTACTTATGTGGTTGAAAAAGATAATTCATGTAGTTTTTTACTGAAATGGGACATATGATCTGAAGGATGGGCTTCATGAGTAGATTTGATGTTGCTGCCAGGATGGTCTGTGTGTGTGTGTGTGTGCTGGTGTGTGTGTGTGCCAGCTTGGCGTCGCGGCAGCCAGGATTGAGCCATACTGGGGATTTGTCAACAGCTGGCTGACCAGCAGGCTTTGTTGTTGTGAAATCTCACTGCCAGCGGAGAAAACCTGAGCCCCCGATGAGCTGACGTGATCCATACAGATCCACTCAGGAGGGTCACGCTCAGGGTCACGCACACACACACTCGCACACAGATCACTCAGTCAGAACCAAGAACACCGCTTTGGTTCTTAAAGTGCGGTCAGAAGACGCCTAATCCACCTTCAGCGGGTACATGACTCTGAAGGCTGTGTTTTTCTATATTAAGAAAAATGACAGAATATATTCACGCAGAAACTAACATATGAAACACACTGAACACTGTAAATACCAGTACATATATGCACATGTATCATAACTGATATATGCACAGTGTTTGAGTGTGTTTGAGCTGCTATTTTGTTGTTTTGTAGTGTTTACCGGGTGAAAACTCACTATTTATACAGTAATAATATATATTCTAATAATTGATACATCGGCTGTGACAAGTAATAATCATATTTTCCCTCACTAGTGGAGATACAACCCTTTTTAGCATCATCGAGATCATCAGTAACGTTACCATGGTAATGGAGTTAATAAAAAGGGTGCACCCACCTTCACTACTAATAATATGATATAATAATAATATAATCACACACTAATATGACATTGGCACTCTTTGTTTTCATGCTAATATGTCAAAGATGTAATGGTTTCTGCTGCTTTTCTTATTCTTAACAACTTTGAGACAGTTTTAAACTTAAACATAGTTTTAGACGGAAAATAGTACTGATTAATATCATTGCCAGTACAAATGATGATTAATTAGATGGACAAACTGTATATATTTATTTCAGGATTCTCGGTTTACTCGTGCACATCAGCCTGTTGGGTGTTGCCGAGTGACAAGGAGCTCTACCTCACGCTGATCAATAAATAATGGTATCGTGAAAATATATCTGGGAGGGCAGAGATTTTGCGGGGAGAAAACCAACACTGCGGTTATAGAAATGATATGAATAGACGTGTAGACGTAAACGCTGCAGTCAGTATGCACAGATTTTAGGGCACGTCTTATAACTCTTTTTTCCAGATATATCAATCGTTTCATCCGTTTCTGAAGGTCGGAAAGGGAAAGGGAAGTGAAAGGGTCGGCGGGCGCAGGCGGGCGCTCTCTGCGGGCCGCTTCTCCTTCACACATCTTCCCGTCCCGTCAGACTGACAGGCGTCTCTCCCCGGCAGAGGCAGAGCGGCGGCTGCTGCTTCACCGGGAGCGCTTTGATGCGCCGTCTCCGCGTGGCTGCACCATCGGCTCCAGTGAGCACGGTCATTTGAATGGATCACTGAGTATTGCTCACACAAACTTGGGTCACCCCGTCCCGTCCCGTTGCGTGTGCTCGCAGTCCTCGCTTTTGTTGATCGACTGCATTTTTTTCACCACAAATGAGAACCAACTCCTCATCTTCACAGAGCAGTATTTGCATCAGGCGGTGGGCTCGGTTGGGGAGTTTACACATATGTATTCCCACAGGGATGCTGTTGAGGTTGACCTTGCTGTGATCACAAGTACAAAAAAAAGTCACATAATTACCGCACTTCGTGTACTTTTTTGCAGTCACTACTGACCTCCAAGCCCATGATGCATCTGTTTTGTTTTTGTGACCGTCTGACTTTCCTGGGTGCCGGTCGAGGGAGCGCTTTCTACTCTGTAATACGAAGACACCTAATCCGCCTCGGGTACATGACTCTGAAGTCATTGCTTGTCTGTGTTTTCTATTGTAAGAAAAATGACAATGAAATGAAAAATATATTTACGCAGAAACGAACCTATGAAAGACTAAACATTTTTAGTTCTAACCAGGTCAAAACTCCTCTATCTATAACACAATAATAATAATATATTTTAATAATTGATACAACTATGATGGATAATAATCATACTTTCCCTCACTTTTGGAGATACAACCATTTTTAGCAACGCCAAGATCATCAGTAACAATCGTTACCATGTTAATGGCGTTAATAAAAAGGCCGTCTTCACTACCTATTATATATAATATAATATAATATAAGATGATATAATAAAAAATAACGCAACATAACATAATATAGTATAATTAATTAGACACTAATATGACATTGACACTCTTTGTTTTCATGCAAAAATGTCAAAGATTTAATGGTACCATGTTCTCAGTTATGGGATTCACAACTTTTAGATAGTTTTAGACGGTTTCAGAAACAGAAAAAGCAAGCAAAAACCTCAAATATTACTGAATGATATCATTGTCAGTACAAATTTTGCATCCCGATGTGTTGGTGTACATGCACATACTCACGTAGCCAGGGAGGCAGGCGGTTTTAAATGCATTGGTTTATGGTGGAAATACACACACACACACACACATACACACATGGCGGAACTAATTCCACTCCGGCAAAGCTACAATTCCGCTGAAAACCAAAAGTCTGCTCCATCCACTCACACACTGACCCAGAACCTATCACGCTGCAGACGCTGCTGCCGCCCGCTCAATATCGAATCAATACCCGGGCAAAACAAAAGCGCTTCCGCTGACCCCTTGTTTTGTCTGCAGGTCAGCGTGCTACAAGCGTGCGTGTTTAAGAAGTGTCAAGGCCTTCGCTCTGAGGCTGGCAGGGTTGGCGGAGGCGAGGGGAAGTGGGCGGTCGGAGCGTTTTGTGGGACAAGCTAAAAAAGAATTTCAAACACGATTGAAACCGCGTACAAACCAGCCCGTTAGAGGTTGCTGCAGGGCTTTTTTGAAGCCTTTTCCCACTATATTTATAAAATGTTTCCATTGTGAAGAGCTAAATAAGTCGATGTCACAGTCGACTGTGAAGAAGAAGCACATGAGCGCAGTCAGATTCATAACAAGCTTCCCACTGCTCAATCACATGATGTGGCACATGCTTTTGTGTTTTTTCCCCCCCCTTCCACATCGACAGGATACGTCAGAGCCAGATACAATGTCAAGCAGTTTCTTCAGTTTGGGCAGTGGAAGCTAAGATCTTAAATGAGTTTCTGGCTTCTGGGGAGAATGTTTAGTTGCAGCTCAAGCATGAGAGAGAAATGGTTATCTCATTTAGAGCAACAATAGGCAACTGTTTTTTTAGTATTAATCATCAAATGGTTCACCACCGCTTGTGTCTTCCATCAGTTTGACTTGCATATTTTTGACCATGTGTGACATTAGTTGGAACTTGAAGTGTCTGTAGAATCCAAATTTTGTTCCTGTCATCTCCTAGCGTTCATTCATATTCACCATTTATGCCGCCATCATCTGAAACACGATTTTCTTGTATCCCGGTCGACCATTGTGGCAGTGTTTTGGCTCTGGTATCAACATGTGACTGTGCTGTTGCCTTACTTGAAGCAGAAGTTGCCGAGTGTTGCTTTAAAGATGAAATAAATGCAAACATACAAGCGTTAAAATGTCTGTTGTAACTAGTAAAGGCAGGCATTAGAGTGGGATTAAGGGGTGTTCAGTAAAGGGATTAGAATACGATCTATCGACAAATCTATGTTGCACGTCAGGAATTAAACAGATTTTGTATGCGTGTCGGAGTGATGTGGAAGTTTCACATAACATTCTTCACAACTACAGGTCAGAAATTGCCAACGAAAAAAAAAAGATCCAAAAACCAAAGGCGTGGAGGAGTCACACACGCGAACTCACACACACACACTTGGCGTTGCAGCTCTGACAGGATAATTAAGGTCATGCTTTTGTCTGAGACGTGAAATGAGGTAACTGAATATGACAGCACCGGTGTCGGACACTGCCGAGGCCTCGGGGGGAGGACGGCTCCACTCGTATCCGAGATGAAAGGCTCGTAAAAAACTCAAATGTTAATCTTGTGATCCTGCAGGGGTCAAATGAACGTCACTCCCCGCGGCACTTTGGTCTCAGATGTGCATGATGGTGCGTGAAGTTTGTGGCTTCCACTCATCGCACGAAGTTCAGGGATGCACTTAAGCGACTGCACTGTTCACTGGAGGCGAATGTGTTAAACCGTTTTTGTCAGTGCTAGATTCACGCTGACCATTTACCAGAGCACATCATAATAATTCCATATATTCATTTCACAGGGGCAACATATTCTCAGTATGACCCCTCATAAAAGCAGGATTTATTCGAAGACTGCCTCAATAAATTAGATTATGTGGGGGAATCCGAGGGCCCCGCTGTGTCCGCAAGGTGGTGCTCGAAAACAACCACAAATGGTAAAACATGCTTTTTTGTGTGTTCATCTACAGGGTTAAAGATGAATATTCTTTTGGAGGATGTTTATTTTACAGTAAAATAGAACTGGCTCAGCTATAGCAGTTTCAGTAGAGATCTGAAAACATGTTGTATGTCATGGGAAATGGCCTGCAGTTAGTTTTTTTTTGTTTGTTTTTTTTAGAAAGGATTTGTGGACGGTTTCTGGTGATCAGAGCCGTTGAGAATTTTTTGTGGTGAGCGATTTGTTCTTGATCCAGATGAAAGAAAGAATGGGCTCAGTTTTTGGAGCAATATATTTCCTCTTTACTTTGAAATGACAGGACAAGATACAGCTGCAGATTTTGTTTGCAAAGCTACCAGAGGGGTTCCACAGGGTTCAACACTGGGTCCTGTCTTGTTCCACTCAGTACAGATAACATTATCTTATATTGTTTTGTTAATAATGCATAATGTAAGACTTTACAATGCATTATTATTAATTGCAAAATTTGCTCATTAATTTGGATATCGTCCCAAAACAAGACATAGAGGATAGTAGTTTGAGAAAAGATATCGTGGCATATCTAGGGAGGTATGTGTACGAGTCACGTATATCAAGAAAAAATCCTGTTTGAGTGAAATGGAGACATGTTCCTCCCAAAACTCAGTTGTCCTTTAATATTTATTACTTTTGACAGTTATGGCACCTTGCCCATCCGGAATATAGTAATTAATTGACTCACTCAAGTAGTTTGGCTCATGGCAGGGAAACTATTTAAGGAATTTCTGTACTCCATGTCGATGGTACTTGACCGGGATTACAAACTAGAACGCTCTTTCATAAATTGAATTTTCATCGGTCCGTTATGAATTCAACTATTTTTTTTGTTTAGTAATATTTAGATCATTGCTATTGTTTTATTTTTGTTAAATTCATTTTAATCTCATTTAAAATTCAAACATTTCATGTTTTATAGTGTACACATGTTATGCATGTTATGTTATTTGTTTGATTGGCATTTTTCATATTTACATATTGTTACTAATGTAGGAAATACTGTAGTGCTGGATATTGATTATATAATGGGAAGCAAATGGAGCACCTCATTTAAACCTCCTGCCTGACTGACACCCTATTGAGATAGTAATTCTTATTTTTAAGGATGCGGAAGTGGTGAATGGTCCATTGTTCAAGCTGCCAATTAAAACCCATCTCTGAGCAAAGGTCTTCCCAGTCTATTTCCTGGCAGTTGCACAACTTACTGTGTTTTCTTAGCTGGGGAGCTCCGTGCTGCATCTTCATCCCCATGACCAATTAGGATTATTTATATTGGGCGCTCCACAGGGAAGGAAGGATTTACTCATACAAACTCTCAAATTACTTATTAGATATGATTAGATATAGAACTCATCGTTTGTTTCGTCAGGCATTTTATTATTCAAGCACATTTCCGTGCATCTCTTTTTATTTCCCTGCGTCTGACCTCTGTTCATTTAAATGTACGTGCTCTGTTTTTACAAGCCTCCACGTGCATTTTATTTGAATATGGCCACAGTAGACGTAACATCTCCGACGGTGGGGCTAAATTGAGAATGCCTGGGGTATAGTGGAGCAGCGTGCGCTTGTCCATGACAACTGCAGCTCGCAGCAGCAATTCTCCATCTGGCAGGTGTTGCACAATGCAGTTGCTTTTGTCCTCTGACCTACATGCACGTCTCAAATTCAACCACATGTTTGAATTAAGAATACAAATTTGACTTTTTATCTTATTTGGTAAAGAAATTCAGTCCTATTCTTACACAGATTCAGTTTCAAAGCAGGATTTATAGTCTGAAAAATGTCAGTTGGATGAATGGTTATGGGCTCAATCAAGTGCATCTGATGAATGTGAGCTTTTACAACAGCCGGAAGATGTTTTTGTACAGGAGGGAGTCATTTATATCATGGAGATGACAACTGATGTTTTTGGAATCATTCAGCCCCCAGTCTTTGTCAGGATTTTCATTTGTTTCTTCTAGATATTTTCAAGCCTTCAGCCTGAAAAAAAAAGAAAAACAAAAGTCAGACAGACGTAGATCAAAAACTGTCAGCCTGAAATAGACCTTAAACTCTCTTTGTCCCGACATCCCCTTTCTTTGTCCAGGGTCATCAATGCAGGGAAGAGCACGCTAAATGAGGACCAGGCCTGCTGTGAGGTGCTGGTGGTCAAGAGGAGACCGGCAGGAAGCTCCAACCGGACCCCCATGACTCGCAGGAGGTCTTCCCTGCCTAATGGGGAGGGTCTGGGCCTCAGGGAGAATCTGGTAAGTCATACTGTCGTTCACTAACCCTCTATCAAGTCCTAAATCTGAAGGACTTTACTTGCTTGGGAAAACCGCTATGTCTGTTTTCGGAAAGTAGAGTCTGTTATCTTGTGTATTTTTTTAGAAGTTGAAATGAAGGTTGATGAGAGTGGGTGTCGTCCTTGAATGCCCCTCAGGCCGGCCGTCAGGACCCGCTGTCCCTTCATCTTGTCCTCTCAGCACTTTATTGAGGCACACAGCAGCACAGCAGGATTCCGGCGGCTCCGAACTAATACCGTCAGATCGCATGAATACGAGAGCATTTCTTTTACTCAGTAAAACGCAGTGGGGGTTTTAACTGAGCCATGTTTACTTACTCCTGTATGT
Source organism: Mullus surmuletus (assembly GCA_903171835.1). Classification (NCBI taxonomy): domain Eukaryota; kingdom Metazoa; phylum Chordata; class Actinopteri; order Syngnathiformes; family Mullidae; genus Mullus; species Mullus surmuletus. The sequence continues at coordinate 121,844 of CAESWR010000315.1, forward strand.
CGCAATCAAACAAAACTCTCTAAAGTACATTTCACCTCATATTGACCCTGTTTATTTCTAATGCAGATCGCAGAGATTGTTTTCACTCATTATAGTTATGCTCTTTTGTTTGCTGAAACCCAAATCGAAGAGATCCTTTTTCCTCATAATTTCATTTCCGGAGGCGATAAACATCTATATAAAGTAATCCTCTGCTTAAATTTCCACTCAGCCCACCAGTCCTTCACTCGGGCCCACTCAGAGCCCACAGCAAACTCACACAAGTACCTCATGACTCACCCCTGCAGTGTTGCTAGACTGTAAGAGTTGTATGGTGCGTTACTTCAGCCTGCTTCACGTTGTGGAAAACGCATGTGATAATACTGTAAAACGGATATACCTGAAGATAAATTGATGTAGCTGTCAATGAATAGAAAAGTGTATGCAACAGGTACTTCTACTGTGCACCAACACCAAGATCATAGAGGTGCTGCTCTTTTTGAAGGCGGCAGTCTGAAAGGTGTGTTGGTAAATTAACTGCATCAGAGGGCCACTCTGCGGAGACAGACTGCATCAGACCGGGATGTATTTAAATCCATGCATATTGAAATGTTTGTTGCGCGGGACGCATTTGCACCCTGAAGTGGTAGGATACTCGCAGATCAGAAGACATCAATGACTCCGCGGCTGCAGGTGTCTGGAGAAAGGAGCGTCAACACCATCAACATCAACATCCGGAGGGTCCAGTTTCCCGTCTGAGTCCAAATTAAATAGACTTTAACTAAAAATAAACAGAAAAATACCAAGAATTCATCAAATATCAGCACAACAAATCTGCCATACTCAACTAACATGCAAAGAGTAAACAAAATATACATCTCCAGTGCAGCACGTCACCCAATACTAAACTCAGTGTCGGTACATAGTGAGAGTACAAAATGTGTTTACATACACACACGAGTTGTCTTCCTTGCATGTTAGAGGCACCCTCTTAATATGATTGAGAAAATGACAATGTTTAGAGAATTTGAGTGGAAATAACTGATTTATTGCTTTCGATCTTCTCAGTCAAACGTATTGTTGACGCCATCGTCTCTGTGTGTCCAGGACACCTCTGAAGATCTCACCTTCCACTTCTGGGCGCTGTTCGACGGCCACGCCGGCTCCGGTGCGGCGGTGGTGGCCTCCCGCCTCCTCCACCACCACATCGCTCTGCACCTTCAGGAGGTGATGGAGATCCTCTGCACATCCAACCTCCTGGCCCCCACCTGCATGGGCGAGGAGCCCATCAATCACCATCTCACGCCGACGTCCCAGCGGGCCCTCACCAGGGCGGCGTCGCTCCGAGGTGCGGCCGGGGCGCCGGGCTCTCCCAGCACGCCGCCCACTCGCTTCTTCTCTGAGAAGAAGGTCTCGCACGACAGTCTGGTGATCGGAGCCATTGAGAATGCTTTCAAAGACATGGTAGGAAATTACGAAAATTTGACTCACCTTAACTGTGCAATGTACATGAAAATAATAATGATACATACTTATGTTAATTCCGTTGTCTTCATACGTAGCGCAACATCAGTGTATGAGTTTGTCTTTATGAAATCATGTGTAATAATCACAATTTAATAAGGTAAGCGTAATAATTATCATTACAAAAAACAGGCTATTGTGCTTTTCAATTAAACTTCAGGAAGTACGAGATGTTGGAATCAATATTCTCTTCCCAAGCACAAGCCCTAAAATCCTAATCACTGCTCATCCATGCCATTTATAACTTCCTATTCGCACAAAAAAACTTGGCTGATATGAAAGTGATACAGGAAGTTTGGTGCTCTAAAGAAACATTGAAAGGCTGTGTTCATCACTTTCTACGCATGCAGAGAACAACAAGCACACTTACGCAACATCCATTAAACCAGCTGCTTACTAAGTCAATTGATATTGATTCGTTGCAATTAGACAGTCAAGCGAAGTGCACATCAGCTACCCAGTTTCCTGTTGTTTCCTGGCAGTAGAAATACACTGTTTTGCTGTTGTGTCCTGAATCTGACCTTTGGCCACATGTTGCTGAAGATGTGCAGCTCCAAACGTCTGAGCTGTGAGGGAGGCTGTAAGAAAAAAAACAAAGAAAGAAAGTTGGATTTTCAGGAGTATAGAGCTGCATTTTATGTGGTCAGGTTGAATCGAGGTTTCATCTTTTTTTATCGAGGTTTCATCTTTTTTCATTTTTTTGGGTTGTATATTGATTCACGGTACTCGTCAAACCACCGTGACTCACCTCTCTTTGCTGTCCACCCATGCACTCATTAGAAAGAGGCAGTGCTCCAGCAGAAATGGTGCTCAGAATCCACAGGAGCTTTAAAGCCCTCTGTCAGTAACCTGTAGAGTATCAGTATTTCATCGTCATCGCACTGTATCTGTTTTAGGTATTTACATAACTGCAGCTCGATGAAGTAATCTTGCATTCTCGCCTATCAGCAGAAAATTAAATCTGTGTTCAGACAGGATCAAAATTCATATTCTTGTGCCATTGTACAGACAGAGACTTGCACAGCGTGTGTCTTTGTATAATTTGTGTTCTATTTTGAATCTCAATCTGGAGTTATCTGGAGTCAGCCTTAGATACAGAACAATTCTGTTTTTGTTTGTTAGTTTTTTTAATATTGTATAGGGGGGCTGGAAGCTAACATCAGCTTGAATAATTCATTTCATTAATTGACCTCTATGAACACATCAAAGTGGGATGTGCAAAAAGGTTTAAAAGTCTCGGTTCGCTTGTTCAGCCAGAGGCAAGTCAACAGCTGGTACAGGTTTCAAGGCTTTATACATTTCCAAATGTGACATGAACAACAACCACGACAAAAGGAAGAAGATAGCATTGCCTTTTCCAGCTCATAGTTTCCACAGTGTAAAATAAGATAAATTAGAGATGATAATGTATGGGGACTGTGGAGCTGTGGAGCAGGAAGAGATCTTGAAGACCAGAGAGAACCTAGGAGAGAATTGTTCATAGGCCGGTCTGAGAGGCAAATCCAAACCCTCATTTGGCGGCAAGGCTGCGAGAGGATTAAGTTCAGTGGTGGTGAAGCCGCGCAGCGATGTGCGACCTAACATGACCCTCAAGGAGTCAGGGGGGAAAAAACTGGAAAGCTGGAAATTTCAGCACACACAGACTGCGCGTCACTCGTATTCACCATTTGGTCGTGCCGCTCAGGGATTCTGGAGCACACACGAGGGTCAAGAGGTCACATCTCAAGCCAATCAAAAACATTGTGAGCGTCTTTGACAGGCTTTGAGAGGCAAGAGGTCAGAGGTCACTGTCCACGGTTTTACCATCAGGGTTGGATCAGCAGTTTATCCTGCTCCTTCGCAAGGAAAGGGGAGAAGTCTCACATTGAGAGATTAAAGACCACAAGAATCCCAGTGATGAGTTTCATGAGAATGGTCTGAAGAACGTCTATCGCTGTTTGGAAGATGAGATAACGTTGTGGTTTATTTTGATGAAATTACATAGATTGACATACAAAATACCATTGATCATGTTACAGTGCTGTTAGATAGGCCATTCTATCACATGATCGTTATACCCAATATGGTGGAATCACAATGGTGGAATCACAATGCCTTTATTGTCTCATATACTATAAATGAATGAAAACACATCAATCCAACACACACACATATGTAGCACTAGAAAAGTCCTAGTCCCATTTAAAAAGTCTATTTAGTGACAGTAGTGTGAACATCAGCCTGAGCAGTTGGACTCCCAGCTCCTTTCTCTCTTTGTTAGAACTTGGTTTGGTGATGGAAGGTGTTTCTTGGTAGGAAGAGGAGGTGTAGAGTCTCCGCTCTTGTAGTGTTCGGTCACGCCCCATGCTCTATCATGGCACGGACATGAACTTGCATGAATGTGCGATCAGCCCGGCGTCCGAAAGAGAGAGTTCAGGAGGCCATGACACCCCTACACCTTTATACAGCTCATAATTTTGTGATGCTACACTAAGGTATCAAATATCATAGTGTACACTTTTAAACTCACATATCTGCAGGATTTTATGGATTTGTATTTCTATGTGTCTAAGCACATTTTATAGTCAAACTGCTCTTAGCCTCGGCATCACCTGCAGGAAAAGGAACACACAGCATTTACAATTCTGTCTTATTAAAGGCGTTTCCATGCGGCTGCTTTCTCCATCTGATTGTGAATTCATCACGGATCCCCTGGTCCTTCAGACGTTTTTCTATCTACAAGACAGAATTAAACATGTTTTTGGTGATAAGTGTGCTATGCCATCAGACCTTCTGGATTCTCCAACACTGTCCAGCTGATGGTCAAAACATTCTTATCTTATCTTATCTTATCTTATTTTATCAACATCTTATTTACAAATATGTAAACTTTCCTTTTGAGTGGTTCATTTGTCAATTAAGCAGGCTTATATAACAGTATCACTATTTTTCAGTATAACCCATATAGATGGTTCATGAGTTATTTCCACTATTTACTGCATGAACCAGGTTTTTTGAAATTGTAGTGTTTGTTTTGTACACTACTCCTAATAGACTAAAAGTCCACGCAGAATAAAGACTATTATGATCTAAGAACGATTAATGGAGGAGATTTTTTGAGAAGAAAGCTCAGGATTGCATTGGAGTGTATTAGGACGACCTCCCCTATAAACCTACTGGATATTATTTCATCAAAAGTAACATCAAAGGCAAACAGAAACATGCAGCCTCGCAATAATAACATGGCATTGCTCAACAATGGACAACCTAAGTTGACCATAGGAGAAATTTCTTCACATCATCGGTCCCAAACCAAGCCGCGTTTGAACACCAAACTAACCCCCACCAAACGACCTGCTTCCAAAGGGTTTCTTCAATTTGGGGGGTCATTGAGGGACACAGATCCTCTGGTTTTCATCACAACCTTCAGCACCTTCCTTGTTTGGACTGTCAAATAATACTTTAAAAAGTACTCATGCCGACCCGACTCTGCAGCTGAGAAATGTGATTGCTTACCTGCGCAGATGAAGGGAAGTGCCACCCAACAGCAACCGTCAAGCATCCCATCCTTAACACTGATTCAACATTGGGCTCACCGGGCACCCATGACCTGAAGGTGGAGTTGTTCCCATCGGACCACTGCCAACCATCTTGGAATAAACCAACTCACCACTCGTCGAGATTAATCTGTCCCATGATAGTGTCCATTTCCTGCTGGTCTCTCACGCTGGCCAGGTCTGTGTATGTCTGCCTGCAGTGGCTCTGGGCGGACCCCCAATTCATTGGAACCTCAACTGGGATGTATTTGGCGGAGGGCTCTGGAATGAGCCGGCAAAGCTATCTAGTGAAAAATCTTGGATCTTTCCATCGGTCAAATCCAAAGAGCGTTTGATAAAAATAAATAAATAAAGCTAAATAAAGCTAAATAAAGCGCTTGCAACGAATCCGCATTGTTCATTAAATTGGCCGTTGTTTGCTGTTAAAAGACCCTGCATCGTGCCCCCGAGATACGTATTGTCGAGGGACCACCTCCAGCTGCCTACATCATAGTACAGTCCCATCCATCCTGAATTGAGACCAAATTTGCTCAACCCCTTCGTCACTCTCGCTACCTTTCGAATCTTTCGCAAAGTGGTATTCTCTGTAACCAACCAGAGCAGGTGTTGATAATCCTGAAAAGGAAATAAATATGGTATCTGTTCAGAATCTGTGACTTTTACTCAGTGACTAGAAATCACCATCAATGCGAGAGCAACGTCCACTTACGTAGAAGCGATAAGATAAGCAGTCCTTTCTTGTCCATCACCGGGTTCTTCTCAACCAAGGTTTTTTGTAGCCCGTCTTCAGTCAAAGCTGTGGAGCAGTTTGATCGGACCAGCTGTACCTCCGAAGTTTTCTCTCCTGACTGAAGGCACATTCTTATTTTCTTACTTTCTTCATTACGTCTCCGTTCTATCATTATGCAAAACATTCCCACAAACATTCCCGCCACTCCCAGAAAACAGGGTGGATCCTTTTCCTATTGAAAGTATCATGGAATATTCATAGTAAGTAATGCATCATATTCCTCAGGGCCAAATGCAGTAGAATCAAACCTGAGGAAGCAAATACTTCATCTTCTCTTGTTTTGGTCTTCATTGCTACCATTGTGTATTCAGATTATCCGCCTCTCTCACACTCCTCTGTTTGTCTTAACATCAGCAATCCAAGGAACACAGCAGATACGTGTCTTTCTTGCAAAGGAGCCTGATTTTTGTTCAGATGCTTTCTCGCCAAACTTTCTCGTGGATGGTCAGCGTGCCAAGAGAAGAAAAACTTCACGTTTGGACGTGGGTGCAAGACGAAAAGCTTCATGAGCCAACAAATGACTGGGGTCTGCAGCCAAGGGCCAGTTTCTGTGTGTGTTTTGCAATTTCACCCCATACTTATTATTGCAATAAGACAGTGAACATACAACAATGCAATGCAATTGCTTCTGCTTCCAACCAGAAGGACAAAAAAACAATCCAAACTCACACGAAAGGTTTCCAGAGCTTCATAGTGGAAATGTGCAGGGACATGGGGCCGGGCACGTTTGAATATTCATGCGCCACATAATCTTCAGAGCGGCTGACGTCATCGGCTTTTACATAGACGATATAAAAGTTTGCATGTTGGAGACAACGACTTGCAAATGATGGTGCGTGGCTTTTGCTTCTAACAAAGGGTATTGTGATGTGTGGTTTTACATGCGGTTCCTTTGGAGCAACTCAAGCTTCGGTTACACTCCAAAGCAAGGAGATCCCCTTACATATGACCATCCTTTATATTCATCTTTCCTTTGTACTTTGGATGGTCAGATCAGTGGTCTGGTCAATGGCCACCAAAAGATCTCTACATCGGTATCAGTGTCAGTTTATTTGTAATGGTGACACCTATGGCCATATGTCTGTGCTGACATGACATTTGCCTGTTCTGCGTAGCTTCTTTATTCCAACTCCTATCATTGAAGAACAGACATTTGAGGAATTTACAATTATTGCAAACTGTTCACAGTTAGGCAGTACAGCAGTTTACCGAGGGGAGACCTAAATAGCATTAACTCATTAGATTTGAAAAAAAAATCTCTAATTCTCCAAGGGGAAGACAGTAGGGAATTATTTGCAAGCATAGAAGAGATCCATTGTGTTAACCCCCTCCCCAAAAAACAAACAAATCCCAACATATATATGCAGCTGGATTAGGTTAAAATATCGTATGGGCATAACATGGTCTTCGATTGATCAACTTTTAATTGCTTCATTTTTGCATCACCAAGAATGGATGAATTATGTAACCTCAAGATGAAAGGAGAAAAAGACTTGTTGGTCCCAAGAAAAGTTTATGCTGGAAAATGTAAATATGCTGAGTTTGGTGGTTATTTTAATTTTTTATGTATCTATTTCATATTATTTAGCATGTTTTATCCATTATATTATTCATTTTAACAACTTAATCTTGACTCCAGTGGTTCCTAATGAAAGTGCTTTCAACCTTGCTGCAGTGATTTTATAAAGGCGTTTTGGTAGAATCCGATACAGAAAAAAAACAATGAAAAAATAAAAACAATGTCACATACACTGACCTCAGGTTGGAGACACCTTGTGTTTGGAAAATCCATCACATCGAGTTTTCAAGTTTGATCCATTGGTGGCACCAGAGAATTTAAAACACAGACATGAAACAAATGAGACCATTGATCGTCAGTATCATGTTTTTTTGTAAATATTTCGATCAGACAGAGAAGGACACATGCAAACATAAAAATTGCCCCCAGCAGCTGCATTGCTCCTCCACCAAATTCAACCGCTCAGGACATTGTGGTGCTTCTACATCTCAACCACTAGGTGGGAGTGTGCAATAACCTATTGTCTCAAAGCCCCACAGCTGTAAAAAAAGAAAAAAAAGAAAACATTTTCTACTGCTGGCCTAGTCATTGTCCAATTGTACATGTGCATGCTGAATAATGAACTGTTTTAATACTACGTGTGCTTTTAAATTCCAGCTTGTGCTTATTATTTATTGCATTTTAAATGCCTAAAAAAATCCAAGTAAATTATTTCAAAGCCAGGAATGTGCTGAAGTAAGATTCAGATAATAAAGTGTTAAAATGATGAACCGCCTCACTGCACATTCTGAAGAGACAAAAACACTTCTGCGTACAATTCCCAGTTATCTGCCCCCATCCTGTCCAGCTTTATCTGCTTTCAATATGCTTTTTTTAAACCTCTCTGGGTTCACTTTCTTAAAGGGAAATTACACAAAAACGAATTGCAGATGACTACACAGGAGCCTTATAATGTGCTCTGTTCCTGAATAATGAGTGCTAGATATCAGATCATACATCAGGCTCTTTGTTCAGCATCACTAACTTCCTTTTCGGTGTTTTTTCAGCAATGCTTCGGCAGAACCAAAGCGCTAATTTATTGCTCTCCTTCACCGCTATCATCCGTTTTAATTATCTACAGTGTTTATCCAACGTCGGTGCCACCTGGTTCAAAACGAACGCCACTTGGAACGCAGAACTGTCACTTCTGCTTTTGCTGAGTAACAACCCAGAGGATGGTTTTGGCAGACTCTCATCTCCCCCTTAAATGCCTCCCATCTTATTTTTTAATGAAGCTCGTTCTTTCAGAAAATGGGAACTGTCAGAGGATGGCGGTATCACTCGAAATCTGTCTGGGAGTTCACCAGAACCTCCGTATCTTATCGGCCTTTAATTCTCCTCAGACGTGACTTTTCTGCATTCCCATTGAAGTGGCCCAGCTTGTGTGCAGCGGCTGCCGAGGCCCGATAAACACTCCGGGACGTGTAAACATTATAAAAAGGTAAAGCTTGGAGATTGAGGCTTATCATCTCGAGCTGTTTGTCGGCTCAGGGCGGGAATAAAAGGGGGGGAGATGGGCAGTCTCATGCCTCTCCTCTCCTCGCTGCTTTTATCTCTACCTGGAACGTTGTGTAGGTGTGTGCGGTCAAGTCGCGCTATACTTGTGGAGACCATTACTTCAAGCCACCTTGTGATTATCTCCAGACTCTATAATTTAGCTCGAAATAAGTGGTTCGACAGTTCGGGGGGGAAGTTCCTCATTCACTTTGTCTCCCAAGCATGAAAAGAGATGGATGGCCGTCTGTGCGTCGAGCTGCGAACCGGTCGGGCGGTGATTAGTGTAGCACCGCGGGAGCAGACGGGGGAACGTTTAATCCGTTATGTAAAGGTAACCAGACGTCCCCGATTTCCGAGGACGGTCCCCGTTATGGATGACCTGTCCCCGGAAATCGGTTAAAGCTATCCCCGAAAATGACCCTGATTTCAGCGTTTTATGATTGAGAAAAAAACGTTGTGTGTTGACTAGAACGGCGGTAATTACGGTAGACGGAAACGTGAGTGAGTAGGTTTTTGCGCAGACCACAGTTATTTCGGTAGCTGCGTAGGAAGCATAAAGGGTGAGGGATTTTGTTGCAGGAAGCATAAAGGGTGAGGGATTTTGTCGCAGGAAGCATAAAGGGTGAGGGATATTGTTGCGCACAGACTGGAACAACAGTTATTACGCTAGCCGAGTAGGAAGCAGTAAGTGTGAGGGAGCATTTGCGCACAGACTGGAACAACAGTTATCACGGTAGCCAGTCGTCTGCCGCCTTTAGAGAAGAACAAGAAGAAGAGCAGAATGTGCTCGTCACAGTTACGGGTCCGTAACTGTCCAGTTTCTTCATTTCTTCTTGATTATTTTTGATTCATTTCTATCGCCGAGCTGGAAATGTCCCCGGATTTCATTTCAGAAATCCCCCAAAGTATTTCCCTATTTGTTCTTAAAGGTGCTCTATGCAATATTTTATAACTTATTGTGGCATCAAACAACCAAGAGCAATATAAAGGTGGAGAGTGGATGCTAGTGCTGCGTATCTTGCTCTACCTCTGCGTTTGGCGGAGAGAGACTCTCCAAAGTCTGTTCCAACCACGAAAACACCTTCCATCAACAAACAAAGCTCTAACAGAGAGACAGAAGCTAAGATTCAGCATCAGTCTGGCATGGAGCAGCCCTGCCAGCTGCTAATGCTGAAGCTAAAGTCCTAACAGCCAGTAAAGAGGTCTGCTGCGTTGTTCTGGTCTGAGATGCTGCTGCTCACGGCGACATCTAGAGGTTATATATTTCCACATAGCCCCTTTAAATGTGTTCTTAAATTGCTCTTCACAAAGTTCTTTGAAAAAGGCCGATTCTCAATACCCGAACTTGGGAAGCACAGACTCGCCTCCTTGGTAGTTCAGACTTGCAAGTTGTCGTCGGGAGTAGGGACCACCGAGCACGGGAGGACGGGTGGACGGTAGTTCTGCTATTGGAACAGCAGCCTACTCAATTACGTCACCACCTCGCGGTGAAAAGCATTTTGGGTAATTTGTCTGCAAGTCTGCAAGAGTCAGCTCCAGAGCAGACTCGGTAAAGTGGGAGGATTGGGGCGGATCAAGTTGACATCCGGGGATTTGGTCTCTACTTGGTCAGATGCCAACTTGAGGATTGGATCCTACTTGGGCTCCGTATCACGACGTATCACAAGTTCGCGAGGACGGGAGTAGAGACGATTACGGGTATTGAGAATCGGCCAAAGTCTCAGCTTCAGCATTGCCGTTTACCTCTGCTAATTATCTCTTAATCAGGATCACCTGGCACTCTGGAGGAGATGGGGGCCGTTTAACAGCGATATGTGAATCAGACTTGGACTTTTCTCAACAACAAATTTAAGACAAATTTTTTTAGGAAGGTTTTTGGTGAATGAGACCCAATAATCACAGACGGGTCAACTCTCAAATCTCGATTTTGCTATCAGCTAGGAACCAACATGACATCAAATAACACTGGTGAATGCCTAGACGTTGCAGGTGGGTTTTAAGAAGAAGTTTCCTCCTCAGAATGTTCGGCTGGCTTTCATTTCTGGTTGTGTGACAGTTGAACTTTGCTTGACTTTACCACTCTTCCGCTTCTCTTTTCTCTGCGATGTAATGCTCACCCCATCACTTCCATCCCGGGGGTTTTTCTCTAGCTACGCCGTTTCAAACATAAAAGAACACACAGCGGTAACGCACAGGCTTCATAGATTTACGATACGCCACGCATGCTGATCAGCTCCCAGCATGCACAACACCAGTACACCAGTACACCTGCACTGTCAGCTATGATGAACTAACGGTGTGTGTTATCAATTCTCTGCATAAAGGAGCGTTAATCATTTTCCATACGATTTTCCCAGAGGTCCTTCTCACCCTCCAATTCCACTTCTATGCCACTGCTCCGTTAAAAAATGATTAATTTGCTTAATTACCTATCCCGCCGTCAAGGTTTCCATCTTTTTGCAACGCTTTTTTCCCCCTGCCCTTTCTGTTTTCAAAGTTTCTTTTGCTATTTTTACGCCTAATAGCTTTTAGGCTCGGCTCATTGATTGGCACATAAAGGGATTTTTTTTTTTTTTGACACAGCCGGTGGGACTGCATCGCAGCTTCGGCCAAGTTCAGCTTGTTCTTCCTCTGTGATAGGGCTGGTTTGAGCATTAGTGTGTATAAGTCTATTCTTTTATCAGCTGTGGTTTCTCGAAGGGGTTTAGAAAAATACATATATATGCGGAGGAGAAATTTCCTGACCATATTTGAAATGTCCCAGTCATGTATAACCTTCACAACATCAATATGAGCGTTCATGTAATTTAATGGAGCGGGATTTTTGGCCTTGGAAATATTGTTTAAGTGTGTACTTTTGTGCTGCCGTTTATTGAGCTCGGTCGTTGGATTCTTCCGCGCGGAAGCGGAGAGGAGAAAGGTGTCGATGGTTATGCAGACGTTTTCATTATTAAAGACTTTGCCTCCAGCAAGAGGTATTGGATACAAGTAGGATAAATATGTATGCCTTGCTATGAATTCATAATTAATCCAGGGTGAAGGACACATTTGTCGCCCCCCCCCCCCACTCCCCCCCCAAAATACACACTCATGCGCACACACACACATGCACAGGTATCCATCTTCTTTCCTCTTTCATGCCCTTTCACTCCTGAGAAATGTGTTGCTTCCTCAAGCAGAAAGCAGCGAGGGTGGTGTGTACTGCACGTGAGTGTGTGGGTGTGTGTGTGTGTTGGGAGCGCACGTGCGGCCTCGCATGCAAACACACACTAATTCCATTTTACGCCGTGCAAACACACACATCCGTGCAGGGTTCCTATTGCAGAAGCGTGCGCACACATCTCGCAGGCAGCCCCACACACACACACATTTACGCACACACACACACACTCGGTCCACACTGTTGTAATCAGACGGAGGTTGTCAGCGGAGCAGCAGAAGGCGATAGTCGGGGTAAACATCCCTCATGAGGAAACATGTTAAGGATAGACTCGGTGCAAATGTGTTTGCCAACATTTTTCATGCCACTCGCTGAGCTTATGGCGATGACGGGATGCAAAGCAGGCGCCCCGGGGTTCATCCATTTACCCAGAATAACTTCCTGCGTCTGTTTCTCGCCGTCCAAAGCCACAAAGCATCAGAAGGGTTAAACGTGAGCGGCTCGGTTCAAACCTCCGTTACTATTTTGATTAATTCTGTGACAGGTTAATTATTCATCTAATTAATGGACTGATAGCGCTGGTTTTTTCAAGTCTTTTTTTTTTGTTTAATTAGCACCAAATTAATCTGGGCTAATTAACTGGTGTAATAACCAGCAGTCCCTCCAAACTTTCCATTCTGTCCTTTTTGGTTTCCATTTCGTTTTATTGCTCCTTGACTTCTGGCGCTCTTGATGAATGAATTCATTACGCCGCTATAATTAATAACGGCGTCATTGCGGCTTTAAAGTATCACAGCAATATTTTCGCTCTGTGTATCAGGTTTTTGAAATGCTATCTGCCTCTGCGTGATAGGAAGCGTTTCATTTGAGCTGATAACACTTTTTTTGTGCAGAGGATGGGTGTGAATTGTGTGCTTTAATCAGGATTAATGCATTTGTGTGTGTGTGTGTGTTTTTTGTGTGTGTAGGACGTCCAGATAGAAAAGGAAAGGGCCGTGTACAACATCTCAGGTGGCTGCACCTCTCTGGTGGTCGTCTACATGCTCGGGAAGCTCTTTGTTGCGAACGCAGGCGACAGCAGGTGAGACACACACTTGAATTAACACACACACACACATTTGCGTCCCCGGCTAAAATAATCAGAGCTTGTTTGGTCTGCTCCGTCTTCCCCCCTCAGAGCTATCATTATCCGGGCCGGGGAAGTCATCCCCATGTCGACAGAGTTCACGCCGGAGTCAGAGAGACAGCGGCTGCAGTTCCTGGTAAGAATGAAAAAAAAAACGACTTTCTCAGCTCCTTTTTAGCGAGCGCAGCTGTCAGATATTAGCAGAGCTGACCTCCCCTCCCGTCGAGACAAGGGCTATGCTTAGCTTTGTCTCGCACCCTCTTCGCCTGCTCTCTTTGCCAGCTTAATAGACTATGGAATTGTTTTTCCTATCCCTTGGGCACGTCAATCTTTTTTTTTTCTCTTCTTCTTCTCTTCCATATCAAAGGCCTACATGCAGCCCCACTTATTAGGCAACGAGTTTACACATCTGGAGTTCCCGAGGAGAGTGCAGAGGAAGGAGGTGGGGAAGAGGATGCTGTACCGCGACTTCACCATGTCCGGATGGTGGGTTGGATCAGACTTTGATTTATAGCTCATTCACCAGCTATCACTTCATTCACAATGTTTATATGCAGTCAATATTTGGGTTAAGGTCCATATTCCAGTCACTGAAACATGGGGAATGACCTGTTTCCATGCGTGAGCAAACAGGGATTATTCCTGTATACATGGTCATTGTAATCAATTGGGATATACCGATCAAACCAGCAACGCACGGAGAACGGCTCGTACAAACCCTGCTTGGCGAAACTTTCCGCTCCCCTTTTTGAGGATCTTATCCCACTACTTGCTATCGTCTCCAAATGCCAGGATGTTATGAAGTGATTGGTTTCCTTCTCACTCCAAATGTATGGCGTAGTGTTGTTCTTGCATTTGGCCATGTTTATAAGTAGTTCCTGTACTCAAAAGACCAAGATTCCTTGCGAATAGAGCATATGCAGAGCACAGATATCCACTCAAATTTGGTTTAAATCCGATTAAATTTGGTTTAAAACCCAGGGGTAATATTCTGTTTTTTAAAAACCAGGATATGAACATATTCCGGTTATTCGAAGGGTTATTGGTGTTTACATGGCCGTGCTCAACCGGGTTATTGCTAATATTCCAGTTAGAAAAGGCTGATTTGACTGCATGTAAACATAGCCATTGTGTTGGCGCCATGAGAAGTAACTGTGCTTATTTTTTTTTTGCTTTTCTTCTTTTTCAAATATGCTCCTTCGGTATGTGTGTCGGAGAGCGCTTTCCTCCACCATCCCACTGAATTATT
>CAESWR010000315.1:176865-192760 GCA_903171835.1 Mullus surmuletus
TGCAAACACACAAACACACACACACATACAAAGAAGAGCCATCGTTACTTTGAGTTTTTAGATGCACTCGTGTTACTTCTTAACAGGAGGAGTAGATCAGTGATTCTCAACTGGTGGGCCGCGACGGACCTGTTCTGGTTACTTTGCAAAACAGCTGGTCCAAAATAAGCAAATAGGGTTATATTTACATAGACGCCGTAAATGCCGGTGCAAATGCCGGCGCTGTCTGCGGAGATACGCCTTGTGGATTGACAGTTTGGTGCCAGAAAGTTGTCTTGCGCTTACGCCTGCTAAGACCACGTCTAACTGTTGGCGCAAGGGAGTGCCGCTGATCTAAGGGGATTTTGGTGGATCTGATCGAGGCACAGGCGGACAGATGCTGAAGTCCGTGGACAGGTGTGCTGGATGTCAGACCTATTCATTCATATATATGCTAACAACATGATCAAACCCACTGAATCAATGAATAAATCAATTTATGAAATTATTGAATTATCAACTCGACTCTTGTCCATTGCATCTGATGTCAATCAAAGGCGGTGGCAAACGTCATGATACGGAACAATATTTTGTCTGTAGTAGACTAGATCACATGTAACTGAAACTGAATGTGTTCAGGAATAAGCACTTAGAAGACACACATCAAAAATAAAGAAAAAATATCAAATAGTATATATAGTAACATTTACCATTTCTTTGCAATTTTTATAGTAATGTGAAGTGAGTGGAGACTACGTGTTTTGGTGACGTTATTATCCTTTTTAATAACACTGTCCAAAATGTTTACCTGGCGTCAAGAAGAAGCGACAGTGCAGCTAGCAGACCACACCAGCAGGCACTGACCATCTCCTCCCACACCAGGTGAGTTCCTTAGGAAACAAAAGTCAAAAAGTGAACAAAATAAGACACATCTTTTTTTTCACCAGAGCTTTCATGCATGTGATGGTTTCACTGGACCAATTAAAGATCCCCGCGGTACATTTTACTTCATTATCAGGTTCTTGCTCGCACTCACCGGGCGGCGGCTGCCACTCCTGGTCAGGGTGAGACTCCCTGAACTCAGCGGCCACCTCCTGCTCGGCGGCGAGCTCTCTTTCGATCATGGTGGTGATGCCGCGGACCAGGTCCAGCAGGGCGCTGAAGGCCACTGACATTGCGTAGCCCTCCGGAATGGACGGGGGCTCCACTTTGTCTAGCATTTCAAGGCTGGGCGACCAGACACAAGGACAGAGCAAATAGCATTAATCCTGCTCATTATTTAAAGCAGAAGATGTTAAGCAGATCAAATAGTAGAGGGGGAGTCTGCTCCATACATCCTCCAAACTCGAATACTAATTGTGGCAGATAGATTATTGTGAGATAGGGGAGGGGGGGGGGGCAATCTCTTTAACAGGCAGACCGCAGGGTAATGCTCCTTGTATTTTAAACCCTCTCTCCCTGAAAAATTTAGAAGGAGGAGTAACAACAGCATTTTCACTGCTCACAGAGGTTTAAGCTTTGATCTGTGCTTGATTACAATCCCCTTTGGTGTAAAGCTAAATCTTATCAGCGCCTTGCATGATACGAGGAATTCTATAACGATGCTATGAGCGTATACATCTAGTCGAGTTCCGCTCCTAATGATCTCTTTCTCTTTTGCCTACAACTGTGAAAAAGAAAGAAGTGAGTAGGCGTTGCTCACTAGGTGGCCTTGGCGCTGCCCTGGACACTGACGGTCATCAGGGGGATCCAGGTGCCACGGTATTCGAATGCAGCCTGCGTGGTCAGGTTGCCGCTGACGCCGCCCGTCCCTTGGCCGCCTTGTGCCGCGCCCTGCGCTCCGGAACCCGAGCCGCCTGGAGGAGAAAAGCAAAGGGAAGTGTCAATGGAATTAGTCAGAATCATTTTTGAGAAAACAGAAAATATAGCAAAAACAATGGGAAGGTAAGGAAGCCAAATATGGAAAGTGGTTAAAAGACTATTTGGAATTCTTATCCATGGAACAAGCAGCCTCGGTTCTTCAAGATTTAGGGCAAGAAAATGATGTCGCTCCTGAGTGAGGAACAAGTAGGTGTGAAGGCATTCTGATATAACATCAAACAGTAGCAAGCTGTGATTTTTGTTTCGTCTTTCATCCATGTGTTGACTGCATTGGTTGTAACATGTTGTATATATAAATAGTGTGATGACCCCTGTGTAGCCGATCCTGCACTCTTTGTTTTTGTGTCTGGTCACAGTGGGTTGGGGTTGGGCCCTAACCTGCTGATCCGTCTGACGCACGGATCTAGGCCACTCCCTCTGTGTTTTGTGTGTGTATGGGCGAGTGTGGGTGTGTGTATATATTGTCTGTACAATATGAAAGGATAGGTGGGTACTGTGCGTGCAATGTATTCCCTGTTGTGGGGGGTATGCGCATTGTATTTACAATGTATTGTTTTCTGTTGTTGCTGATGTTCGTGCAGTATGTGCTTTGCAACTGTATGTGGTGTAATGTATAAATGAAGAGCAGAGCAAAAATAAATACATTTTATAAAGTGAAAAAAGAGGAGATATAGAAAAAGAAAATATAGCAAAAAGGCATTTTTGGAAGCAAATATACATGACAACTCGTGTTTATTCTGTAAATTGTGTGTTTAGTTCAGAATCTCCACCTGCAAAATTCATCAAAAACAAAAACATCCCAAAAATGTGATATTCGGAAAAGTATACGCTCCATACACCAAGCACCCTTATGATATTAAGTTAAAAACAGACGAGCTGCTAAAGACAGAATTCTTAAAACTGCCTCAACATGAAGAAACGATCTACTTCCCTGCCTGTTCCACAGTCGTACTCAATAATAGAGAGGACGTTCTTGTGCAGTGTGCTACAATCTCCCACGGCTCAAATAAGAGGATGTGATTCATCTTTTAAAAAAAAGAAAAGAAAAGGGAAAAAAAAAAGCAGTTAACTGACCAGCTGGTGCATTGACGGCGGAAGCGTTGCCCGCATTGGGAACGATGAAAAGGGACTGGATGAAGGATCCCAGAGCGTTGACGATATCTCTGAACACCTTGGTGGAGTGCTGCTTCATGTCGTATGACTGACAGAAGGACCTGAAGGAAAAAGAAAAAAAAAAATATGGAAAAGAGACAGAGTCAAAGAGTGGATTTAAAAAAAAAAAAAAAGGAGGAGCAGGTCAGAGATAAGAGATTTCATGCTAAAAATCCAACTTATCCAATGGAATAAGAGGCTCTGGACACAGTATGAGGACCTGCAGTGTGATTTTTGGGGATGTTTCTGTCTCTCTTCTCTGCGTTTGTCCTTACCTTAACAGATGTGGCTGCACGCAGAGCCGGTGGACCGACTCCACGGCCACCGCTCTCAGCCACTGCGGCTTCTCCCCGTCCAGAAACTTCACCAGCAGAGACAAGAATATCTCGCACTCGGTCACCTGCACGGGTCAGACGGGGAAGGTGAGCGGCCTTTGCTGGCCTTTGGCTGAAGATGAAAATCAAGTCTCTTAAGGGCTTTAATGGGGCTTTATTCTGCGGCTCGACACACTTTTTTTTTTAACAGGGGAGGCCAAATAAGATGAATTTCCATTTCGAAGACTGATAGAATATCACTAATTAAAAGCAGCTGCGATGCTAGATTACTCAGATGCAGCTGAGCTTATAAGGCGCCTCAAGCAGAACTAAGACAAAACTACTACACTAATCCAATGCTAATCAGACTCTATCAATTAAGTGCATCAGCTCTGTACCGGAGGAAAATCCCTCACCCATGAAGCGCCCATCAGGCAACAGTTCGCCACACGTGGGCCCCCTTACCAGCAGACTGTAGAAGTGCTTGATGAGGACCGAGACGACGCGGAGGAGCCGCATGCAGATGGGAAAGTAGGGCTTCTCTACGGGCGCTGGCGAGGCGGCGCTGCTGCTGCCCTGGCGGAACTTGATGTTGGGCGAGAAGAGCTTGATGACGAGCGGACACACCCGCTCCTTCAGCAAGAAACTGAACTCCTGGTGCTGAGAGAGAGAGGGGTGGGGTGGACCAAGATGGTGGGATCCGGAGGGAGAGAAAGGCAAAAGACAACGGCCAAAACAGTGGCTGCGTTTACATGCATTCAATATTCAGGTTAAGGTACATATTCAGATTAGTGAAACATTGGGAATAACCCGTTTACATGTGTGAGCAAACAGGGTTGTTCCTGTGTACATGGTCACTGTAATCAATTGAGATATCCCAATCAAACCATTGACACACCAGTGCTGGGCGTTCTTTTCCGCTCCCCTTTTTGTGGATCCGTCTATCTCGCTACTTTCTAACGTCTACAAATGGCATGACGTTTGTGTCTTTCATTACACTTATGAAGTGATTGGTTTACTCCTCACTCCAAAAGTGTGGTGTAGTGTTATTCTTGCGTTTGGACATGTTTACAAGTACTTCCTGCACTCAAGAGACCAAGATTCCTTGCTACTAGAACATGTGGAGAACACAAATTCATGTTCCTTTTGATGGGGAGATCCCGACAGGCATATACATGATCAAATATTCGGGTTACAAAAGGAGTAATCCAAGGGGAATATTTGGATTTTTAAAAACCCAAATATAACTGAATAATATTGGTGTTTATATGGCTCTGGGTTATTGCTAATAATCCGGTCCGAAAAGGGTTATTTACTGCATGTAAACATAGACAGTGTGTGTGATGAAGAGGTTCAGCATACACACAAATAATTGTGATAAGTGTATAACTGCCACCCATCTGGTTCTGACTACCTGCAGAAATACGCCGGGAAAATCGTTCAGCACAGACTCCAGCAGCTCCAGGCCGAACGTCCGCGTCATCTCTGTCATCCCAACCAGCCAGTAGGGGGCGTCGGCATTCACGAGCTGGCACAGATCCTGCGGAGGGAGGGGAGCGGGGTGTAAGACAGCATTCCAAGTAAACTCGGCTGGGAAGACTTGACTCATTGAGAGGGAAATGAAACATAATCGAGGAATGACAAGGGACTTTGACACAAAGACTCACTGTAAATGTCATAAATCTACTTATTTTCCACATCAGAATATGTTTAATTTCCGACTGTGGAGGCAATTTAAATTTCTTGTCACAGTTCAGCAAAATTGGGTTTCAGCTTTAACCCACTGATGAAGCAAAATTACAAATATCTTGAAAGCAACTGAAGCGATGATGGAGAGGGGATGGAGCCCAAAGATGGGAAGAGCACTGCTGCCCTCTGCTGGACGTACCTGGAAGAGCATGTATGCGTCTTTGGCGCTGGGCCTCAGGGTGCTGACGGAACGCCTGTTGGTGTTTCCCTGGACGGGAGGAGGCTGCTCCACGATGCCTGGGCAACCAAAACAAACGTATACATGTTTGTGTCACAATAACAAAGCAAGATGTCCGTTAGCTCAAAGCAAGGATCCAAATAATTGTTCGAAATTGACAGAAAAAACAGACTGGACTGATTCTGATTGCTGAACACCATCGCACCACATTTTGTGTAGAAACAAAGAATCCTGGTTGTAAAATGAAGCTGCTGACAGTCCAACTACTTTTCTTCTGTTGGTCCACAGTTGGCCTCCATACTGGCGTGCTCAGTTTTTTGGCCTTTCGCGGTGCAATGTGGCCACTTTTTTTAATGAGTTAATCCCCGTTTTGTGTGGAGGCACAGGGGGATGATGCAACCCACATTCCTGCCAAAGTTTTCACATCGCTCCACCGATCTACAGGTGGCGGTAACGGGCAGCAGATGAGCGGTCTGCCAGCAAAGCCGGAAGGGGGGGGGGCTGCAGGCTCATCAGTGCGAGTGTGAAATGGGCAAAAGAACCGATATCAATTATTTCACAAGGAAGAAAATGGGTTCAGTACGTTTTAGACTTTCAAGGACACACATGCTGTGCTGAGTAACTCGGGATGGGAATATTTTTCTCCCTGTTATCTTCCATCCGGCGTTATCTTACTCCTGTAATTGATTATGATTCGTACTGGTTGAAGAAATCAAAGACACGCAGCATCTTAATGACTTTAAAAAGCTGTTTAGATTCATCTGCTGTGCAATCATGGTCTGTCTAATATCATCTTCTGTCATTTTTCCTTTTGCAACGCTTTGATAATTACTTTTTGAATGCAGGGTTTGTTAACCTGCTTTCGAGTCGGCTCATCTCATGAGCACCCTGTTGCACTCAACTAACAATCAACAATGATCACGTGAATATTTGATTCTGACTGATAAGTTAAAGACAACATACGCTCCGATTATGTTTTTCCTGTCATAAATATATCTGAAATTCCTGTGGCTGCTGTAGTTTAGAGCTCACAGCTGATTAGTCCTTTCCAAACCAGAGCACTCCTTCTTATTGCATCATTGAAATAATGTTGTAACATTTTGCACCTGTAAAACAATTCAAGTAAAGAAATCATCTGGATAAAAGCAAGCACTTTGATAATAACAGATGTGCAGCTTTAAATCTTTTGTAAAAATGTATTAAAAATTGTTCTAAGATAGAAAAATATCTTATTTTAAAACGTAAACACATAAATACAAGTGTTAACTCTTATTAAGGTCCAGATGCTCTGTAAAAATAGGTAATAGGGTCCCATGTGGAGAAGGTTGCCCTCACCTATCCAAGCCCACCCATGGAGCAACCGCCACTCCCCTAAATGAATGCTGATGCTTAAATCGGCCGTAAATCTTTACTGCACATGACATTTCTCCATAAATATTTATTTCCCAGAGGTCCCGGCAACAGCATCTGACCTTTGAAGCGCTCGTCCTCGGCCACCATCCTCTCGAAGACCACGGTGACGACCTGTCTGACGGTGGCGGCTGCCGTGTTGTTGGTGATGTTGTCCTTGGTGAAGTGAAGACGGAAACACAGCACAATGGCCTGCGGGCAGAGACAGAAACAATAAAGCCCTCTGTAGCATCTACAAACGCCCGCCCACATTTAAGAGTAAATGAAATCCCTCGTCAAACATCGGATGTGTAGAGGGTAATGGAGGCCAGAGGTGGTGTGGATTACACGGAGAGAAGGTTCAAACCTTACTTCCACGCCGCTCACAGCTCTCTCACACATATGTACAGCTTCATACCTTGGAAAGTACTTCATCGTGTACAACCGTGTTGGTGGTGAGCAGGACCAGGACCGTCTGCAGAAGCTTCAGCTCCTCCAGGCCGTTCTCCATCAGCTGCCACAACATGTTGATGATGTTCCCGGCTGCTGCCTGTCGCACACACACACATAAACACCATTGATTGGACTTTTATGGTCCATCCTTGTGTACGTTTGGCTCAGCTCACTTGGCCGTATCTTGTTCACTTGTGACGGGGAGAAAAAAAAGCATGTTAGAGCGCAGCCAGAGGTCACGCCGCCGTGAATGACAGACAGACCGAAAAAAAAGGAATAAAAACAGGAACATGTGGGACCAGCTGGTGCTGCCTCCTCAGGGCTCCCAACGTCACCCAGTTCAATAAAACCAAACCTCGCTGCCAGTTCACATTATATCACTTGAATGCTGACGGGAAGTGACAATACATGCCCTTTCTTAGGTCAAGGTGTCCAAAATATCGTCATGATTTACACGCTTTAGCATCTCATCATCCAGACTGGGGCTGCACATTATCACTTTCAAGACAGAGGAAGGATACAAAACTGGAGAAGAATGCATTTCTGGCTAGCTTACAAAACCCTAAAATAGGGCCTGCCCATCAGCCTGATCACAAAGTAGCAAATCTGCATTTAGCCTTTTGTTTCACAGCGGTTATCTTTTGCAGCACTCTCCACATGTCCCTCCTGGGGTGTGGGTGGGGGGTGGGTGTCATTACATTAAAGATCAGCACATGACAAACTATCCACATGACAAACTATCAAGCATTGTCACCTTGCAAATCAATACTGATGTAGTCTTTGGAGACCATCGGCAAGCTTTAAAACCTTGTAGTTCGATGTTGCTGATGAGGCCGAGTACACGGAGCTCGCTGAATCTGAACATGTGTGATATAAATTATATGTACTAAATCCTTGATGCTGTGGCTGTTTCTTGCACTTAAAGTCAATTCATTAAGACCGCCGTGAGGACGGAGGTGAAACCAAAAAGCTACCTGGAAGCAGAACAACCGTAATAAAGCCACAAAAGCTGCTTTAACACAATGAGAGCAGAATAAGATTGTGGAAGAACTCAAGCAAAATGAGGCAAAAATTATTCACATATGCGCCGATTAAAGATCAGACAAAACAACATATTACATGTTTAAATATCAATCTCAAAACATACAAATGATTAAAAAAGAAGCTGCTGAAGGAGAGAAAAAACAGTAATGAACCGTTACAAATTATTAATAGAATTGTACATCTTTAGGATTTAACCAGTAAATGAGAACAGCAAAATCCCATGTCAGCCTAATGATATAAATTTAAGGATCAGAATTTATAAGGCAGGCGATACATTTTTCATTAGAGCCTTTGATGGTGTGTTAACGAGGCAATAATATTTTAGAAGTTCCCATCAGGCTTGGAAATGAGTGAATGTAGACAAACATTGCCTGATTACATCGGATAATTAGGTATTGACGAACTGCATTGATTTGTTCATTTATCTTAATAAACAACTCGCACAATTTATCAGGGGAAAAGGGCGCTTCAAGTTACTTTAAGGGATGTTGAGGTCAGTGTCAAAATGTAATGTTCCATCATTCGGCAACAAATGTGATTGGTTAAGTTGCTGGCAAATACAAAGGGTAGCCATATAAATAAATCTAAACTTCATGAGGATGGAAAAACAGGGTCGGGGTTTGTTTTCCACTGTTTTCTTAATGCCAATATATGGAGAACATTCTCCCGCAGGGCATCTGTATTGATTTTGCCCTCTGGAAATTTGAACGTGGCCCTGTGTCATTCTGTGATGAATCCAAATGAGAGCGAGTCCCCAGGAAATGCAACGTTGTGAAGGAATAGACGGCTAAACCCTGTGCAACACTGGCAGATTTGTACAAAATGTGCGTGTGTGGTCACTGAACGTCAGGCCGGGCCAAACGTGCAGCAGGTATTTGTAGGCGTGTGTCGTCTCGGGCCGGTACGGGGGGAGGGGCTCACCTCAGATACCACCTCGTGGGACATGAGCCTCTGAATGGCAGCGAGACACAGCTGGGTGATCTTGGGCTCTTTGGTTCCGCAGCCCATCAGGAAAGGCTGCACGACCTCAGAGCTGTTCTCCTTCAAAGCTATCGGGGAAAGCAAAGGAGAAAAAATGAATTAAATGAATTCATCGTATTGGTTTCGTTGCAACAACATCAAATGATCTGCTTTCAAGTGGCTTCTAACAGTTCCCATGTTCAACAGGTTACTGAGCTAAAGAAGTGGGCTCTAATTGTATTACCTACTACTTTTTGCCTTTCGGTCCACTTTCTGCTCCATTGGTAAAAACTCGGGTTTGGCAAGGTTAAAAAGAGAAGCTAATGATGATCTTTCAAATGATCAAATTATAATTTAATGTTAAGTAACAGAGAGCATTACATCACCAGCCTTTTATCATTATACAAATACACCATCTATAATCAAGACCAGAAAAATAAGCATAAAGGGAACTTCTAATGGGAAAACAAGATAAAAATCAATTGAGTTGAACAAATATGGTACTTTTAATTGGAAAAAAGTAAAGAAAACGTGCCTTTGATATATTGTGTGGTCTTATCTGACAGCGTTTTGTGTCCAGCAATAACTATCCCCTTCATCACGTACTGCAGGGTTTCACGCTCTAATGATTTGCACCTGCGCGGCGGATGTTGTCATCTAATCTTCATGCAATAATGAAAAAAAAAATGCGCCTTGAGAATACAGCTGCAGAGTTTATGGTTACGGAGATTTAGAGTTGGGAACAGTGGAACTCTGAAAATGCCTGCTATTTGTCAACTCTGCAAATGGCACCAAAAAAACCCACCCAAAACCAAAAACAAAACAAGTCTTTATGAAGACCGTGCAGAAACAATCCGCTGTTGTTGTGAGATGGGCCGCATTTCAGAGTTGGTTGATTGTTTGATCATGTGTTGCGGAAAAACTGTCAGAAATCAACAAAGCAGTAAAAATGATATCAAGAACAATCAATGAGGAAGCTCATTTATGTTGTTTTTCTTTAAAAAAATCTAACGCTTCCACATCAAGAGTGAGCAGAGCCCCACCCCACCCCCACACATTTCAGTTCCCATCTCACCTGCCAGTATGTCTGTGTTCCTGGCCGCGATGGTCTTAATCTTCACGATACCGGACTCTGCGGCCTAGACGGAGACCAAAAAAGGAGACATTTAGGTCAACGTTTGTTCTAAGTTGTGTTGAAAAGGTGCTGATGATGCAGCCTCGACTTTGCCGGCGGTGCCAGACAGAGGCGGGGGGAGTAGGGGGGGGGGACAGACAGACGGCGGGGCTGCTGCTTCTGCAAAGAACCGGGCTGGTTCCTTCTTCTGACTGGAGAAGGATGTGCGGGTGGAGAGTGATTTCCCCAGCGAGGTGTGCGACGAGGGTGAGATGCTCAGAAATGGAACGAGAAGGAGGAAGAGGAGGAGGGGGGGGTGTCAGGGGAAACAGGTGGGGGGAGGGGATGACATGAACTTAAATGTTTCCACATCAAAACAGAGGCGAAACATCTTTGCCCATCAAAACCCCCCTTTGTCTCCCCGCCGACACCCTGCCTCTTTATCTCTTTGTCTCAATAGCTCCCTTTCTTTTGCTCAATCTTCTCCTCACTTGCTCCCATTTTTTTCCTCCATTAACATGGATAAACAATAAACACTGCTCTCAATACTTGACAAGAGGCGGATTGCGGCTTTACAGCTGCACACCTCCACCAACCGATTAAAGTCGACAGCATATATAAAGTAGGGGTGTACATACAACTACATACAACGATACAACTTTTTCACTTCCGATACAATACCGATATTGCAGCCTTAAGTATTGGCTGATACTGATATCGATCAGATACGATATCAGCACGAATCTTATCCAGGTCTTAAATCTGAGATATTAGATGCAGGCTGATATAATCCGATACTCGTTTTTTTGCTGTTATCGGACCGATATCGGATATCAATATCAGATATGGACACCACTAATAAATAGTGCTCATCCACACCACATAATAGAAAATATAATAATTTAAAGGGGCTACATACAATATTCTGCCACTATAACAATAATAAAGCACTTATCAAAACATGACTACAAAATGCTTTACAGGATAAAATACATATACAGCATATACATCTCTGATATACGGTATTGAGGTTATTTTTCAGGGTTTTCAAATTTATTTTCTATCTATTTTATTCAATTGTAGTATATTCTTATGTTTAAGGTTAAAATGTATGTAACCCGTTGGTTAATAATAAATGCGTTGGTTTTTCTCATAGCTACTGTTGCTGACTATTGTTCAAGCCTTTTCTAACATTCCATACTACAAAATAAATCGATTCGTGCTGATATTGTATGGGATCGATATCGGTATCAGCCACTACTCAAGGCTGCAATATTGGTATTGTATCTGAAGTGAAAAAGTTGTATCGGGACACCCCTACCAGAATCCTGGATGCCACCACTTCCCTACACCATCATATAGATAATAGTTGTTTGATTCTAAATCAGAGTATACAATATGATAGAACACCTTTAACAGTTTTTTGTCAGTATCAGTGCTTAATGTCGAGTCAAATGTATTCTGTGAGAAGAGAGCAATATTGACCTTTGACCCCTCTAACTGTCTCCGCTGCAGTTAATGTTTGCACCAAAACCTGATGAAATACCCTTAGAGCGCTCTTGAGAGATCACAGACGAGGTGAAGATTTAAAATGATGGCTGGTGCAGAGGCATAAAAATTTAAACTGTACTTGAAAGATTCAATGCACAACTTTTTTAAAATTCTGCCTTGAGAGATAATACCACGGTTGGCACACACCATCATTTATCTCCGGTAGCATTAATCTTGATGAGCGCTTTACTTCCAAATGGCATCTAACCTAATGCTCTGGCAACTGGAAAGAACAGGGGGTGAGGGTGGGGGGGCAGCACATAATGACTGGAGGCAGTCTGCAAGAAATTAAGCAATATTCCTGTTTAACTTGGTTTTTCTTTGGTTGGGAAAAGTCTGCCCTGCTTTGCTATTATTTCTGGGGGAGCAATTGCGTTTTATGTCCCCCGAGGAGATTTTGCGTCGCTGTTTGTAAACTCTTAAAAACTAATGGTCTGATTTTCATGGAACTTCTCTCCACGAGCCAGCGAGAATTTCAACTTTTTTTTCATCCTCCTTTCCTTAACATTGTAATTCCGAGCTCATTTTCTAACTTTATTTCATTCGTGTCTCAGTAAATAATACATGGACCCTGATGAAAAAGATTCTTTAATATTTATGGTGATGTATCTATCAATGAGCGGGTTTAATGAGGAGTCTGGATCCAGCAGAACAAAGCACAGCGATGATAGAACAGAGAAATGAACAACAAACACAAACCTTTATGTTACATGTATGATGGTTTCAGTTAGAGATGTTTCCATAGCGTTTTCCCCTCCCGATGCCGATTCTGATAACTGTTTTTAATATTTTTTAATGAATTACTGTATATAGTACTAAGCCAATGGATGTGACGTGATTGCTATTGTTGTTGTATGATAAAAATTCATAAAAAGGGTGTATGCCATAAAAGGCGATAGAACATATTTCGCAGGCTACGACAGAACTTTTATAATATATATATTATAACAGTCATTAAAAATTCCTTTGACAACTCTTAAAGTGTATCCAAATGTTTGTAAAATAAAGCCATGGTTTATTCTGAACAGTGTCGTAACAATTAAATGACAGTACAGTGTGTACTTCCACCCTGCTTTTATATGAGCTCTCCCGAAACAATGAGAAAGGCCACCCGCCCATTGATTGGTACCATGGATTCAATTAGCTGCTTGAGCCAAATACATGGATGAGGAAATGTTGTTACTCCCGCCTGATGCCTGGAATTTGACAATATTTTCACTTTTCTCCATCTACACACAATCAAAAAGACGCTTGAAAGCGAGTCAGACACGCCATATCGCCATCTTGGTGTGGTCGCACGCACAATGCGAGACGCGAGTCTCGTGCTGTCCGGGAGATGTCGCACATTTGAAAACGTTGCTGCCAATCCAAACAACATCTGGGTTGGGAATGGAAATACCTTTGCACTGTTTTAGAGTGCAGAAGAAACAATATCCTGTTTGACAGAGTAAACAGTTGGCGGGTTTAAGAGCCAGGTTTCTCCATGGCAATGGTTCCGTTTCCAACATTGGTATTAGAATAGGAACATCTTTAGTTTCAGGTTGTGAAAGAGGACACTACCCTTCTAATGCTTCTCCTTGATAAATAGACCTCCCTCCAAATCGCCAGCTATTACATTTTTCCCCATTAATACTCGACTAAAAACGAAATTCTGTTGCAGCACTGGCTTATCGCTGCCATCAGTAGAAGCAGCGAGATATAAACAGTGGATGGGCCGACATCACCTTGATGCATTTTTCATACGCGCACTGCATGGGCTGACTATATCCTGAGCATGAATGTGTTACAAATGACTGGAGCTCCCTTATCACAAGAAAAACACCAATACTGCCACGTGCAGGGACAGCAACAGTCTGTAGAAAACCAATTCACCATTTCTAATCCTGCATGATGCCAATGTGGTGGGGAGAAAATAGAAAAGCATAGGTAAGCACTATTCCGCCAGACCTTCTGTTTGTAAAATCATTAATACAGATTTTAATAATGACCAAAAATCGGGAAATCAGAATCAGTAGGAAAAAAAAGCATTGATGTGAATGGCAAGAAGGCAGAGATACTTTATGGGGCAAAACAATTCATAACTCGAGAAAACCGCCTGTTACCAAGCAACCGCTGCTCTCCGAGTCGGCCTGTAGTATGAAGTGGCCTTTCACCAAACAGCACCTTCAAAAGTTAATCTTCAAAAAGCCACAAAGGTGCAAGTCTCCCTCCGCTCCATTGTTCCTCAAACGGAGCCAGTCAAGGTTCTGCCAGGACAGTCGGCGATAAAGAGAAAAAGCGGTTTTACCTACAAATAAGTATTAAAACTCACAAATATATCGTGTACTTGTGAAGGATGAATGAAAATGCAAGAGCCAGGGCTGCCCGGGTCAAGGATTTGGTTTTACTTTAAGGGATTTTCCAGCTGAAGCTACATACATGAAGCTTTAGAATCAAAGCTTGCCTTCTTTGATTGAAGCTGAGAATAAGCAACAGCAGAGGAAAACTGCTTTACAATTACGTCGGCACCTGTTATTCAGTAACTCCAACAACAAACACTCGACAAATTCTAAAATGAGTCACCGCAGAGGGACCGCAGCCTGGAGCCAAGATCGGGGAGGAAGAGGAGTGTGGTTCCTCCAATCTCAGAGGTATAAATAGATATTGAAGTCCCCCCTTCAAGGACCTCTGATGGGAGACGTCTTTGTAGTTCTCTAAAGTGTTCCCTTGGATTTTATTAAGTGGCGATGCTGGCTGTTTAAAGAGACAGCTTCTCACGTGGAGTGATGACATCTCACTCCCTCTGAATTGTTGATGTCAGTGAGATAAAAAAAAAAGAAAAAGAAAAAAGGATACCAAGAGCGTACTTTAAAAGCTCCTAATCAAAAACAGATTGTCTGAGTTTCCTTTGTGCTGCTTCGAGGGCAAACGCGTGTTTCATCTTCAAAATCTGCGTCTACGCTTCCATTTGCAAAAATGTTTCTGAATTTCTTTTCTTTCCGATGTCGACGGAGTCTGGGGCTGCTGAGAAGATGATGAAATCCCTCTTTTGCATGTTGACGCACTTTCCCAACCAAGTTCCTCATAGAAAGTTGCTGTTTAAGATTTCTCTGGTCGAGTGTGGAGTTTCTATTTGAAGACGATGAGGTCATAAGAGGAGAACATCACCCGTCCGATGAGGTCAGCACCTCGAGCGGTACAGTTACAGTAGATGGCAAAGCTTTTCGCAACATCTGGGCATGTTACAAATGATTTCCTGAATCGGTTAAGCAGGCTGCTTAGGCAGCACCCCATCATTAGTGTGTCACTAAGGTAGTCCAAAGGTGTCACATACAAAGATTTTATTTGAAATCTTCTGGTGTGTATCCTATCGTCCCTGCCAAGGCTCAGTGTCCCTTGCATATTATTATTTTAATATAGAGACTTCAACTGCACCCAGGGTTGTAATGTACCAGCTGCACCGCCCCCACTGCAGGATTATGGGTTTTTCATATCCATTCGGTGGGGTACAGAGGATGAATCTGCACAGTGAAAACAAAAATCAAAGGGATAATTTTAGTCAAACACTACATGATGCAGTTTTCAAGCGAACTGTTTTTCTTTTTACCTGCATTCGCTAAATGATCATGATTGCTTCACACCTTCGCCTGAGCAAAACAGCGAGACTGTTGTTAGCGTTGGCCAATTTTATCCCTCACTTTGATAAATAAGGCATATTTGTCGAATTCTGTGGTATATTATTCACTTTGAGGATGCTTGAGAATTGTACTAGAGCAGATAATTGTGCAATATATATATGATTGAAATGTGGAGAATTACAGGCACAAACTGGAGTTTCAGATCACGAAAGAAACGCTTGCTTCCCAACCATCCATTTAATATCAAAACCAGGCCGTGTTAGGAAGCGCTCGGTTCATTTCTTCTTAAGCCCCCTTTTTTTTGACGAGAGACCATCAAAGGAGGACTAACCCGTGTCTGACCGCCGGCTCGTTTATTTGAAAAGCAACGCCGGCGCAGCTTGGTGCGGCCCGCCCGGCTGCGTTAGAAACATGATGTGAGAGAGACTCGGTATTCAGCACTTTCATTGGAAGTGACTTTGCATATTATGAGGACAGCGGGGTCGCGTTGCCAAATCCTCGCTCCGCGCCGCCC
>CAESWR010000315.1:195822-206701 GCA_903171835.1 Mullus surmuletus
AGCAGTCTGCCATGAACGGCCGTCGGCTCGGCTTGCCTTCCCACAATGCTTCGGTGGACAGTGACACGTCACGCGGACTTCCGTAAACAGTGAGCGATTCGGAGTAATGGCTGCAGCGGCCCCTGCTGGAGAAGCGAGGCAGTGCAGGGAAACCTTTGCATCACAAAGCACTAAAATAAAATACATGGTTTTTACAAAATGTGCTAAAACCATTGAGGGTGCTTTCTTTTTTTTTTATTTTAATTTTTTTATTTTATTTTATTTTTTTATTAATTAATTTTAATGTTTTATTGTTGCCCTTATGCAGATAAAACACGGGTTATGCAAATATCATGCCCTTATTCCAGTGTTGTATCATCGTTCTATCGTTATAGTATTACACTGTTATATGTTTAGCGACTACTGATGGAAATTAGCATCTCTGCTGTAATCCGGCATGTTTACATTTCTGTATGCAATGTTCATAAATGTGCATTTTCCCTTTCAATTAAACAGATCAACAGAGCTTTATCAATCATGTTTTTTAATGATCAAGCCCCAACTGACATTAACCCTCCACTGCCAGGTGAATCGCAGCATAAAAACTCAAATCTTCTTCGAAAAAAGCTTACAAACAGAGCAGCTTGACACTTTCCAAGCCTAGAAACCCACTTATAGTGGGTGTGCACATCATGTAGACATCAATCAAATCAAATGCCACTTTTAGACACGGCGTGATGATTGACTAACGCGGAAGTGTGTTCACTCAGCCTCCCAGATGCCATCAAAATTGATGCACCAACCATTGAAAAACAAGAACAACATGAACAAGCAAGTGGCTCTGCGGTTAAGCCATCCCTGTGTACGTTGAGTAAGACTGTTGTCGGGTTGCAGAAGAAGCAAGAAAGATTTGGCAACTGCCAAAGCTTGCAGTGATAAATTTCTATCATCATTGCAGTTGTTCTATATTGCAGTTGTTCTCTATAACACTGTATAGAGAGTAAATGGTTCCTTAATATGAGAACTGAGAGAACCTGTTTATTGTGGGTAAAAAGTCATGACAGATTAGAAGAACAAAGAAGTATTATAATGCGAATACACATCACATAGATTGTATTTGTTCTCAGTTACCATGACTATGCAACCATTGCTAAAGATGACAACAGTATCCATGTGTTTGTAAAGCGAGTGGAAAACAACACTAAACAAGAGCAACCATTCTCCAAAGCTACAATGAAGAAAAGTGTCCTCCTTCTGGCCAATGAGATAGACTGCTTTCTCACTTTACCGGTTTCAGATATGTTTGCTTTTTATCACTGCGTAGAAGTTTAATTGAGATGAAAAACAGCATTGTCATATCACAAGGAGCCCTCCAACCATTGTAGTGTCTTGCTGAAGAAAGCGCTCGTCCTCAGGGAGTCGAAGTACAAACTCCATTCAGTTTGGATCACGCTGAAAGAAAACAACACACACACAAGCACATGGACAGCACATAGGACCAAACTCCTCGGGCCAGTCAGGACTCGGCCGCCTGCATTTAAAGGGGAGCTTGTTTGGATACAACATCCCAACACCCACATGTTAGCCAGATGGGTTTAGGGGTCTTGTGAGGCACAGGATTGTCAAGGTGTGGCCAACCCCTCCTGAGACTCCCCACCATGCACAGTACCGCACACAGACATCGAGTCATCTTATACACACAGATAAGGGACTACTGAAATACATGTTTTTAACTTTTATTTTAGGGAAAACTACATTACAGCTCTTGAAATATTCATTACAGATAATACATTCTTATTTGAAAATATGGTACTATTATAGGAATGTATCAAACTTGGCACAATCTAAAGCATGTAAACTCACTGCCATGATCATACATGCAAAATAAATTGTATCCATTACAAAAATATAAAAAATATATTTCAATAGAAATTTAAGTTTAAAGTGAATATATATATTTATATATATTTTACTTTTATCATTAAATTGCTACATGTAAGTGTACCCGATCTGTTATCAGTGATTATATATTAATTGCAAACATCTAAAGAAATACAGCACTAAAGCAGATGAAGAGACAGTGATGGCGGCAGGCCCTGTGTTTCTTATCTAAGCGGCACAAGTGTCTCCCTCAGGCGCTTCACATGTGAATTTCATAAGATCCGTTACATTAGAGATAAGCATTACTGGCACTAAATTAAAATCATGTGAAGGATCAAAAGAGTGAAGAAAAGTGTGTAAAGTGTTTATGCAAACTCACTGGAAATTAAAAAAAAAAAAAAAAACACCACATCAACGTACATAAAAACATTAATTTGATTTTTTTTTAAACACAAAAGAACAAAAAACAAACACTCTGTTGTGTTGTGGTCAGTTGAGCTATATGAAAATTTAAAATTCAACAATTCATAAACAAGCATGGTCTTGGCTTTTAGTGTTTTTGTAGAAAATTTCATTAGAAAAGTCAACATCCTGAGATGATAATTTTCTATCATAATATAAAAGCAGAGCGGATAATACCATTGGACCGATTGAATATACAGTATGGCCGTGCTCTGTATATATCATGGAAACGCATTTCATCACAGACTGATATTCAAGCAGGCTTTTTTTCGTCAAACAGCAGGCAACTGTGAGGATGGATAACTGGAATGCCATGTCACACTACCTGAACATTAGAGATGTCCATAACAGAAGAAAATGCTTCCTTAGAAAGCAGACACTATCAAAAGTAAATTCTTAGCCACTGTGTAACAACAATGGCCACATTTTTCATATGTACACATGACTCTGCCTCGGGCAACTGGATGGAAATCAACTCTCCTCGAAAATGATGCCATCGTACTGTGTGAGGAAGGCACTACACTTAGGGAGAAAAACTTCAGCAGCGCTTTCAGGCCAGGAGACTCTGCGCCGGTGCCTGTTTCTGCCGCTCTATCCGGTGAGGTATTGCAAAGAGAGGTGTGACGTGGGCCGGAGAGTGTCAAAGCTGACAAGTGACCTTTGACCCCCTTCATAGCCCCTGATTCTAACAGTGAGAATCCTTTTCCTCGACGGGGAAGTAGCCGTCCTTAGTGGGGGGGGCTTTCTGGTGGATGCTGTCGCCGTCGGCCGCGAAGATGGCTTGCAGCTTCTCCTGCTCTCGCTTGGTCTTCGGTAACTCGATGGAAGGAGTGGTCAGGATTGCCAGACGCTGGGAACAAGATAAAAATACTCTGTTTTTTTGCTTTTAAGTGAGGCCCCTATTATCTTATATGACATTTATTTCAACAATCAGAGAAACAAACTAAAACAAAATCTAATTTTTAATTTTTCTTCATGTTCAAGTGTATTAATATCTATTAATAAAGGAACCAACTTTTCTGTCGACTTTTGGTGAGATCGCAGTGTAAGACATGAATAAGCTCCTAAAACGGGACACTATCAGCCATATTTTTGTGTTAATTGTGCAACATGGTCATTGTCACAAAACCCAAGGGGAGTATTAGGATGGGTCAAGGAGGAATTAGCTCAAATTGCAGATGTGTTGGCTGGTCTGTAGAATTAATTCAATTTGGGGCAACTGAGGTCAGCTCTCCATAAAAGAACTATTATAAACCCATTTTGTTGTTTTAAACCTGTTGGGGACAAGGGAATGGGTAATTTTCTTTTTCAATATTAATGTAATGTAATGTGAAATCTCCTATAAATCCTCCACACTGGCTGCTTAAACCTCCTCATGTGTATCCAGGATGGTGTTTAGGTTCAACATACCTCTCTCAGTGTTCCTGGGGTGGAACGCAGCTTCATGGCGGCCCAGGCAGGAATGCACATCATGGAGGTCAGTGCCAGGATCCAGCCTATCCCGTTGCCCCACCACGGGTATACGTACTCGTTGTTGTACTTCAAAGGTGAATACTTGATCAAGGCAAAGGCAAATGTTCCCTGATATAACAAACAGAAAGGAAATGGTTAGCACTGATGGATCTTGAATCAAGATGCAATCACAGCGTTGGCCACCAGAGGTCGCTCTTCTGTGTTGCAAAAGTAGATATACTCAAGAGTGAATGTGCAACCCACAAAGCACGTTGCAGGAGTGAAAAAAAGCCAGCAGTATTTGATGACAGGGCTTGGGCGATAGCCAACCATGTCCTCGATGTTGTCATAGAAACGGTCGGCACCTGTAATCAGCAAGAGACGAGAGCAAGGCTTCCATTAATATTAAATAAGACATCTGTGGGAAGATTCGATGTTTATGCAGCAAAGAAAAATCACATGGATATAGTTTAAGACATTAAATCGACCCACTACTTCAAAACATTTTAGGTTTTAAGAGTAGGAGTTTGTGGTGACTTCGTTCAGAAGTTCGACTTATGCTTTCTGATCTGTGGAGGGAAAAACAGCCTCTTTGGAGTTTTTTTCAGCTGGTTGGAGGCATTAAGCGGACTGAATAGTAGAGAGTGATAATAAAGCCTTTGTCTGGTAATTACTCCCCTCATGCATTCCCAAACAGCCTCGCTAACACACTCACCATAAATCCAAGCAATGCAAACAGTCTCAAAGATAGCCACAAAGAGCAGGCACATCCCACTGGCTGCATAATAGTCAAAAAGTTGGAAGACGTACATCCCTCCCTGTGGGAACAGAAATTGGGTTTGTAACTCCATCAAGCAAAAATAAATGTGTGTTATGTAAGCCCCTGATTCAGTTTGGGTTTTGAAGGGATAAACATGTCAGTGGATAACAGAATCTAAAAAGCAAAAAAAAAAAAAAAAGTATTTAAAGAGTATCTTAACAGTAGGCAGTTGAAACACTTCATGGATACGTGGTTATAAACTCGCTCTGTCAACGCAGGTTTTTATCAGTTTATCATATTCTGGTTCTGGTTTTTGTGGAGATGCCCACATGCTTCTCTCTGGATGAGCAAACCGTCATCCTTCACACATCCAAGGGATATAGATTTGTAACACAGATGCCGCAGCGGGAGACAGAGACGCTGCAAAGCTGCAAAGAATTATGTAACTGTGAGTGTGCAAATCAACACCGTGGCCTCATTAATGGACAAGTGCAACTGAGTGCAATCAGGGCTGTGTGTTCCAATGAATAAGTGGGCTGCAGAGATGGATTCCTGTTGTCCCTAATTCAATAAAAGTGCAAGTAAGAAATAGATGAAGCTGCAAGTGAAGAACAGATAAAGAGGAATAACTAAAACCGTTAAGTGAACTTTGCAAAACTTCAGAGCCCCAATTACAATGCTTTAAATACTCCATCTTGAAATGACACTTAAACCACTGACAACAAATTGCAATTCATCAGTACTAGTTCTTCACATCTTTTTGTTTGTATAGAAGCCGTGTATAAGTGGGCCGCTATCGTCACTGCATGACTCACCTCCGTCAGCATGATCAGCCCCAGCATGAAGGAGACCACCGCCACTAACAAAATGAAGAGCTCCCTGCGATTCTTGCGCCGGAAGGTGGAGGGATACATGTCGACCATGGCTGTCACCAGGCTCTCCACACACACAAACTAATCAAAAAAATATAATACGTGTATGTGTTATTTGGTGCATAGGGGATGTGCGGCCGGTTCTGTTTGGTGTGAATGTTGATCTCACTTGACTGTCCAGTCCCAGAAAGGCGATCATAATGAAGAAGCAGCAGGCCCAGAGAGGGGAGAAAGGCATCATGGACACGGCGCGGGGATAAGCAATGAAGGCCAGACCAGGACCTGAGATGGACACAGTTATTCCAGTCGACATTAGATGATGGATTTAAGGTTTTTCAGACAGCTAACTCCCTTAAAATGCTGCAGTTTTCATATCTCTGGTATCACAAATATACTCTAATGTGAAAATGCTGTTAAGACAACTACACTGCAAATTCATTGTTTCTTATCAATATAAAAACAACTTAGATTTAGAAGTGTTAGATCATTTATTTTGTTTTTAAGAATTTATTTCTTGTGTTAAGTGTACAACTTTAACTATAACCTTATATCAAGCACAACCTAATCTTTTTTGTCTCAAATAGGCAGGAATGACCTTGACCTTAATTCAAGAAATCTTGTCAAGTGAAATGATCTTGCTGCATGGACAGATCATTTCACTAGACAACCCTTTTTGCAGTGTATAGGTTTATTTACACACAGTGAAAGACTCACCAGACTCGGCCACTTCAGAGATCGGTATGTTCTGTTCATAGGACATAAAGCCAAGGATGGAGAAAATTGCAAAACCTGCGACAAAACTGGTGCCGCTGTTCAGGAAGCAGAGGGAGAGACAATCCCTGAGGGGGAAAACAGAAGAAAAAAGAACGAGGTGAGCATATCCAAACATTGTTTATATTACAGATTTGAGGTCCCTCAAAGACAAAGGATAGACTCATGGTTCCTCACTTGTAGCAGTTGTTGTTGTATTTGTTGTAGCTTCCCAGGGCGGTGAGGCAGCCCAGGCAGATGGCGTAGGAGAAGAAAATCTGAGTTCCAGCATCCATCCACACCTTGGAACAGCACAGAAATAAGGGCGAGAATTAGGATTTACCTAAAGAGCATTTGGAATACTAGTTTGCATGTCTGTCGCCGGGCAGATGTTGGCTGTGACATGTCCAAGTATATGTATAGTATAGTATATGAAAATAACACTTCATTTGAAAAAGGAAAATACCCAGTACACCATGCTTACCAATCTGAAAGGGAAAGGAAAGCAGTGTTAATGGACGTCTGAGAGCAGCAGTACCTGCGGGTCGGAGAGGCGTCCCAGGTCGGGGTAGAGGTAGAAGTGTATTCCCTTTGAGGCTCCAGGCAGGGTGATGCCTCTGATGAGGAGGACCAGCAGCATCGCGTACGGGAAGGTGGCTGTGAAGTAAACCACCTGCATGGAAACAGCAGCACGTCCATCAGCGCAGGCCACACAGGCCTTTCTTGAATCTCGTGCATTTCTCGAGAGTCCTCAGAATTACGCATAGCTGCTTTAAAGCGTTTCAAATCTATAAGCGTGTTGTGAAACGGCCCACTTTTCGTCCACTAAAATACAACATCTACTGACTATAATATTGCATTAAGTTCGTCATATGACTGCAAGTAAGCCAAAATCAGAAATCGGAGGAAAGCAGCTATAAATGTATTTCAGAACTGTTTAAAATACTTGTTTCCATGGTGAAAAAGTGTTGTTTCACCTTGCCAGTGGACTTGACTCCCTTCCAGATGCAAAAGTAGCAGACGACCCAGGCGATGGCCAGGCAGATGACCAGGTCCCAGTTTAGAGAGCCGATGTGATGAATCCCAGAGGAAATTCTCAGCACTCTGCGTCTATGTTACAAACAGATATCGGACCCAAATCAGAAATGTTTCACTTAAAATCCACTCCATGCTCCTTTACCCTTTTTTTCCACTTTAGTGTGGCATTTAGATGCTCTCCAAAGCTTGTAAGCTCTTCGCTGCTGGCATTTCAAAAATATATGTAAAACAATGCAAATGCTTTTCTAGTACAACATTTGTATAACAAAATATACATAAAATACATTACAATACAAGGCAAGAGGTCAAAAAATGTGTCGGATTTGTTGGCAGGCGAGGGCATGTGAGGACGAGGCAAACAAAGCGGCACTTACTCCCAGAACTCAATGACGGGAGAGGTGGCGTTCTCATGGTGATTGATGGAGCTATTCCCCCTCTGAAATGCCATACAGGAATCTTGAATGAAGGAAAGACAAAAAGACATTGAGTCCCGTGAGGAAATCCAAGCTTTCTCCAAGGTTTCCAAGTTACACACGGGCGAGTGAAACAATTCCACCGCTGAGGCGAGGGAGTGAAGTGGAGCACTCAACAACCACCCCCTACCCCACCCGGACCCCCACCACCCCACACACACACATGAAAATCTAACAAAAATAATTGAAATAATGAAGGGCAGCACCTCGAAAATGTAAAAAAAAGAACCCCAAATTGTAGGAATTGTAACTCTAAAAGGCTGCAATGGTTGCCATGTCAACTAGCAGGAGCCTCTGATATCTCCAGTGTTAATATTCTGGCCCACTTGAGGCTCCAGCATAAAAAATTAAGCCTCCTCATGAGTCGTCTGACAGAATTTTGCAACGTCTCACCTGTGTTCCACGTATTGTTGCAGGAGGCCCAGGGCAGGTCCCACGTGAAGGAGTTGGACAGGTAGAAGATGGCCCAGGCCAAAACAACGATGTAGTAGACGTTGAGCAGACCAACAATCACCTGGGTGGCGTAACCGATTCCTGCGGGAGAGAAGACCAGTTGCACGGAGAAATGGTAAACCAGTGCAAAGTAAACAACGACGACGAAAAAAGTCAAACTCCACAGAATGTTTCTCAATCAAAACACATGCAGCTTGTGTTGTCAGTTGTCTTGGGACCGAAAGAATTGTTTAATCACTCAACTAAGTCATTTTTTTGTATTTCATCCTATTCTATTTATTCTATTTTCCTTACCCTATTTTAAATTATATCTTATTATGTTATTTTTCTTCTTTAAAAAGAAATATATTGTCATTTTTTACCATATGTATATATTTCTTCCTTTTCCTTGAATTTCCTCTATGTGTAAATGAAGCAGCTGACTTTGGGATCAATGAAATATTGAAATTAATCAACTGATACCAACTGTTCATTTATTTGTGGTATTGGGATAAAATGGGTTGGACATTCATGAAACGTGTCTGTTTAGGCGAGCCCTGGATGTTGACGTGGTTTGAGGTAGCGTGCTTGCCCCCTCTGACACGAAAATGTGGTAGCGGCCGGTGAGCTTCCCTGACGCTCCCCGTGCTGCACCGGCACACGCACCTTAACCCGCTCTTCCAAATTTGCAAGTACAGGCGCCCGCACGATAGCGTGTTACGCTTGGAATTTTACACTTGAGCCGAAAATAGGTTGACGGGTTAATTGGCGACGTCTCGTACTTTGAGCAGCACTGCCAACTTTTGGAATAATGTTAATCAACAGCTTAATAAGATAAATGCAAGTAAATGCAGAAATGTCACAGATTACACCTTTAAAGCCGTCAGAAGTGTGGCTGCTTCCCTTTACGGTGCAGCCAATCACATGCAGGGTAGCTTTCCAAGACAAGACTGCATGACTGACTCAGCTCTCAGGCAGATGTCGTCATCTGTGGGCTATGATTACGACCGATAATTACAGATTTATTTGAAGAGAGCTGAATGGCGAAATCTTTGCAGTAACGGGACGTCGGCCAGCGCTTATTATTTGCAACCGCACGCACCGTCTTCCCACGTCTGTGCGGCATGCACGCTGGACGGCCACATGTATGAACACATGCAGCACAAACCGCATAACACATTCCGTACTGCATGTGTACGAATGCAGATATTCTACAGAGGAGGGGATTTGCATAAATTCCAGTCACACAATCATATTTAGATGCTTCACATTAGCGCACACTGACATCATCGTCGTTCATATTCAGACTTTCATGAAGATTAAAGGCATTCAAAACAAAAAGACGAGGACATATGAAGCGAGACTGACCACCAAAGAAAACCACATCTATTGATCTAATGTCAAATCTGCTGCGTAAATTGAGGCGTTTACCCTCAAACAAAGGGCAGATCCTCCTCCAGCAGGTGATGCCCCCCTGGCTGGTGTACTGTCCCAGAGCCGTCTCCAGGAAGAAGACGGGGATTCCGCAGGCAAAGAGGAAGATGAGATATGGAATGAAGAAAGCACCTGTTGTAAGCATACAAAAACTTTTAAAAAATGCTCTGTGGAATAACTGTGGAATATCTTCTTTGGTCTTCCATGTGAGAAGTGAATACATATAGTTATTTTGCTGTCCAATTGCAAGTGAACGCAAGGATGGAATCTTTAAGGCGGACACATAAGAAGAAGTGGGAAAAAACGGTTCAATTGTGGCATGAGAGCACTCTTTCCAGCACACCCTGATGTTCCACGTTTGACTAAATGCAGATTGGAACAGAGATATGTAAAGAAGGACAGAGACAAGCGGCAAGAACTTTTTTCCCTGGCACTCACCTCCTCCGTTCTTGTAGCAGAGGTAAGGGAAACGCCACACGTTTCCCAGGCCTATAATTTCTCCGGCCACTGACAGCACAAACTCGATCTTGTTGCCCCACTGACCCCTCTCTGTCATCTTCTTCTCCGTGCTGGGTACGATGTCCAGGGGCCTGCTGTGCCCGTTGGAGGGGTCCGCCTTGGACTGGTTATCCATGTCGTCCGCGTGTTCTGGCCAGAGCGAAAACAACTCATGAATAAAGAAAAAAAAAACTATACATTTTTTTAGTGGATTGACTCTCAGAGGGGGCATCCGCTGGAAAATCCTCTGATTATCACCTTTAAATCACAGTTAATCCAGACACTTTTATTCATTGGTGCATAAATCGCCCACCCAAATATATTCAATGTAAGGCTCGGGTTTCATCCAATGAGTGTATAGCTTTGAGGAAGGAAGGCCCGTTTGAAGATTAAAATGCAATTAAGGCCTCCGGGGAAACCTTTCTCCAGGACCTTGGCTAGTTCTCCAGGAGAATTCCCACCGCGCGTATATATGAGCTGCCAAAACAAGCCCATTCATATTTACATTAGCCGTAATGTCTGCCACTTGCGCTTCCTGTCTTGGATGAGGTCAGTAATGGTTTCTGCTGTTACGTGACCATGTTAGAAGCTGATGAAGCCCTCAGCCGGACCCTGTTTAGGGGTCAGTGCTGCTGAAAGGGTCTCTCTCTGTGGAGAAAACAGACAGCTCACTGACTGTGCTCACTCCTGTCAGGTTGCATTAACAGCCCCCCCCCCCCACCAGCCCCTCTGTTACCCCTTCTCTGAAGCGCATTGTTGTCGCTGCCGCCATCCAAAGAATCAGCAATCGGTCTGCGGGGGCTCATATTAATTCGGTTACAAGAATCCCCCCAAAAGCGCTCTGTCAC
>CAESWR010000315.1:239347-252694 GCA_903171835.1 Mullus surmuletus
GTGTGTGTGTGTGTGTGTGTATGTGGTTTTTTTTTAGTACCCAGCCCTGGTGCTCTATTATTTTCCCAGCATTGTGTTCATCAGCACACGGGGAAGATGAACGGTTGGCAAAGTGTGGCAAGAGGGGGATACAAGTCAGAGCAGTTTCTGGAGGTGATGAGGTATCTGTGTCAGCCCGGCGACTTGTCTTTACTTGATCGCCCGCGAGGTGAAAGCAGAGGCTCGCACTCGGGGAACTCCGATAACGTCCACTTCACTTGAAAACAACAAAATAACCTGCAGAATTCCCTCATACTTGCCATATATAGAACACTAGTGTTGGACCTCCTCCATCTTTATAGAAGGGGAGTGGGTTTTAAGGCTGCATTTGATTGGTCGGGGCTCACTACACCAGTACTTGGTTAGATGAAAACCAAACCAGTAGATCGGCTCAGAACTTTGGGCTCGGCCAAGTCCACTCGTCACAAGTGTTCTCAATCAACTGTCAGTAAAGAAGAAAATAAGCCAATTTTCGTCAATGTTTTTCAAAATAAGAGCATGATCAGTGTGTATTATCTATTAGAAATCTGACCTGATCCTTCCTGATCCAGCAATCCTTTGGACTAATGTTGTAGCACTGGAGACGGGTAGTGGTCCTAAGACCGGTCTCAAGACCACTTTTTGAAGGTTGGGGTCTCATCTTGGACTCAAAGCCATTTTTACTCGCTCTTGTCTCAGTCTGGGACTGGATTTTGTATCTAGGGAGGGGGAGACCACCACTGCCAGGCTTTCAGACTGACAACAACCAATCACTTACAATTATTGGTAGATTGATTACCCCCCCCCCCAAGTTGCAGCCTCTGCCTTCTTATCAAAGGCTTTTATCTGATTTCAGTCAGCTAAGAAGCCCCATTGACCCGACAAATCCACATCTCATTTTGCTGTAGACCCAAAAAGCCTCAAATGCACCAAGCAAAGGCATCCAGGCTTCTTAAGTCAGGAAAAGACCTATTTTCTAGTAATGAAACCAAAAATACCTTTGCAGAATTGGTATGTCGTGCCGCATAAATAAAAACAATGCAGAGGCCGTTTTTGTCGCTGCGAGATTTATTTAAACTGAAAAAGTATAATGCTTTGGGATTGTCTTTCTTTGACACCTCGGTCTTGGTGCCCTGTGGTCTTGGTCAAGTCCTGGTCTCGGTTTTCGACTATGACGCTATTAAAACCATCAGGTGAACATTTCTCAGGAAAGGGTTGTGTGCACCAGCTGCACTATTCCAGCAGTCAGGTATATCAGGAATACTGCAGCCCACCCCTTCCCCCCTCACGCTCTGCATCCTTTCATTCCCCTCCCCAGCTGACATTGCCAGGTTGCCGTGAATGATTGATTGAGCGTGCCTCAGCCAGAGGCGATGATGTCATCACATCACTCTCTGTCTATCCATTTTGCTTAGCGACTTAATACCCTTCCCCTCTCCGTCTTTCTGTCTGTCTGTCTGCCGCCTGTCAGTCGGCCCGTCCTCTCAATCACACGGCTGTTTTTGTCTGTCTGGAGTCACTGGGGAATCTGCAGCCCAGTACCTCCCCATTAAATCCTCCTTCCCGTCTTTGGTTTTGCCGACACGGTAAATTGTTCCCAAACTGTGTGTGTATGATGTATGTTATGTGCTGTGTTGTTCTGCAGATGTGCTGCGACTGTTGCCTCCTGGGGAAGGCGGCTCAGGAACAGGGGCTTCCCTGTGACCAGAACCTGGCGGTGGGCTACCAGTGCAGCCAGGTGTCCCGCGCCTGCTGTGTGCACACTCCGGTGGACGACCCGGCCGCAGGAGAAGCCGAACGTGTGTTTCAAAAATAGTCATAAAAAAAGAAAAAATGCAGTAAGCTAGATATCACATGCAATGGAGGATACTTCATTGTGGTAGGTTTAGGATTTAGCTCTGCCGATGCCACGGGCCCGGCTGTAAATAAACCTTGATTGAGATTGGTTTTCCTATAACCGCATGTTTTCTGAGAGATAAGAGAAAACAGATTT
This sequence comes from Mullus surmuletus, assembly GCA_903171835.1. Taxonomy (NCBI): domain Eukaryota; kingdom Metazoa; phylum Chordata; class Actinopteri; order Syngnathiformes; family Mullidae; genus Mullus; species Mullus surmuletus. The sequence goes on from CAESWR010000315.1 coordinate 241,359, forward strand.
GGGTTTGATCAAGATGACTGACTGGCAGACAGTGAAGCAAACACGACCTTCCTGCCGGAGGTGATCATCTCAAGCATGAGCCCACACTGCCTCCTGGTGGACGGGTGCTGTCATTGCTGTGATCTCGCTTTGGCGGCTGTCGGCTCTCGAATCAGATGGGAAACTCAGAGTCTGTGTCTGTTAAACCATGTTGTAGAATAAATAGTTGGTTACATTTACAGCTTTTAGGCAACATCCAAATATAGTACATGAGAAGAAAAAAAATCTGCATCTCGTTTTTGCAGCAAAGTGGAGTTAAAGTACATAAGAAAGAGTCTGAATTTGAGTTTTAATCCATTTAAATTCAACATCAGATACTGTCCACTCCACTCAATTTATCAGTCTGACATATATTTGATGGTCAAGGTATATTCTTAGAAAGAACATCAGCAATAGCAAAAGATACAGCTAATGTATCTTTTAGAAAATAACACTGGTACTTTGCCCATATTAAAGATTTTTAAGTTATTAGTATCTAATTATTCAAATTATTGTTGTAAGCCGTGTCACTAACAGTCATTGGATCTATTAAAATGGTATACCAGAGCTGCTTAAGATGTGAAAATTGCTCTTAAATGTATTTCCTCTCCAGTCACGAGCAAAGATGCTGAAACCGCAGATACTGGAGACAATTCCGTGCTGACTGATCACTGCAAAGGTACGGCGTAACAAGGCGAGTAAACAAGCTGTTTTCGACTCTCTGGTGATAAATCGTCGACGCGGGTGTTTGTTTTTCAGGGAAATGCTCTCAGCACTGCGTGGGCAACGACACCTGTGCCTGCTTCAAAGGCTACAAACTCAAACCAGATGGAAAGACCTGCGAGGGTGAGTGGATCTGCCACAGATCCTCCACATTTTGTCATTTCACTATTTACTTTTGAAGTGTGAAGGGAAAATGTTCTATGCTTTGGGCTCAATTCAAGTGGTTGAGGTAAGGAGGAGGAGGGTAATTTTGTTATTAAAAGCTGACTATAATCTCAGCACCCCAACAAGTTTTTTTAATCACATTTTTAATGATAGAGTATATACTTTTTTCTTTCTGCTCCGATTGATATTTGCTCTCATAGACATCAATGAGTGTGTGCTCGGAGCCAGCAACTGTCGGGGAGGCGAGCGCTGCATCAACACCGAGGGCTCCTTCCGCTGCCAGAGAGAGGTCAGCTGCGGGACGGGCTATGAACTCACCGACAGCAACATTTGCAAAGGTGCGTGACCCCGTCGCTCCTCACGCTGCTCTTTCTGAGTCTGGAATCGGAGTTTTTGAAGGTATTGAAGAGAGGTCGATATTTTTTCACCCTTAGATATTGATGAATGTGAGGCCGGCATCCATAACTGTGTCGAAGACTTTGAGTGCCAAAACACCCAGGGGTCGTTTCGGTGTCTTCCGAAGGTCAAGTGCGGGGCCGGCTTCATTCAGGACGCCCTGGGCAGCTGCATCGGTGAGGAATACGTCCAGTAAAAAAACTACATCCGTATATTTTTTATTTTATTTTGTATTCATATTTATATAAATATTTTTTGTCTGGTTTGTTTATTTTCTTTCATTCTATTTTTTATCATTTATTTTCATTTTTTCATTTTTTCATTTTTTCATTTTTTCATTTTTTCATTTTTTCATTTATATTTATATTTTTATTTTATTTTATTTATTATTATTTATTATTATTTTATTATTATTTTATTATTATTTTTACTTTTTATTATCATTTATTATTTCTCAATTCCTTTTATTATTTTATTTTATTTGGATTTATTGTATTTTTATTTTTAGCAATGCATTTGCTCACATGAAACTAGATGAAATCGCTTGAAAACACAAAGTGTCATTTCTAAGTCAGCAATGTGGCAGAAACATCAATTATGTATCACGGTGTAACGTGTCTGCCCGCGTTTCAGATATCAACGAGTGTGTCATGCAGCCGCCGTGCCCCAGAGGACAGCTCTGCATCAACACCGTCGGGTCCTACACCTGCCAGAGGAACTCGGTCAACTGCGGGCGGGGGTACCACCTCAACGAGGAGGGCACGCGCTGCATTGGTACGGCAGGACCCCCAACCCCACCACCACCACCACCAGAGAAAGCTCTCCTCTCTTACTTCACACCTGTAGCTCACACGCTGTTCTCGGCCCCCAGATATCAACGAGTGTAAGGGCCCTGAGAAGGTGTGCGAGGGTCACGGCTGCATCAACTCCATGGGCTCCTACCACTGCGAGTGTGAGGCCGGCTACATCTTCAACAGCATCAACCGGCAGTGCGACGGTGAGCGGATTTGAGATTCCCACCAGAGTCGACATGTCTAGAATCCTCAATGAAAGGGATAGTTTGGATTTTTCTAACATGAAGTTGTATGAGATCCTCACCATCAGGGTCGTTCATCAGCAGTGACTTTTCTCCCACTGCGTCCCGTGAGAGGAGTTCCGGCCCAGTTTCGGTGTTGCAGAAAGTAGTTCCGTCTAGTTGCTGGGGTCACACGGATAAAGCGTTTTGCTCCAAAAAACATGCGTTCAAAAAGGTAATACATTCGCAGCACAAATTCTTGGCTGTGGAAAAAGTGAGACCTCGCAATCACTTGGCCCTATTTTCACTCCGTTCATATCACTACGCACTGCCTGTTAACAGCTGCGCACCTTTCCATCAGATGTCTCACTAGAGATATATTATTAGAGAAGAAAATATATAAAAATGGTTTATGTGTGGCATTATGCGTGCTGCAGCAACAAAAATCTGTCTGATTCGCCGTATATATTTCACCGCTTTCTTGTCATGGACATTGCAGTGATGGCCTTCACTGCAATGTCCATGACAGGAAAGTCGGCCGCCGGATGATCACATTGGCTTCACATTTGCTCCTATCTGCTCTCGGGAAGCTGTGGGGGAAAAGTCACTGCTGATGCACGACACTGTTGGTGAGAGTCGCATACAACTTCATGTCTAAAAATATGAATTATCCTTTAAATGTGTCGCTGACTTTGCTTTTCAGACATTAACGAATGCAGGCACTACCCCGGACGCCTCTGCGCTCACAAGTGCGATAACACCCCGGGATCCTACAAGTGCTCCTGCACCAACGGCTTCAAGCTGGCCATCGACGGCAGGAACTGCGATGGTAAAGTCAGCCCACATCAGCAGCTGCAACTCTCGTCATGACAACTGTCCACACCACAGCATTCAAGGACATATTTGCGTGTTTGTTCCATATTGCGGTCTCATAGCAACCGCCTGCCTGAAAGTTACATAAATGAGCACCTTTTGCAGACAGAGCTGGTGTTACCTTGATGTACCAGGTGTTATTATCTACCGCTATTCCATTATTGCTCACTATAAAAGTGAATCCAACACAGGTTAGAAAATAGCAGTTTTACCTTTTAACACAGTGGAAATGTCACAATGGAGTGTTATTTTCTTTTCTGTGTAGATTTGAACGAGTGTGAGAGTAACCCCTGCAGTCAAGAGTGTGCCAATGTGTACGGCTCCTACCAGTGCTACTGTCGCCGTGGTTACCAGCTCAGCGACATTGATGGACTGACCTGCGAAGGTGAAAACACAGCAGTGGAAAGCGGCGAATCGATATGTCTTTTTAAGGCGTAGACAAAGAGCTGACCTTGTGTGTGACCTCTACAGATATAGACGAGTGCGCTTTGCCCACCGGGGGTCACATTTGCTCCTATCGCTGCCACAACACCCCCGGAAGCTTCCACTGCTCCTGTCCGGTCAGCGGCTACACACTGGCACCCAATGGACGCAGCTGCCAGGGTGAGATGTCTACTTTATGCAGATCTGTTTATTTCTATTTCTGAAATAATCATTTTTTTAGGGATCCCAAAGGGATTTTATTATCATTATTATTATTATTAATATATTATTATTCTGTTTATTTGGTCCACGTTTCGGTCTATACACCTTCATCAGGACCAACCTTCTACAATTGCTGTATGGATCTGTATGGATCTATCAATCTGAAACAAAGAAACAATCCAGTATCAAATAGAATCAAAACTGTGCCTGTAAAACGATACTAATCGGTTGTTTTTGTACCAACATCTAGAAAAAAGACTGTTTCAATGGCCACCTCACGCTTATTGTTGGAAAAAAAATGTCACGAGGACAATTTTTATCACGATAGCAACACAATTGTATTGATTTATTTATTAATTTTTCTCCTTTGTCAGATTGATTACAATTAAAATACTTGTCTAAGGTGGTATAAAGACAATATGAAAACGCTGCACACACACACACACTGTTTTAATTAGTGTAATTTCTGTAAAAACTCTTTTGAATGAGGAGGAGTGGTGACATTTGCACAAGTGATTGCTTTCTATTGGCATGATTAATATTGAAGGAAGAAACAAAAAGTATTAAATGAAGTACTCAATTGGTATCAGTATCATTTTAAGGATAATGGTATTGGTAGTGGTATCGAAATTTAAAAAAAAATACCCATCCCTAGTGTTGAGTCACACTCAACTGCTCCCAGCACCACTCACTTTAAGACAAAGAGAATGTGCATGTTGATTGAGCCTTGATATTATTTATTCCTTGCCTTTAACTGCAATTTTGACCCCCTTAAGACACTTGTTTTTCATCCATTTTTGCTGTCAGATATCGACGAATGCCTGGCGGGGACGCACACCTGCACGGGGGAGCAGAGCTGCTTTAACGTGCAGGGAGGGTTCCGCTGCCTGTCCTCCGAGTGCCCGAGCAACTACCGGCGCGTCGGGGAGACGTGAGTTTCCCGATTGTCGCGTGCTTCGCCCGGGCAAGCACCCACACACACACACACACACACATGCGCGCGCGTGGACACACATGTCAGTAGGGCAGTCGGTGTGTAGAGGCAGACATGAGGACGGGTTTCAGTGACGCACACTCGGAGTGCGTAGGTCTTACCAATGGATGGAGGCTCTGCATGTCAACTCTGCTCCGCGACGTTTGGAAAGGATTCGGCTGTAGCATGTTCCCTCGTAGTGAAAGGATGACATGCGCGTGGGGATTTGAGCTCAAACATAATGGGGGGGGGCTGCGATTTGGCCTCTTTGGCGACAGAACTTGTTGCATGACCCCACAGAAGGCACCATGACTGGCCTGTAGGCTGCTGAGATGAACCATGCCTCCACTGCATGCCATGCACGGCAAATGAAATTTACATCTGGTCTCTCTCTCTCTCTCTCTGTCTGTGCTTGTTTTGTTGTGTCTCGTCCCCGTCTTCCCCTCACCCCCCCCACCCCCCCACCCCGTCTCTCTCCGCAGCCGATGCGAACGCTTGCTTTGCAATGACTCGAGTAATGTCGAGTGCCTGGCCATGCCGCTGAGAATAACCCACTACCACCTCACCTTCCCCACCAACATCCCCGTCTTCACCAACATCTTCCGCATGGGCCCCTCGCACGTGGTGGCGGGCGACGACATCCAGGTCGCCATCACGTCCGGCAACGAGGGCGGCTTCTTCAAGGCGGAGCGGGTGCCCACCGGCGGCGTGATGTCGGTGGCGAAGCTCATCGCGGCGCCGCAGGACTTTGAGCTGTCGCTGGAGCTGAGGCTGCGTCGATACGGCACGCTCAGCACGTACCTGGCCAAAGTGCTGGTGTTTGTGACCCAGGACCAGCCCAGGGCGCCGTACAACCCCCTACTCGAATAAACACTCCCACCAATGATATGTGATCCGAAACACTTTGTCTAACGCGGGGAGGAGGAGCCGACGCCTCTAGAAAATCAGGTGACTGCACTATCAGGAAACGACATACACATATATGTGTGTGTGTGTGTGTGTGTGTACTAGGGCTGGGTATTGTTTAAAAAATGGCGGTACCGATACCAGTACCCTTAAACCGATACCTGTACCAACTGAGTACCTCATTTGATACTTTCCTTACTTCATTCAGTCATTCAGTCATTCAGTCTTCATCAGTTGTGCAAATGTCACCACTCCTCCCAATTCAAAAGATTTGTACACAGCTACATTTTGAAATTGTTCAAATTACGCTCACGGTGATTGGCTGCGAGTAAAACCATAGAAAGTCCTTTTTTTCTAGATCTGGGTATAAAAACAACTGATTTCAGGTATCGTTTGACAGGCACAGTTTCGATACTACTTGGTACTGGGTTGTTTCGATCGATACCTGAAAGATATTTAGTAGTGATACCCAGCCCTAGTGTGTACAGTGAGTACAATGTGCAGTGTCGTGAACCGCAACCTTGCTGTGGGTGGATTTATTTCCCACAATACTTCTTTTTAAGCGGATTATCGTCATATTCGCCCTCATTAGCAAGGATCAAAAGTCTTTCTCGTTCATGCTTTTAACAAATATTTACATAAAGAGGATTTTATCTGTTTTCACGGCCTGATTATATTGCGCCTCGGGCCCCCAAGTAAGCCTTCCTATGAGGGCTTTATCTTGTCAAAATAAATGAATAGAAATTTGATTTTATTATAATTTAATTACAGTGTTTTAATGCAAATGCAGCTGTGTCGGTCCACATCTGCCTCCCCAAATCCTTCCTTTGTTCGTTCTACACCATGCTTTGTTAAAAATATTGGCGCTATGAATGAACCAATCACTGTAAATATGAGGCTTTAAGATTAACTGATCGATCAGACATGCTTGTTCGTTACATAGCTCCCCCACCATAGACACTGGTGTTAAAGATGACATATCATTGCTGAGGGTCATAATGAGGAAAACGGTAAACAGCAATAAGAAAAAAAAGAATCAAGATGTTTATTTTTGCATCATTTTACATGTTGAGTGTCTCTACTGTAGATGTGACAATCGTAATTCAGCAGCAAAAATCAGGTCCAACTGAATGTAAATCCTCTTGCAAGGCAGGACGTCGCCGCGGCCGCTAGGTGGCGTTCTAGGTCAGGGTAAAATCACAGGACGGCGATGAACCGAGTCTGTCTACAACCGAATGTAATTTGATGACGGTTGCATGATAAAAGTCTGATGATTCGCAGTATTTTATGGTTTTGTGTGCCGGATGAGCAGTTTTCTATTAAAATTGAAATAGAAATAACACATGTTCCAGTCACATCCAGTTCTTGATAGTGATGCATTTGCGGGGTTCGATCACCAAAGCGGGAACGTCAGCCTGAATCACGGCTCGACGTATGAAGACCTCCTTGCATCGTGTCGTGTTACCGTCATTCCTCCCTCGTTGGAAAAACACATTCATAGAGAGATGAAAAACTCTAAACACGATGCGCTCCTTTGCACAGATTAGCACAAGGCAGCTGAATTCATTAATGCTATTACTGGTCGCCGGTGTTTTCTGTAAAAACACGCCGAAACCAAGACTGTGTTTTAAATCAGCAGAGAAAACACAAAATTTAGATTTTCCACCCATAGGTCAAACCCTTCACTTAGACAGCGCGGATGGATATACCTCACATTTCACTATTAGTAATTCCAGTAATTCCATACCTCCAGATTCCTGTCAGAAAGAGCCGGGGTCGGCCCTCTAAAGCATTGTTAGTCCCACTTCCCAAACGTCAGTTACCTCGCACCGCAAATACATCTTCCCGCGGCGGCGTATTTTTGTGCACGCGTCCCTGACTCCTGTTACATTTTAGGGCTTAATGTGAAACGCACAGATTTCCACTGCGTACCGCGGGTGTAAACCCCAAAAGCGGACAGATAATCCAAATGAGGGGCTGAGTAAGTGACATGCGATGGGATGCAGTGGCGCAGGAGAGGGGAAATGTGCACCAGCCGGACGGTGTATAAATAGTCTGACATGCTGCGAGGTTGCTGCCCGGGGCTGCGGCTTATAATAACTGTAAATTCAGATGTCCTAGGTTCCTCCTGTCCTGAGCTGTCAGGCCAGTAAGGATGCACTTGGTCCCGAGTGGGGATATCCTTAAAATAAGAACATAGTGGTGCACAGGAGTTTTTTTTTTTTTTTTTCCCTCCCCTTTGACATTGAGTTATGGGGCTCTGGGCTCTGGCCGGTGGTCTGAACAATTTGTGGTACGGCAACATCGCCGCGCACAGAATGAATGATGCCCTGCAGTGTTTGTGTTGGGGCGTTATCAATGTGCCGACTATAAATAATAATTACCAAAAAAATAAAAGGCCCTACGCTTGACCAGAGGACTTTCATCCAAAAAGTCTGTTTTTCTTTCTGGTCTGAAAGTATTAGGGTTTTTTTTGTTTTTTTTTCTTCTCCTGGGCTGGGCCACGTGAGGCATGGAGAGATGAAGAAGAAGACTTGCATGTGTGCATGCATGAACACACAGACACACGCACACACAGGAGTGGAGGAGTGTTTTGCATCCGCACACACATGCACAGACGTTTTGGTGCGTTAAGCAGGCATTAACGCAGACATGCTGTAATTAGCTCCACTTGCTGCCCACGCTTTGAAGTGTCCATCTGTGTGCAGGGCGGCAGTTCATCCCGGGTCATTATCTTCTCGTAAATTTACCCGGTACCCCAATAGAGCTTTCACCTCGTCCTCCGGAGCCCGTCTTTGGGTCTCTCTGCAGCTCAGGCCACGGTATTATAAACTCGGAGAACATTTTGTGGGTTTGGCCTGGGCCAAAGCAAAACTTGGACCCACCCGCTAATTGCTAATTACAAGCCCCTACCCAGTGGTGGCTTGACTTTTTGTCAGGGGCTTCTCTCCTTCGCTCCCCATGAAAGGAGGCCTGCAACCCAAGCCGGGGGCCTGGGCTTTGAGCTGCAGCCTATAGGTCCCCCGAGGAGCGCCAGATATCCACGGGCCATGACTCACTGTGTGGCTATATGGCTGCCATGCACATTAACTGGACTTATACATGGCAACTCGGGCTGTTTTCATAACCCAATATAACCGTGTACTGACTTGTCTCCTTTGTGAAGACTCGCTCTAAATTTAACAGTTTGGGATGGCAAGACGGCAAGACTTTTATTCCGCTTCCTCCCCGCCATCGCGAGTTCATTTGTCGTTTCGGGGATTTACGAGACCGTTAATGCCTCACAAAACCCCCGCGCAGATTGCAGGTAGTAAATAGCGATGTATTTCAGGTGGCGCTTCGGCTTCGGGAGACCCGGCAGAACCCCCCTCCCCGCTCCGTTTCCCCCCCTCCAACCTGTCACTGATTAGGCTGTGGAATAAACAAAGCTCTAAATAATAGGACGAGCTCTGCCCTGGGGAGAGGCTGGGGAGTTGTCTAGTCATGTTGCTCACAATTTAGGAGTCTTTAGAACACTCCCTTTCCCCATAAATTCTCCCCGAGAGATTATCTGATGAGAAGCCGGGGATGCCCAGCAAATCCAAATATTTTTCCTGAGCAGGTTGTGGATCATTCTTTGTGAGCGTAATAATTCTCCCACCCCCCACCAGCGCGGCTTGATGTGGCGCGTCGACGGCAGCACGAGTCCCCCCACAAGCTGCAAAGCTTCGGCATGAGCTTCGGCCATTGTTGGTTTATTATTCTTCCAAACCGCGCGGATTTGATGGTTTTCCTTTAAGTTGACTGCTACATCCAGTAACTCCCGCCAGCTCGCTCCTTCTAAGGCTGCTTCTCCCTTAAAGCTACAATATGCAACTCTTTTACTGTAAATGATAAACGGTTTGCCATCGCACATGTACGATGGCCGAGGGCTACAAACGCGCTGCAGTCACAGGAACGCTGCAAATTCACGAAACAAAATGGAAGTGCGCCGGCCAGGCCACTAGGGGCAGCAAACTGGGGGATGGACCAATCCTGTGGGATCGTTCCCCCTTTAAACATACGAGTATATCTATAAGTGGAACAAAACACAATTTCATTAACAGCATTATAGGACAACAACCGATCTACGTAGCTCATGTTAGTAAGCTGGCACATCCCACTCGTGTGTTTAAAGAGGGGCCGATCTCACAGGATTGGTCCATCCCCCAGTTTGGTGCCCCCAGTGGCCTGTCTGGCTCACTTCTGTTTTGTTTCTTGAATTTGCAGCATTTCTCTTTTGCAGCGTTTCTGTGTTTACAGCGCGTTTGCAGCCTTCGGCCTCCGTACAGAGACGTCAGGTTGGTAGAAGATGGAAATGGTAGACCATTTGCATCCTCTACCAACCTGACTTGCATGCTTTTGTCCACGTGTGGCAACTCAAGTGTCCACAGAATCCTTACTTTTGCTCCAATCATCTCCCAGCGTTTTCATGTTTCAGTAAAGCGGTAAATCCATTATTATCTGAAACATCCGCACACCTTTTTTATTCTGGCGGTGTTTACACTCAGATATCAGCAGCCGGCATCTTGCAGCATAGGCATCGGTTGCTGGGACAAAATTGCATAGTGTTGCTTTAAGGGCTGCTTGGCTAACACACAGACTCCAGAGGTTGGAAGTTGCCAAGGCTTCTCTTGTGGTGTTTTGCGGGTGTATATGTCTGCTCTCCCCCGGCAGGGTGGCGAGACTCCAGCGCACCGACACCATCCGCTGCATCAAGTCCTGTCAGCCCGACGACATGGCCTGCGTCCTGGACCCCACGCACTCCGTGTCGCACACCTTCATCTCGCTGCCAACCTTCCGAGAGTTCGGAAGGCCAGAGGGTACGTGGCGGCTGCAGCCTTTTCCTCCCTCACAGACTTGGAAAACCTTCAATCCAGGCGCAGGTTTGCGTGGATGCGCGAGCGTCTGCGGTGATTTGCGGTTCATCAGACAAAAGCGTCCCTTGTTGAATAAACACATCTTAAAAGGAGCGTTTGACATTTGGGGGATTTTTTTTTCAAATATTGCCAAGGATTTAATTAAAAAGAAACGCTGTCACCATCAGATTTAGGGTCAATAGGTTCAGGTTGGCTCTGTGTAGGAATTACGTGGTGGTGGAAAACTTCTCAAACATAAATAAACGTACTAATAAAGACACTATTTCTTGATCTTTTCACAAAAAATACAACAGTTTACAATCAGTGTGAATTAGTGGTAGTTTTCGTGCGAGCCAGAATTCCAGTCCTTCATACGAAGATAAGAATTATTTGGGGCCGTAGACGTCTCGGACAGTCAGACACAACAGTGGCGTCAACGGACCTGGGAATCAAAGTGGACATAAAAAGAGTTTACTTAGTCTGACAGTGCAGTTAATCAAATGAATCACTTGAGATCGTCCAATCACAGTGAAGATGATGTTTCGCTTTTATCTATCTGTGTTTTATAGGGATAGGTTGTATAAATAAAGACTGGAAAAAATAAATAAAGCTGAGCAAATACATATCAATGTCCTTATTTAGAAAAAATTCAAAACGTGTACCTTCCTTTGCCACCAAACCCCTCCCCAATATCTCATCATTTACTACATGCAGCTTTGACTCGGCATATAAGACCCCCCTTCAC
>CAESWR010000315.1:269512-282022 GCA_903171835.1 Mullus surmuletus
CGCCGCCCGCCCGCCCGCCTGTGAAAAGCTTTCACTGACATAACCGGCCCCTCAGACCTCAAACCGTTTGAGCTTTCATTGTACGGAAAAACGATCTGGGAGTCAGCCGCGGCGGCCTGCAGTGTTGTTTTGTCTGCGTCTGGGCGCACACGCCCCGGCGATAGCCCCTCGACGGACACCTCGTCTCGGGTGTCGCCGGGGTCTCGCGGTGGCGACCGGACAGAGACCGGACTGGGAAAAGAGAAGGGCTTTTTTTTTTTTTTTTTTCTCGACGTTTGCTCGGAAGGGGAAAAACATTGGTGTGTTTTGATACGCAGTGTCAGGCGCTGTAATCGTCGGGAACTTCCTCCGAGTTTGACATTTACTGTCATCGCTCAGGGTGCTCGAAATCACACCCGCTAATTCATCACTGAATCACTCGGCAGGATGTGGAACGGCTAAACTGAAAGCTGCGCCGACCCAGTAAGTGGAGAGATATGCCGGCCGACGCGTCACCTTTAGCTCATATCCGGGCCGTGAAGTCGAGAAAAAAAAAAAAAGAGCCTGATAACTGAAAGAAAAAAAAATTAACAGCTCTGAGAAAATGTAAAACTGTCACTTTTTTTGCCTGAACCAGTCGGGGGAAATTTATTTGATATGAATACTATTTATGGGCTCGTAACGGCGAAAAAGCTTCTTCCAGCGCACATCTGTATGTCATTGTCCTCAAACCGCTGTCTCTGCATACGCTCAAAATCCCAGCTCGGAGATTCAGAGAATTAATTATCCAATTGTTCAGCGGCATCATCAAATTGGGTGACAGTTGCGACGCACTCGGCCCGCTCTTCCCCCCCGACGAGCATCTCTCTGTCTGTTTTCCAGGAAGCCGAGAAGGGGCAAAGGTCGCCGGCGATGTTAATGAGCTGAGCGGCCCTTTGATATCGCCCACACTGGCGAGAGGCGGCGCTCGCGGCCGCCAAAGATAATTGATATGTCGCCGTTTGTTTTCCAAAAGGGTGTTTTCTGCCTTGAGAACTTCACAGGCATTGTGGGGGGGGGGGTATCCATCAAATCTTGCATAGCTGGGCTAAGTGGGTTAATGGTTAGCCCGCTGGAGGTACAAAATGTGTCTGGGGCGAGGCCTGCCTCTGGCGACCGTGGATTACGTCGTCATTTTTTTTTTACACAAACTTTATTTAAGTTCAACAAAATGACAACATGATACATCAATCTTTTTTAACCAACAAACTATTTAAAATGTAATGCATTGATACATAAATGTGTGTGTGTGTGTGTGTGTGTTCGCGTGCATCATTCAGTTTAATGACCGTCGAGTGAATGGAATGATTGGAATAGACATGCATGCACACACACGCGCGCACACACACACACACACACGCAAAATCGAATTTTAATGACTATATTTTTATTGACAGTTCAGTTTCCAAACAAGCCCCTTTGCTTTAATCAAGATCTACAGCCAAACACAAAAACTAGAAATTGCCTCGGTCATTTTGCATATCATTGTATTACATTCCGAATACAGATTTCAAATAAAGATCAATGTATTATGTTGTCGTTTCGGCACCGTGTGGAAAAGACTCAAACACACACCTGGCATACGAAACAGACATGTGGCGCACATTGACGGTAAAACCGCCGCCGATGATGTCTCTCTCTGTTTCCTCTCATGTCTGCGGGAATCAAACACATCTCCACTGCGTCCCATTAGTGTAAAAGTTCAGAGTCCGGTTGCTAGGCATCTCGCGTGTGTGTGTGTGTGAGGATGATGTTATGGCGGCCGTTCGTAACGCAGGCCCGGCTTGTTGTGCGGCGAGGACGCGCCAGATGCTCCGGATAAGGGTTAAAAACGCAGCCGAGGCCCCGAGGAGACTCTGGAAGCCATTGAGTCACTCGTCTCCGGGTTTCTCCGGTCTCCGCCGAGCCAGAGGTTGCTCCCCATCCCCTCGCCCTCCTTCCTCCCGGACCCTTTGTTGTGGTCACTGGGACAATCGGTTACAGCCCAACGGAATGGAAACCACTCAGCCGGTCCCCCTGCTACAGCAAACTATTAAACAGAGGATCCAGTTACTGTGACCGGTCTGGGAGGGGAAGGCATCTTTGGTTCCTCCGAAATGCTTGGGTCTAATCCCCGGGCCGGCAGAAAACATTTTCATACATGTTGTCCCAATCACTTACAGCATTTCAACCGCTGAAATTCCTCAAATTACGGTGACTACCAAGAAATTAGCTTTAACATGATGATTGCTCGGTAGATCATTTCCAGAGTTTTTCTGTGTGTTCTTCTCAGGGTAAATGTTGTCTTTTAACTCTGTTTTTACCCCCCCCCAAACACACACACACACACCAATATCGCTTTGCTTTGGGGATTTCAGGTCAGGATAGAAGTGGCTTCATTCCCAAAACTATCAAAGAAACTCGCAGAAGACAAACACAACAATGATGATGAAGTGGATAAACAACATTCCCCCTGGAAACCCAATACAACTTGTTGCTGTGAATCGGTCTGTGTGTGAGTGTGTGTGTGAGTGTGTGTGTGACTGTGTGTGAGCCGCGCAGAGGCAACAATGGTGATTTTCTGTTTGAGTCTTGTGGCTTCCAACCTCCAGACCCTGTCTCCCCCGGTCGGAGCGACAGAAATGGAGGGGTCGCGGTCACTGCGGATGCTTTTGTTTTCCACAGCCGCTGCCGTCCCGCCCGTGATCGGACCATCTGCCTTCTCAATTAAAAAGCCGTGTTTGCGCTCTCCACGTTTGTTTGCGCTCGCAGATGATTTTTTTTTTTCATTTTTTGTTGTAATAAAACTCAGACTTTCTGGTATTTCTCGGATTCCTGGGTGATGACACCGCGCTGGGCTTTTTTAGAACTTGCGGCAGGCCCGCCGTGGAAAATGTAGCTCGCTCAAACTACTGTAGCCGTCCTCTGGTGTGTCTGTGGGATGAAATGAAGAATAGAATGAGTCTTGCCGATGTTCTCCCCCTCACTCCCCCCCACCACAATTAAGAGCAGACCCGCTGTGTGCTGGGGAACGCACAAGATGAAGCAGCCTTTGCCATCCCCACTGAGACATGACTATGGGGACAAAGTATTTCAGCCCAGAAAATGTCATGTCATTATAATAGCCTCTATTGTTCTGCCTTATCATCGCAGTTGCTGATTTAATAATCGTAAAAGTGTACTAAATGCGAGGAATGTCGCTCTGGTTTCCATTACTTTTGTTTGCCACGGGTGTCGGGCCGTACGTCTCACTTTGAGAAGGACTCGAGGACTTATTTACAACGCGTTCTAGGTGGGTATTCTTCAAAACTTCCCGGAACTCCAAGGAAACGTGATTACGCACATTGTGGATTTGGCCTCGGCCGTCTTTTGGACAACAGCGGAGTGTCGTGGGAGCTCGGCGGGACCACACACAGCCCTTCGGTCCGGACTTCTGGCCGCTGCCCACTCGCCGAGACACCAAAGTGTGGACGTGTGGGAAGAGGGTGGCACCGGCCGTGACCGGCGGTCCGGCCCTTTTGGACGGGCCGGACGCGCCGACCCGCCAGGGAGGAAGCCATCGGTTTGTTGAGAATAAAAAGTCTATCGGGTTCAACGGAGAGCGCCTTTGAACGGCTCCGGCGGCGGTTTATCATCCTGTTAGCCCGTCAGCGTTCCCGCTTTGACGGATCACTTGAGCAGAAGTAGGTAGATTTAGGAGAGCTCTTTATTCGAAGGGATTGATCTTGGATGCCGCGATGTGGAGCTTTGCGGCGCGCTGTAACTTTAGAGGAGACAACACGGAGCAGCCATGACAGTTAATCAACAGGATGAAACAATAGTCGTTCACGCTCCGTCACTAAACCCCGCCCCCCCCGTCACCGTTCAGCGTGCAACAGCTCGCCACGGTGTAATGGTTTTAACATACTGGAGCTGCGGCTTTTTTCTTTTCCTTCTTCCTCTTCTCCACTTCTCAACAGACCTCCCTCCTGCTCTTTGATACGTCCCCCCGTTTTTCCGCCTTTTGGAAATAAAGCACGGCACCGTTTGATTTCCCGCCATTGTTGTCCCAGGCCTTCAAAACAAAGAGCGTCCCCGCTGTCATCGGGGATATCCTCAGCTGTCATCCATCAGGAGTCACTGAGCGGAATCTGTAAACACTCCCAAGACTTGGCAATTGACGACTCGGCAAAAGCCCGTGTGATGGTGTTGACTCGCTTCTCAAACGCCTGGCGAAATTATCTCTGCGCGGCCCAATTCATCACTGTCATCCCGTTTTTGTGTACGATTCAACGGGAGTTCATGCGTTCATGTCTTGACATCGGGACATTAGAGCTCGATGAATTATGATTTTTCATCTTAAAAAGGCTGCGTTGTTTTCTGTGTATTAAAGGGATGGTTCGGATTTTCTGACATGAAGTTGTATGAGATCCTCACCATCAGTGGCGTTCATCAGCAGTGACTTTTCCCCCGCTTCCCCGTCCTGTGAGTGGAGTTCCGGCCCAGTTTCGATGTTGCAGAAAGTAGTTCCATCCAGTTGCTGGGGTCACACGGATAAACCATTTTGCTCCAAAAAACAATATGTGTTCAAAAGATAATCCATTTGCATCACAGAGCAAAAAAGGCTGACCTCGCAATCACCCAGTATTTTCCCTCCCTTCGTATCACTGCGTGCAGCTTTCCATCAGCTGAAGGAGGAAGAAGGCGGACTGAGACCTCTGTGACGCGAAAGAAGACGCGTCGCAGCACTCTCCTTCCGAGCATGTAGACGCCGTGAAACAACCGAGGATGATGCGCGCAGTGATACGAAGGGAGGGAAAATAGTGCCGGGTGAATGCGGGGTCTGACTTTTTTGCGGCCAAGTATTCGTGATGCAAATGGGTTACTCTTTTGAACGCATATTGATTTTTGGAGCAAAAGGCTTTATCCATGTGAGCCCAGCAATTAGAAGGAACTACTTTCTGCAACACCGAAACCGGGCCGGAACTCCCCTCACGGGACGCAGTGGGGGAAAAGTCACTGCTGATGCACGACACTCATTGTGAGGATCTCATACAACTTCATGTCAAAAAATCTGAACTATCCCTTTAAGTGTGGATTCCTGCAACATTGCAGATGATTTCTCTGCATCATCTGCAAATCAGCTCCAAGCGACACCTCGCCAAGAACAATATCTGTGTTCGCATCCGAAGCCGTAATAGTAAAGTCCTTCCCTTTGGAGGATCTGCAGTTACATAAACCCAGAGCGTTGTTTTGTTTTTTTGTGTGTTTTTTTTATAATGGTGTTATTCATACCGCCTGACACAATGAACTGTGAGCCCGCTCGGGTGCCGTGCCATGAATGGTCCGGGAGGGAATATGCGAGCGGTAAACATGAGAAGGTCTGCTCCATTGACAGGAATTCCACTTTCTGCTGCTGCTGTGAAACATGGCATACCTAATTGTACGGTGGTCACCCGCGAGGTCTAAATAGGGTTCGAGACCACACAGTAGGACGCAGGCCCCGCTGTAGGAAACTCAGGAGACACAGGAGGAAAACCGTGTGTTCTCCTCACTGATTGTTTTACTTTTTCATGGTGGGGGGGGTGGGGGGGGTAATCCATCCGCCTAATGTCCGAAATTACACGCTTCCTGACTCGGGGTGTTTTAATGAGAAGCGTCAGAGGCGGCACGCGTGGCTTTCCCATTTCCTCCTTTGCGTTTGCACGCTTTAGACAATAATACCTAATAACCTGGAAAATAAAAGCAACTAGCGTCTCAAGTCGAACAAAAGGAAGGAGGAGGTGAGAGGATTTATGAGGTGATAAGTGCTGTGCTTCACTTTCAAAGTCCCATTTCCCCCCTAAAATCTCCGGGGGGGGAAAACAGGAAACAAGGAGTACTCTCCATAATATATGGCCGTCCCAAGTTTAGATTTCCCCCCCCACCCCCCACCCCCATCCTGTTAATGACACATTCAAATTAGCTGTGGTCAGGGTTTGCTTCAAATACACATCTAGATTCACACAAATTCTTCTCCCCACCTCACCTCTCTCTGGTCTGGCCCTAAGGAAACCGCATGCCGGGGTCACTGCGCTCTCCTCAAGCCAAACCAGACCCATAATTTTGCTTTTGTTTCAGATGTAGCCTCAAAGCCTGAAATATAAAGACCCGGGCCAGGCCTGGGAAGGTCAGCGTGCAGCAGCAGCAGCGAGATAGAGAAGTGGGAAAGGCATGAGGGAGAGAGTTTGAAGGAGATGGAAGGGATCTCATGGAGGGGGTGGAGGGGTAGAGCTGGTGAGAAGCGGAGCGGTTTCCAATCTGTTGAGGAAGTCTTTATTATACAGTATGTGTGTGGACAGGAAGAACTTTGTAACGAGGAGCGGGCTTTGCCAAACCACTGGCCATTACTGACCATTGCTGACCATTACACCCAGTGAGCTCTGCCTATTTTGGATGGACACTATCTCCAGGTTAACAGAGTGCATTCATACTTGTCAACGTTAGCATGTAGAACTAACTTGCACCTCCCCAACACACATACACACATACACACACACACACTTCAAACGTCTTTCCTTTGCCAGCAGTTGACTTTATTTTCATGCGTGACCTTATAAAACGAAATGACGCACTACGAAGCGGACTCGTTGGATCTTAATTCTGATGTGTTTTTTTTGTCTCTACAGAAGTCTGTGAAAACAGGACATCCCCTCGACCTCGCAAAAATAGGTCTTTTTTTTCAACGGAATTGTTTATTCTGCGTATTACGCCTCACGTCAAGAGACTTTTCCAACAATCGCACAATGTTCGCAGTGAGTGGTCACCGAATTTACTCACAGCTGACATTTGGGAGCGCCGGGCCAGAGCTTCTGGTCTTGATGAAACAACTTTTCTGCCAATCACCACCTTGTGTTAAGATTGAAAAAGTTCATAACACACACGCCATAAGGCTTCCATTGTGACAAACGGAGAGGAGTGGAGGTGGTGCGGCGCGGGGGTGACGGACTAAAACCCCAAAACCTCAACCTCCTTTTAAGAAAAACAAACCGGTTTTATTTGAGAGCCAGCTAGTGCATTATGCTCTCCTGACCTCAGGAAGCTTTCCCTCTCGGCCCAGCTCTGCACACACTGTTCCACCATCCGGGGACCAGGCAGAACTATGACACATGCGATGGCCAAACTGCAGTGTGGCCCTGGCCGCAAATCCAGCAACATTTGGCCCCCGGAGCCTTGTTTCATGGGAAGCCGACGCTCCGACCGCCGATGGACAATAACATGTTTTTTTTCTCCTTGGAGCATATTTGTGTTTTGTATATTACGTGACACATCGCTTGGCTTTGCATTAGCTATTGTAAAACTATCCATAATTTTTCAACCTCATGGGGAGATGTTGAGTAAGGGCAGGAATTCTTTAAGGATAAAGAATGACATTTACACAAGTTGTGCAGGCGGATGCAATGGTGGAACGTTGCGAGTAAACACACATGGAACTCGGATGCAAACCACGGCTTGTTGTGCCGGTTCCAAAGTACACCACATTATATGGTAACATCGTTGTAATGCTGCCATCACCTGCCAGCAAAAGGCCAGATTTGAATAAATCATCTTTTCACCCATTGTATAAAATACTTTGTATGCTCTGGCATGCCGCTCCACCATCTGTGAAGGTATCGTCTACGAGCAGTCGAAGTGCATCATGTCACACTAAGTAGTTCTGCAGAAACTGGTCAAAATGACAAGAAAAAACAGTTTTTTTCCCAGAGTAACACTGTAGCTCTGTTTATGCAGCAGGTTTTTTTTGTTTGCTGCAGTGCAATTCGAAATCTGCTTTGTGAAAAAAAAAGTGGAGCAGTGATTGCGACTCCCTTTACTTTTACTGCTGATTTGTTGAGGTACTCAAGATTGTTGCTGGTCTTAAGGGTGGTCTCAAGACCGCTTTTAGAAGATCTATGTCTTGGACTCAAAGGAATTTTACTTGGTCTTGTCTCTGTTTCGGACTGAGTGGATTCTGGATTTTGGATTCTGTTAGACTGTGCCTTGCTTTCCACAACAACCAATCACTACCAATCATTGGTAGGTTGATTATTTCCTCCAAGTTGCAGCCTCTGCCTTCTTATTTACTGTCTTCATCTGATTTTAGTAGATTTAGAAGCAACATTCACCTACAAATCCACCTCTGATTTTGAGAGAATAGTTTATTCAATTCTAATCATGCGAATAGAAAGCGACAAGTGGTGCAAATGTCACCACTTCTCCCCATTCAAAAGATTTTTACACAAATACATTTTGAAAGTGCTTAAATGGCAATTGCGGTGATTGGCTGCGAGTAAAACCATAGAAAAAGTCTTTCTCTTCTAGGTCTGGGTACAATAAGGTATTGTTTGACAGGCGTAGTTTCGATACTACTTGGTACTGGGTATCGTGTACTGATACCCAGTACCAATTGTGCTGCTTCAATAGAATAATGCAGAGGCTGTTTTGCTGTTGTTTCAATAAAACAAGAAAACTCTCTTTTGGCTCTGTTTTGTGGTATTCTTTCTTTTAATGCGTACAGTGTTGGTCTTGCCTCGGTTTCGAAACCCCACATGTCTTGGTCTTGTCTCGGTCTTGGTGTCGGTTTGTGCGGTCTTGGCTACAACACCACGTGTCTCTACACATCTGATCCGGTCTGGTTTTTGTAAGGCCGGCATTGACGGTAAAGAGTCCATAACCTGCGCGAAAGCAGAGGAATTTACAGAGTTCTGACTATAAGCAGAGCGCTCACGGTCTGTAGTGCTGAGCGTCAAACCGGCGTGCGAGCATCTGGCTGGATGTGTCGTGTCCAAGGTCGGCGGAATTGTCAAGTTTCAGGCGCATTATTGTAACATCCTACACACTACCTCCATGGTGAGCTGTTTATTTCTAAGAAAAGCACGTAATTCCTTCTGACAGAGCGCCATGTGATGGGAAACCACACAAACACATTGTGCGCTTGTAGTTTTGGGGGCAGGAGAAAATGTACATTTGTCAGCATTATGTTTTATTCTGCCAGCGTGCCGTAAACAAGGCGAGACAGACGATTCCTCCCTCTCTGAAACTGAGCATATCGGACCGGTTTCTGCTCCTCTCCCGTTTCATTTAATATTTCATGCAGCCCATTTGAACAATTGTGTTATTATGGCAGTGTAAATAGACCTTTGCACTGGGCAAGACTTCAGGAATGCTGATGATGTGTAAGCGGACACTCGGTCGGCCGCAGGAAGCTAAAATATCATTTCTAGAGGAGTGGTGGCCCCCGTGATAGGTAGGCGGTGTTTATTGCCAGCCAATCATCTGCATGGTCTGTCACAGAATGATTGGTAAAGCTGTATCGGTGTCAGCACGAATTGAACATAATGACTAGTTTGGAATTGGAAGTATGTGTTGCACGTTCAGATAACTGCCCTCTCAAGAGCGGTATTCTCTCCCCACTGAGAGGTTCTCAAATCATTTGTATTTATGATGTATTAATGATATGACAACCCACATGTCTTATTCTATCAAAACACATTGCTCAATATGGATCCAACAGGCCATTACGTTTATTTTTTTAATCCCGATTTTGAAACACTCTCAAATGCTTCGATTTACTCGATTTATTAAGTCTTTTGCTCAACACACTTGACCTCGTTTGGGTTTGGGTCATCACTTCGCCGCTTGTTCCCACTCTCACTCGCGTTGACATTTGCGTGTCGCTGCTTGCACAAGCATGTTTGCTGTAGTCATGCGACTAACAAATCACAGCCTGTGCTGTCGGGTCGGCCCACGTTACGATCAGTGGTGCCAGTGTTTCGGCACCTCATACACCGTTTGCATGCATGACGACTTCATCTACCGCCATCGTTTTTAAAGATTCCTATTTCACTTTTCCCAAGTATCTTTCCAGATTCTTTCACACATCAGTTTTAGAAATAATAAAAACACAAAAAAGATACAAAGCCAGAGGCTCCAGTGTCCCTTCATCACTCAAAATTCACATCAACCTCCACCCAAGTCAAGACAGGGATCACAATGAAAACTCAAGATCTCAAGCAAAAACGCAGATAAAGCTGAAACTGCAGACTCACAGGCCGCGTTGCTTCATGCTTGGTTTACCACACTGAGATGGAGATTCATATGTTCTTCTTTTGTTGTGTAATACTGGCTGGCAAACCGCTGATACTGCCATGCAAAAGTACAAATAATGGGGAAAATATTTCTTTTCGTGATTGCATTAAATTTTTATTTTCTTTGCTGTATGGTTCAGTAATTGTTTCAGTATTTGACAGTCTTGCGCTATTCCAGTACAAACATGCAAGTATCTCCTGTGGTATAAACTGAATGCTTTCAGTACTTTAAAAAAACGTTGTCACTGCAGTGAGATAATATAGATGGGATTTCTGAACCTCATGCAGATCGTCTACTTTTCCTTTCTTTCCGGTTGAGCCAAAACCAAATCAGGGGTTTGTAAGCGCAGAAGCCTTAATGTAGAAATATTATGGTACCTGAAGGACGACCGCAGTGTAAATCTTCTCCCCAGAGGAAGGAGTTTCAGGATGTGTGTGTGAGAAAGACAGAGTGGGAGAGATAGTACATATGTGTTGCTGTCTGTGTGTATGTGTGGTCCTGTTAGCAGGGTGGAAAATTATTTTTAAGTTTTAGTTAAATATTTTCTTTTCCTTCAAGTTGCCAATGACGGTTTTAGAATGAGTGAGAGAGGACATGGGTGAGACGTGTGTGAAAACGGATATTGGGAGGTTGTGTGTGTGTGTGTGTGTGTGTTTGGGGTGGGGGGGGGTTGGGGGTTGGGGGGGGGGCGTGTTCATGGGCGAGCATGAGCAAGCGAAAGCAACAACAAAAACAACCAAACGCGAGCAGTTGCAGTTGTGTTTATTTTCATCACAGGAGCGATCGAACCATTCCCCATCTAGAATTTATGATGAGAAAATACACAGACGCAGCTGCAGACATCACAAATGAGTAACTTGGCATCCATGACACTGTGGCAAAACCAAAACAAAAATCCAGGTTTGTTTAGTCAACCCGACCGACACTTTGTGTTGTGGGATCGTCTGTTTAGCTGGAGTCATTGCATCGCAGCGGTCGATGTACTCCTTCAACGTTATGAGGGTGCTCTCAAAGCAAAGTATATAGGACATTTACTGCGTGATCCCACAATGCTTTGGTGGGTGACGTCATAATGCTGTAGGCAAAAGTAGGAAGAGTCCATATGATGACAAATGAGCTCATCAAGGACTCGCAAATCTGGTAAACACGAAAGAGCTACTTCATGGGTACGGAGTCATACGAAGGGCTGCCAGTTTGGTACACTCTTATGGAATAGCAAATTTGCTTTGACCTTTGATCTACAATAGGTCAGAGTTCACCATAACTTAGCTAAACCTCATGTATGATAAACATTTTTATTGTATGTTCCATCTGTACTCGGAAATTCCAACTTGGGAAGTTTCAATGGCCCCCCCGCCTCACCCCCCAAAGTTGTAATTCCAACTCGGAAAGTCTGAGAATCCTCACTTCGCCCGAGTTCCTTCACTCCTCTGATATTCTGTTTATGGAGCACTTTTGTTGCACTAAAGCGGTTGTAAGGATAGTATTTTTTCGACATCTATACCTGGAAATGCTGTTGTGGTATAATTTCAGTTTTTCATGTGTAATGTGGGAAATACAAGCCATGTAACTGGAACTTCGATGACTCACGACATTCCCAGCTCCGACTTCCGAGGTAAATGGAACGCGGGATTAATGCTTTTTAAGATATTGTCATTTTCAGATCTATGTAATTGCAAGTGCGATTAAAAAGGAATAATAACAGAATGAAATGGAATTTTTAGACGCAGCTCCCTGGTGAGTTGTGCTATATCTGGAACAGGGCCGGGCTGTTGGTGACCCCCTACACTAGACAATAACTCTCATCTGAAGAGCCGTCTCACTAACTCGTATAAAACATTCAACAGTACAATGCGACGGCAGGAAGTGGCGCAGCTGTGGAGCCGAGATAAAGACGAGCTGCTCACACAGGTGGTTAGCGCAAAAACATGTATTTTATTACCTCCATCAAGGGCTGAGGCTGCCCTTGTGTGGCCAATTATATCATTTGGGTGGTATGGTTCTTTAGTTGCTTTGATGTTTTGATTTGTGTGTGGTTTGTGAGCATTTAGCCCAGTTTGAGGGGATGTTTGCCACCGCGTCGTTGTTTCGTGTTATCATGCTGTTTTGTTGTGTGTGTCGAAGTAGGGGTTGTCCCAGACATGGCCACACTGAGTTGCACCAACAAATCTTTTGGCCATTGGGTGACTCGACCGCTGACTCTGCAATTTAATCTTGACCAAGTTGTGCATAGCT
Organism: Mullus surmuletus; assembly: GCA_903171835.1. Lineage (NCBI taxonomy): Eukaryota > Metazoa > Chordata > Actinopteri > Syngnathiformes > Mullidae > Mullus > Mullus surmuletus. The sequence goes on from CAESWR010000315.1 coordinate 281,831, forward strand.
AACATGTTCTAGGAGCAGTTGTAAATAGTCGATGAGCTCATGGTAATTTCACTTGTCGACCTGACTCGACAAGCTACCACCACTGTGGAGGAGACTAAATTTGATGTTCATTTGGGTTTATCCTCATTAACTTTCACAATGATAAAAATGGCTTCCCACTGCTATCTTACTGGCCGGAGGTAGTTAACATAA
>CAESWR010000315.1:282044-294456 GCA_903171835.1 Mullus surmuletus
CCTCCACCGAGCTTGTCAACCCGATACTGTCACAATGTTGTAACTGTCCAATGGTGCTGCATTGTACTGAAATCAGTTTTGTACTTCATGTTAACTTGACTGAATATGTCATTTTCCCTTTAAATACTTAAACATGGCGAGGGCTGGCAGTTTGTGCTGAGCTTTTCTCAATCCATACCCCAAATGTGAGCGTATTATGCACAGCTCGTCTGCACTCGAACAAGAGCTATAAGCGAGCGGGAAAACGCAGCCCTGCGGCGCGAGACAACCCGGGGAGATCTTACTCACACACCAGAGGGCAGATTTATGGGCTACTTTGAACAATGTGTAATATACTGTGTAACAATTCAAGCAAATAGTTTCTTCGAGATGTTGGCTGCCGTCGAAAATGTAAAGCTTCATTCACCGTCATCAGTTGTGGGTGGTCGATGGCTCACAGATGTGATGCGTGACTGTAATTCTGAGGTTCATAAAGAAATGCTTGACGTTCTTAGCCAGTTTGCGCAGAATCCCAAGACCTGTCCCAATGGGTAGCGTGAGAATTTTATTGTCAGAACTGACAGAAAAGTGGCACCCAGTGTTCAATTGTTCTTATGTTATGTAATAATGCCACTTTTAAGTACTAGCACTCAATCAGCGAAGCCTGGATTCATTTTCATGTGTTGAATCTGTGACATGTGGTGCGTTGTGCAAGCAGCAAACAGGAGACAACTGCATAACCGCAGTAAAAGGACTAATCCCCAGATTCTCTATCCATCAGCGACTGCACATCAGAATTTTAGAGGCCCCATGACTGCAGCCTGAGGAACACTGCACTTAACCATTTTGCACTTTTCTGCTTACGACATTCTTCTCATAATGTTGCTTCTCAAACATTCTTTTTGGGTCGTTTTTGACTTACTTTTGACCATATAATGTCTTCAAAATCATTGTTCTCAGAGTGTATTGAAGACTTGTTTTAGAGGACTGCAGGTAAGCACAATTTTTTTGCATCATTTTCTCTGGTCAAAAGTAGCCCATTATACAAATACGTCACCAGGTATTCATTATATTAATTCAATTGACTTTCAATCATGTAATGTGAAATAATAATAATAGGTTGCTTTGGCCAATTTCTATATAGAGCAAGTCTGGAGTGTTGAGCAAAACCTTTGATGACAACCAAACCTCAGGGTGAGGATCTGCTTTTACCAGCTGAAGCTTCGGCCTTCTGATAGTAATGAATAATGGCGGTAGAGAAATATATATAGCAATAGTCATTATTCTAATGAGGTATAATAGGTATAATAACTGTCACAGGTTGACCCTGGCACGTGCAGAGAGTGAATAAAGGAAAGAAAAGAGAGGAAACGACATATTATTAGATGACCCCAGAGTCTTCATCCTTTCCAACTGGGAAGCTCTTGAGCTAACATTATTGAGATTTGAATTAATGACATAAGATTGCCGTTTTGGATTCCAAAGAGAATATTTAGTCTAGTCAAATACACATTAATATTGACATCTTAACATTAATAGCCAGCCATATTGACCTAACCCAATACTGAGATATTACATTACGCCGAGTCATGAGCCACTGCTCACAAACGGAAATCATCCTAAAAGCTATAATATGTATTAATTTCTGCAGCCGAGTGATTTACTGATGTATTGTAAGACGATATTGATGATCTATTTGTGGTCAATGTCTCTGAAAGTACTATTCATAACTCAGTAAGATGCTCTACTTTACCTATTTGGACACATCACAGTAAATATATGTGTGTAATTCACCAGAGGAGCTACTTAGTGCATTTTTGTGGTGTTTTATTGGCTCGGCGACATACACTTGCGCACGCACTTTTCTCAGTAATTTCATCATTATTTATTGCTTTAAAGGAGTAACTATTTCGAGTCTGTTATGCAAAATAGTCACCTGTTATTGTAATGGAACACGCGCTATGAGTGAAACGAGACTAAATCCACAAAATCCACTTTTATATAAAATAAATTTCTTTCCCATAATGAAGTTCCCACATGGAAAATGATTCCTGCATTTTTATCACACAATACATCATGGATGTCAAGTTTTCCCTTGTATTTTCAAGATAGTAATCAGAGAAAGCAGACAAGAGCAAAAACCACCAGCCTGTGGGTCATGAATACGCAATGCTTAAGAAAACAAGTCTTTTGGAGAACAAAAAAAAAAAAAAAAAGTTCCAGCTCTTTGGTGGCTGGAGTGCCCTTCCCTCATCTCTCCCAGAAAAATCCCCACCTGTGAGCGGGAGCCACCAGCGCCTCTGCCTACCTGCTGCCAGCGGCTCCCGGCCTCCTCATTCCAGCTCGTCTCTCAGCACCGACGCTCTTATCCTCCTCCATCCTCTGCCAGAAAGGCACCTGAGGACCTGCACTCCTCCTCAGGTATTTCTGCTGAAAGCTATAATAAATCATTTGTCTTTTGTGTCCGGGCATTCTGCCTATTCGGCTAATGTGTTTTTCTCTCCTCCGAGCCCAGTGTTGGGGCTGAAAGAGGAACAAATAGGCGCACGGTTGCAAAGAGATAGACTCGGTGCTTGCAAGCGATTATTGCTCCTTGTCATCGCTCCAATGCCCCATTTGCGCGGGCTGAATAGCGCAGGAAGCTGGCCGGGTCACGGAGAGCGGGGAGGAAAACAGGGCCGGTGTTTGGGTTCACAGTCGTAGCTGAGTTTTGTTGCCTTCCACAAGTGTTTTCTATATCAAATGGCAGCGACTTCGGTTGTGGTGGAGTGACTCTGCAGGGAAGAAAGCAAAGTGTTTATTCAAGAGGAAGAATTTCACATTTTGACCAAATCGACTCTGTATAGAGAACAGCTCAGCCAGCCATGTAAATATCTAAAATGTTTAATGAAACCAAGCGAGGATGACAGTTTCCAAAGTACATATTATCTATGGAGGGGTCACAGCGGGAACGCGGCCCGCCGTCCGTCTGCGTTGCTCTCGGTGGCCAGAAAGTCATGAGCCATCGTTGGAATTTTTTGGTCAGTGCTTTGTGTTTGAGCCCGAGCCTTCCTGACAACCCCTTCCTCACTGTGTCACCCCCCCCCCCCATTCGCACACACTGACATGGACACACAGCCGTACGTAAACACACACACACTGCCATCCAGCTCAGTGGCTTGGAGCTCCAGCAAAGTTCCCTAAATCCGCCGCCTGCATTCTGGGCCGGTGGGAGCGGACTTCCTGAAAACAATGGAATGGACTAATCTGCGGATTTGCGAGTGGATTTGATAAAGGCCCGTGTTCTAAACCAAAGTTTCCCTGACCTCTCGTTAAAAACTTCTCATCTCTCCCTGACCATCCCTCCCACCCTTGTTCTGTCTATGAATAGAATAAGAGTGGATTACCAGAGGTGCTGTGTCTCTAATTAAACTCTTCTCTCAGATGCATCCCCCCCCCCCATGCCCCTCACTCATCCCTCCATCCTCTGTCTGCGATGCATCCCAGACAATCCCCGCATTCTCTCTCTCTCTTTTGGCATTTTTGGCGGAGCCGCTTTTTATTTTTTTAATGAAAAGCCACATGCCGATTACTTCCCAACAGAAGCCAGAGGTCACAAGCCAAAGGTCAATCCTCAGAGGTCAGGCAGAGGCTAATAAGGTGTTTTGTCACTTGAAGAAAACGTCTAATCTCCCTGAGACTCAAAGGGATGCATCTTTCCTGTGGCTAAACTTCACAAGTAGCCGCCCCCCCCCCCACCCAACACTCCTCTTTCAAGTCCACTCCTCTTTGTAGTCCATCTCAACGGGGCAAGACGTTCCAAAGCTGTAGTTTGTCTAGGATTAATTTACGGCAACATTTCCTAAATCCCTCCTTTCTATCTGCTCATCATCTTTCATGGAAAGCTACCCAGCGCCAGCTTGTTTGAATAGCTAACTAGTTGATTCCCGTGAAACTATTAAAATTCCAGCCTTTGGCCGGCTCTATGGGAGCTGTCTCGAAACATGGAGCTCGGTCGGGCACAGACGCAACTTCGCTGACAGGAGCACACTTGATGAGGGTATTATTTTAATGGAAAAGAGTTGCCTATTCATTACGTGCATGTGGCCATCACTGAGACACAAAGCGCAGATAATGACAGGAACCAAACGCTGGCGGGGAGCCAGCTCTGCTAAATAACTGTGCCCACTCACAAAACTACAGTGCTTATGACACAAGCAGACAGCTGTAGACAATAAAGTGGAAAACTGGCCTCACTTTATGGTCTTTACTGAGCTCACAAACATCACATTTACATATCTACCATCACTCATTAGACTTGTCATTTATTTGACTATATAATAGAATACATTTTCAGTCCAAACCCAGGGCTAGATATTTTATTTCAGCTGTGATAGCCTGCTGGTTGTTTTCACAGTCTTTCCCAGAAATAGATGCTTTTGTGCTGAGGACAGACTGGAGCTGAAACTGCAGAATGCATTTGGCGTTCTGACGCCCATGTTTCCTGTTTACTGTATTATTTTCTTATGTGGTGCTTACTTCCTTATGGGTGGGAAGTTGTGTGTCTTTGGATGCATTCTTGTGTGCATGCGTATGTGTGTGTCTCTGCATAATGCGAGCTCGCTCAGAGCACCTCTTGAAAATGAATCTTGGTAGTCTGCGTCCTCTGGTCATGTTGAAACCCCGTTCTAAAAATTGCTCACAGAATCTTACGTGTGATGGAGGGTTGTGTGATTTTTTTTTTGGTGTGTGTGCAAAATATGCAGCTCCTATGAGGAAACCCACAAGATTAGGTCAAGGCCATGTGGTGTGTTGTGCCACTGATGGCGAAGAATGTGACATATTGAGGACAAACAGGCTTTTCCACAAACAAAAATATGGGGAAAGCCCGCATTCGTGTTTTTCACTTGTTTGTGAAACAACCACACTGTTATTGTCTTCCTGTCAATATGAATTACAACAGTGTGAGAAGACTTTTTGGCCTTCTCTGTAATTGCCCATTTCTCTGTGAAAGGAATCCCCGGACATCGTTGGACTTTGCGTTGGGAGTATTTCATCGAATGAGTTATAAATGTCCCGGATTGTTTTTTGGGTTTTCAAAGAAGAAGGTTTTTTTTGCACTTTTAGCTGTTTCTTTGTCATGAAATTTTATATGTAACATTACAACTTTACAACATACATCAGGTTTTTATTCAATACAACCCAGATGCCTCAAGATTTGTATAATAAATCACAAAAATCATATAAGTCATTGAGCAAAGGGAGAAAAATCATTCATTGTTCAGTGTGTTGCACTGTAGAAAAACACCGCATCCTATCTTCAGACGACGTGTGTGTTACACTCCCCTCAAAAAGCAGATGGAACAGTCAAAATAAGCCAGTTGCAACATTAAAATGTCCCGTGTGTCGTCATAAAATGGTATTAAACTAACACAGCACTTCGAAAGAGACCATACTGCAAAAAAGGGGCAGGCTGAGTTTGAAACTTTCCACACATTTTGTTGTTATTCCTGTAATTTTCCCAAGTACAACTTTGAAGGCAGGACGTGTAAAAGAGTCTTTTTTACTGTATCTTAAATTACTGCTGGTCTACTTAAATAAAGGAAGCCTCTGCAACGGGGCCAAAGAGTCCCTGCACCCCGTCCCCCCGGCTTATGCATTCTACAGACTGGGGGAGTTTTACCCGTCTTATAAGTTCACTGGGAGCCACACAGCGAGACATGGATCTAATATACTTGGGTATGACATCAAGTTTGATGTATGCAGACTGTGTGACCTCACATACTGAATCACAGTCAATAAAACATCCTCAGTATGTGTCACTCATCTACGCTGCTGCTGCTGCTGTGGTGGAGAAAAGAATGACGCTGCTGCCATCGTTCCATAAGTTATTCGGGAATCCCACGTATTTCTTCTGCCTCCCTTGTATTTGGATAGAAAAAATTGCAAACACTCTCTTTCTATGTGTGTTTGGCACCAATAGGCCAAACTTTTTCGCACTAAATTTTGTGTCACACTATCTAAGGTCACAAGACCAAAACAGGAGCTGTAAAGCTGTTTACAAAGATTTTGCCACATTTGGTCATGTTGTGGCAGGAATAGCCCAGAATGGCTCCTCTTTACGTGCTTTAAAAAAAAATCATGTTTCTAATTCGTTATTCTATGCTTACATCTATATCAGGATTCGAACTGCGGCACCATGAATGTGCCCTGAGGAACACCGCCATTTATTATACTTGTGCACTCTTCTGCGCCTGACTTTCTTCACATCATGTTGGTTCTAAATTGATTTTGGGGAATTATTTGACTGTATCATGTCTTCAAAATCACTGGTTTTAGAGCATAGTCAACAGTCGCCTTAACGTTCATGTTTCAGATTATGTTTCAAAAAGTTCCACACTTTGATGAGAAATAAAACATTGCACTACCTCAGAGCTTCAACAGTATTCTTGGCTTGCATCAACATATTTAACTCTCATAAATGACAGTGAAAAGGATGCTTCTCAGATTCTCTCTCAAACAGCGAGTGTATATCAGAATGTGAAAGGCTCCTTGAATGCACCCTGTGGGACGCCGCTAATTATTATACTTCGCACTGTTTTGCTTCTGGTTTTCCTTACATGGTGTTGCATCTAAAATCTGTTTTGAGGGAGTATTGGAAAAGTTTGACAATGTTTTGACCACATTATGTCCTCAAAATCATTGGTTTCAGAGCATTTTTAACAGATCTGGATTCTAAATCTCAAAGACATCAGGGAGATTTAGTTGTGAGATGGTATGTTGCTCATTTTGCCTTTGTCTCTCCTGGTCAGCACATTGTCTGACCTGATGATTGACAGTCGTAATAGGCCACTTTTTCAGACCCAAACAAGTTAAATAAGGACAAGCGATTTGCAGCAAAGCTGGGTTTGCCTCTCTTTGCTGAGGATTACACACACACCACTTTTGAGGAAACTTGGTGTAGGTGTAGATTTTGCCAGGGAAGAATCCACAAAAATTTGGGTCAAAACTATATTTAACATATCAAATAACTGCACTTTTTTCACACACTAGTGCCGGCAGAGATCTTTGCTCTCCAAATTTCCCTCCCTTGAATCGGATGATGCAAATGTCTGGGGAAGGGGCGGAGCTTGTGTCAAGGTTGCATGCATTCATTGTGGCGGCGGAACAAAAATCTGCATCCTATACAGTGAGTATGACTCTTATAGGGAAAATAATATGTAGTTGTAAAAAAATCAGCAGCTGCAATCAGTTCATCTCACTCAATGTGACATGTTTAAAATAACGGCTTCTTTAAAGGCAGCGGCTGGATGATTGTTCTCCGCCGACATTCTCCGTGTGGTCAGTTATTTCAACGGTGGGTTACAGCTGCGCCGCTCTCTGCCGTGGCGCCCGGGCTTCGTGCGTGTCCTGCGGTTTGGTATCACCCAAAGGTGTCTGATGCATTTGGCCGTCGTGCTCGGGTGGCCTGCCCTGCGGTCGCCCTCTGTTTGGGTTTCTGCTTCATGCTCAGATTAGCAGCTATCTCCTCTGGGCTCTGGCTTTTCCTGGAAGCTGGCTCATTCATTGAGTATTTGCTTATGTTTCAGTGTGAACTGGCACACTCTTCCGCGTTCCAGATAGCCTCGGCTCTGAATGGCTCCGCTCAGCGCCAGGAGTCATTGTGTACTTCTCCAAATCTCAGGGGTTGATTTACAGTTTCAGCTTCAGACGGCGCAGCCACTTAAACCTGCATCTCCTCTCACCGAGCGTTTCCAAATCACATAATCAAGTGTTAAAAAATTTGATACACTTTACTCGCTGCTGCTTGTGCGTCTATATTGTGTCTATCCAGAAGCTTTTCAATATCAATATATCTGCCTGCATGTGATTGCGCATATACAACAAGCTCAGGAAATAACGGGGAATGCCAGGCTCCGAGCGCAGGATCAGATGAAGCAACATCACTTCTGCTGCCAGACTCGCGTTAGTGATACCCCTCCGGAGGTTTCACCGCACAACTCAAACACGATCAATCCCAATAAAGCTGTCACAGAGCACATAAAGATTTCTTCTTCACGGCCCGCTCATCTTTTCGAAGCGTCCTGTCAAAGACGGGAGCGACATCCCTCCCGGTGATGTGCTGGCGTGGCTTTGCACGGCACGCTCCGCGAAGGTCGCACCATTGCCAAGGCTGCGACGGACGAATTTGCAGAGATGATTGCGCTGACTTTTATTTTGAAAACCATATCTGCTTATCTCTCGTTCGCTTGGATTCGTTTTACCCTCTCCGTCCTCTGTCGGCTCGGTGGGAATACATCATTGTCTCAGCTGCCGGTGTGTTTAAGTCTCTCTTTGAGTGATAAGTAGAGCCCCCGAGACGTGCCAAGTGCTGTTTCCCAGAAGTTTACTAAAGGACGCTGCAGCATCTCTCTCGCTCTTGATGCTTTTCTTTGTGCTTATTTGCATTCATGATTAGTCTTGCTCCACTTGAAGTGTGGCCTCATCCCCGCGGCATGGGTCCAGGGCCTTTGTTGGCCTTCTCATAATAAATGCAAAGCCTGCCTTCCTTGATTGGCTCTATCATTGTCTCGTTAGCCTCTCGGTGGTTTCCTCCATCAAACCAGTAAACAGATATTCAGCCATTCCTCCTTACCAGGCTGAGGTAGATCGCTGAGGGACCCAGTGGCACAGATTTTGTGTAAAAATAATTTCAGTTTGAAACTAAAACTCCAACGATAATCCTTAATTTCGTCAAATAAGATGATATTTAGATATTCACATGAATGAGACGTACAGAGAGAGACAGAAGAGAGGATGTGGCCAAGTCACTTGCCTGGCAGAGGTGGAGGAGTGGGTGGGGCCAAAGCAATGGGCGGTCCAAGTCCTGTCATTCTCACGAGAGCACTGCTGGTTTAGATTTGGGGGCCGGGGCACGGTGCCAGGGGCTCTTTTCACCGGGGATGAGCCACTAATCTGAGTTTGTGTCCCACTGATGGGGCTTCCTGACCAGTTGAGGATGTTGTCATCATTGGTTAATGTTGAACTTGCTCATGGGGGGTCACATCAACCCCCTGCCAAGAGAGGAGGGACAGAACAGTGATTTGCTGGTGATGTGATGGACAGAATGAAATGGGAATGAAAAAGTCACATTTATTTGTAGGTTCTTAATGAACATATATGTTAATCTTTCTTTTCTTCTTCTTCTTCTTCTCATTATTATGAATATGTGGGGATTCAATCCGGACGCTTTCATTAAGAAGTGTCAAATGCATTTAATCTGAGGTGACAACTGTGATTTTTAAAAGGCACCGTAATGGCAAAGATGTTTGAAAAGCTTCACCTCCGCAAACACTTAATGAATAAAACATGTATCAAGTCCTGACCATTTGATTTACAGGTTTCTCCTCCAATCCGGGCATCTTTTGGCTGCATTTGGAAAACTGAAGTCACCATCTTTACCATTTACACCTCTGAATCAGGATGAAAATAACATTATGCACTCATGGTTCTCTCTTTTTGCAACTATTTCACCAAATACTCTGCTTTCCATAGGCAGAATTCTGTGAGTCAGAGTATTCCTGTGGCTTGACTCGGGAATACTCTGGTCTGCAACTCTCCCAGCTGAATCATCAGAGATGCACTGAACTATATTAGCTAATAGCCGGTTATTTGTTAAAAACCCCCCCTTGACATTAAGATGCGTCATGGTTTGCTGGCAGTGTGAAAAATGCAATATGCAACAGATGTGTCTCGGGTCTTAAACTCTCCACATGTTTGTCACCAGTGAGAGCTTCCGAAAACGTGGAAGGCGTCCAAAGCCGACCGACACTAGGTGATGTTTCCAGCAGCAGCAGCAGCAGCAGCAATCACGGAATAACGGCCGCGTGGAAGCGTCTCCCCCCCCGTTGCGGCTCGCGGTGCCAACACGAGAGCACTTTGTGTAAACCTCCTCCTCCGAGCAGACTTGATATTAGCAAAGACGTGTGTTTATTTGAAGTAGAGCGGAGAACCAGGTGGCTCGGGTTTTCCACATCAGGTCAATTCGGATGGTCTGTTAAGTTGTCAGAGAGCAAAGTGTAATAAACTCACTTTCTGAGCACTTTTTCCTGTGCTTGTCCAAACAGCCTCGGCTTCATTTATTGTCTTACGTGGCAAATCCTACGACCTCGCCGGGGCCAAAAACAAACAGTATATATTTTCAACATTGTTTGACCCACGTCTGCTCCAGAGGAAGAGCGGCTACAGCGCAGGGGCTATATTTACTCCCACCGGGTTTCCAGCTGAGGGCTTTTTTTGAAAGGAACCAGCTCCTCTACCACAGGAAAAGGTGTCATGGTTTAGCAAGGTGTGGGCACAGCACATTCCTGGCGTGTCATGCCAAGCCGCCGGGCGTGGAAGCCACCCTGCTAACTGGCCCTCACGCGGCCGATGAATGGAGACCGCCGGATGGTGAATGGGGAGCTTCAGGGGTGGGTTCACGTCGAGGTAAACAGAAAAAGTGACTCACAGACCAAACGCCTCCCCCGGGGGACCACAGACAGATAACTCTGCCACATCGGGTGATGCAACAGGGATCGGACCCCACTCCGCAACCAGGTTAGCCCATCCCGCTCGACTGTACGCCTCAGCGACCTCCCCCCTCCGCTCTCTCTTAGTCACCTCCTAGACTAAACCAGCTGATCCCCGCTCACCGCCCCGAAGCTAGAATAGTTGCATTATGTGATTGCCATCTGCCCGGCCAGACATGAGCTGTGTTCAATAAATTATGCTCTTCTTTTTCGGCGGACCAGATGCAGATGTGGATTTCCTCCACGGCTGGAGGAGAGGGAGGAGGCGAGGCTTTTAGGCGCTCAGCTTTCAGGTACGGGGAGGTAGCTCTACGTGTACGCGGCAGCTTCTTTGGCATCGGCAGCAAAGTGAGGGAAAACATGCCCCCATAATTCCCATGGGAGAAGAACGAGGGGAGGAAAAAAGAAAAAAGCTCCCTGTGGTTGTGGTTGCTGCTGACCTCATGGAGGACCTGTTGGGATGATAATTGAAGGAATCGGTCAGTTGGGTTGTGTAATGGCACCTCGTCAACGCAGGTCCATATTGACATGAAAGAATGCATCCTCGTCATTTTCTTACCCTTCCTCACTTGTTAGTTGACTTTCCAGAGTGTCAGAACAGTTTAACAACTACCATCAAGTAAATACAAGTGAATACGCTCTGAAACCAATGGTTCTGAAAATGTTATACAACAAAACATCAAACCCTTTCCAATACAAGTCCGACACAACATGTGAATAAAGTCGGCAGCAAAAGAGTGCAAAAGTATAACAAATGGAGGTGTTCCTCAGGGTTCATTCATGGTGCCACAGGTCAAATTATTCAAACATGATTTCACTGCTTTTTTCTCCCTGATCAAACAGAAGGGTCCGCTCCAAGTATGAATGAAGGAATTTAGCAGCGAAGCGGTCCTGTGTCACCGTTCCATGGGGAAAATGTTCCCTCCGAGTGCAATGAATTTGACCACCATGTCGTTCAAATGTGACATGATTGCTAAACTAGAAGGGCACTCTATAGGACGCATGACTCTGCCAAAGTCCATGTAATATTTCCTAAGGAAAATGTCCAAATCTGCCCAAAACTTGAATGGATTATTCCTTCACCCAGGCTCCGCCCCTAAAACAGAGTTCATGGAAATGAAGCTGTGTAGTTTATACATCATGTGTTTTGAGAGAAGGGCAGAACATTTTGACAGGACGCTGCTTTGGCTCCGTCAAAAAAAATCAAGTGGCTTCGTCAGAGCGCCCTGTTGCACCCCTTCACCAGGTTTCCAGAAAGTCATGTCTTCTTTTTGCACATTCCTGTTAGACCAACATACGCAGGTGAAAACGTAATCTCCGGCTCTTACGTAATAAAGCATAAAGATAAGTTCTCTTGTGCGATTCAGGCAAACAGAGAGAATGTGACAGACGGATGGAATCTCACCGTGTCTTACACAATAAACGAACTGGCAACGAGCATTGTGAGGTGAGAACCCGCGTCATATATTTGCCACCTTTATTCCAATTAAATTAATTTTGCCATTATGAAGTTCGACTGCAAACACCACTGACTGCACGAACAAGGATCATTTCCTTCACACTGTTACACACCCATCCTCCAAAACATTTCATTAGTTAGTGGGTTTAGGTCTCAAAATAATAACTTAAAATTAAATATTCTTGCAAATCCCTAGAGAGTAAACTTCTTTCCGTGTGGTAATGACCATTAAATCACCCACACTTGATTTCAAGTACAGCTATGATTAAAATATTCAACTCTGCCAGTTACAAAAATGAAATTGTGGTTCTTAAATTCTTCTTAAATTTGTTTTTTAGGTGGCTGTCTTCTATGAAAGTGCTACACGAATCTTTGCTGACCCATATTTTGGGTTTTCGTCTGCGCCATGTGCTCATGGTTACCGTGCTGAACACACACACACACA
>CAESWR010000315.1:294625-306873 GCA_903171835.1 Mullus surmuletus
TGTGTGTGTGTGTAGGTGTGTGTGTGTGTTTGTGTGTGTGTGAAAGAAAGAGATACATTACAGTATGTGTATTTGCCTTTATGTGGTTTTAGGGAACAATGTCAGGTTCAAACTGCATCAGCATCTCTCCCATCTGCCTTAATTCATATTTTGGTTGAAGTTCCCCATATTTGTTCTGACAATCCGGCGTGGGAAACATCCTGCAAGCTGCCGCCGCTTCCTTTGTGTTTTTCATACCTGCCCGAACCCTCGGTGCACCCTCAAGCATCGCTGACGAGACGTGCAGGCACCGTCTTGCGCAGCCGGGATACATCATTAATAAAGTTGATGAGCGCGGTGATCTTGAAGTAGCTCGCTGTGCCACTAGGTGTCAGCGTCGTGTCTGCCTCTCATGTGGCTGAAGTGGAGACTTTCCATTTTCATAAAAAAAAAAAAAGTGTTCTTTGAAATCCTCAAACCGAGTAAATGACAGATACAGGACAGTAGTTAAAGATGCTCACATTCAAATGTCACATTTGAAGTTTTTTTTTGTGGGGGGAAGAAGAAGCCGTCGGATGACAACATGCTGTTTTGACGATTCAACTCCACCATATTGAAATTCCTTCAAACAAAGAAGATGCAATAAAGTGTTATATGCGTGCTTTGTAATGGAGTGTTTGAAGTTTGGTGTTTGCTGATTAATTCATCAGTTAAGCCCATATTCTCCTTTGTTTCATGTTTTATGAAACACCCTATAAAAGAGCCAAACACATCTTTAAAACAAAATTCCTCTATTAAAACTCATTTATAGATTAATACAACTGGTTTGCATTCCTCTCGGAGTCCATAAAAATAAGAGGCGCACATCGCGGCCCGCTCGGTAATGTACTGTTAGAAGTTAATCATTACGCGCGGAAGTGCACGACCTGTTGAATGTGCTATTTTTAAATGTGGCGAATGGCCCGCATCTCAATCTCCCCTCAGACGTCTCGGCCAGGAGCTCTGCGTGCCGATTAGTGGTGTAACTGGGAGCAGGCGGAGAGCAGAGTGAGGGTCTGACCTGAGCCCATGTCAGATGGAAAGAAAAATGCTCTTATCTGAAAATAATAAATACTCAGACATAATAACAAAAAAGACCTGGGAATACTGGTTGAATGATACAAGGGCCCACAGCGGATCTCCATATCCTGCCTCAAACCCAAGAATTGGACCTAAAAACACAAACAAAAGGTGAAAACCCAGGATCTTAAAGAGAAATGTGTTAACAAAAATGACGAGGAAAGCCCCTCTCCCCGCAAAAACAATGTGGGTCAAACTAAATCGACAATAAAAACCAACCACAGCTGCTCTCAAGTGTCTGCCCTATATCTCCTCATCTCCTCTGCTCAATCACGCCGCCAAACGCTGATTCTGAATGTGTTCCCGCAGCATCGCGGTGCGAGGAGCGCCGGTCGAGCCTCCGGATTTCACACATCAGTTGCGAGAACAAACAAAAACACGGGTGGGCTCCTTTAAGTGAGAGGTTCTCACATCAAACCACATTCTGTTGTCCCAAAGGGATTATTATAGCTACATAATTCAAGTATTATTTGCTCTATTTATTTGTATAATTTTAAGTATTCCGTCATTTTTCAGCTTTCGCTCTTGAATAGATTCGCCACATCCTCTTTAACTCAGAATAGCATCATCCCTAAATCCCTGCCTCCCACTCTCGACCTCACACAGGCTTTTTGACACAGTTTAAAGATCAGTGCCTAGAAAAGAGTGCAGTGAGTGTTTCTCACCGTGAGGTCATGTGGGTTCGGCGGTGACGCAGCAAGGTGCATGACGTCTGCAGGAGAAGGAAGAGGAGGAGGTGTAGGAGGAGGAAGAGGGCTGGTCAGTGTCGGGTCACCACAGGGCCACACAGGGAAGTAAACCCACATGAACGGTGCTAGGTTTTTGGAACACGCGTGCTCCTTCAAAGGTAATGGCTAATCTCTTATCTGAGGAATCGCAAGCATGTGTTCCAATTTTTTTTTTGAAAATCCGAAACGTATGAAACGTAGGGATCGGTGTGTTGTTGGGTGCCTATATGGAGTAGCGTGCTTTGCGCGTCATAGAGGAAATTGCAAGATTATGCCCTAGGCTCGGCCACTAGCAATTACCCAAGAAGTGGCCTATAATCTGTGGTCGTCCTGTGATGTGTGTGAGTATTACTGTGATTGTGTGGAGGCCGGGGCGGCATTGTTGTGCATATTTTGGTATGTTTCGTTGCCTGCGGCCCGTCAGACGCACATGAAAATCACCTCACACTACACCTTTGAAAGTGTTTATGTTCTAAACATCCAGGGAAGATAAATCAAAGAAAAATGATGTACCAGCTTTGGAGTTACAGGAAAGTACAAACGCACAACTTTCACCTTTGATCGCGTTCCATAAATAATCACTTCTGGCTTCGTCTCTCCCTTGCTTTCGTCACCTTTCACCTTGGAGCGCACGTCCACATCAGGATTAAAGTTTCCCCCGAAATGATTAATTAAAATTAATTTATATTTACTGGCCAATCATGCTCTGCGTCATTAAGGCGTGATAAAAGGCTTCATCGGGAGGAGAGCACCTGCTCTACCTGCCATCAGCTTCTCATGTGCTCGCTGCAGCTGCTGCCTTGGCTGGCCCCGTCGCTGGTTCAGTTCCAGGCCCCGGAGCCCTTTACCATCAACACTCACTCAGAGGTACCACATTAAGGTTGGTGACAAATGACCCCTGAGGTCATGGCACATCATGACACCACATCACAGCTCCTCAGCAGCAGCTTCATGACAGCTCTCGGGAGCACATCTCACATCTCGGGCCAAGGCTTTGAAGCATGCCAGCCTTATTAACCACAAATGGAGTCTGAGTGTGGGATGTGTTTTCTGGTGGCGCAATTAGGGATTTCCCAGGCGGGGAACAAAGGTCATTGGGTGAAATTAAAACTGCAGAGAAAGGCTGAAGGGAGCTTTTGGTCTTGATGAATGTCAGATTTTGAGAAAGTTATTTTCATTGAAAGGAAGATTTAGTTGTAATGAGTTCTAATATGATCGAACCTGTCCAAACAATAGAAAGCCTCAGCAAAAAATCCATCCGACTGCCCGATCTGAACTCTTTTGTGGCGGGGGGATTATGCATCTCTCTCCGGGATGATCAAATACAAAGCCTGGTGGTCCGTTTAAATGTCAGACTTGTCTTTGCAGGCAGGCGTAAATGATGCCACAACACATTAGCCGACTGCTTTTAAGTGTGAAGCTCGAAGTTGGCCGACGCTGACACACGGAACCTTTAATGCGCTGCAGATAACAAGGCCAATTAGCTTCAGAACCGATGTTCCCGATGCGCTTTTTCATTTCAATATTTGTTCTGTCTTGTTCAATAGACTTTTTAAAACAGTCACCGTGAGTCACCCCCCCACCCCTCCCCGATCCAGGACGTCTGCTTATCCAGACGCCACCGGCAGATGCAGATGGCGGGAAAATTGATACCCTGCACAACAATCTCACAACACAGATGTGATTTTCCTTGGAATCAGCTGTGTGCAAAAAAATTCCAGGATGATGATCGTTGAATTTTGATGGAAGTCAGAATTGTGTTGCAACATTGCAGCAAAAAAAGTCCCAGTTTAACAAGCTCAGCAATCAAACGGTGCAGGACAGGACACATCGATGTCTGTGAGTTATGTAAGAGGTGATTTCTTTGGTGGAACGATGAATCACCTGGAAACAGGCGAGCTTTACTGGAAGTAAAGTTATCAAGATTTAAGAGGTATGTTTGTCACATGCATAATTGTACAACAGCAGTGAAATAAAGAACTGTCACGACTCCAAAGACTGTGCAATGCAAATGGGATTCAGGAGCTATCTGACCTCTAAAAATATAGAAATATATGTATAAAAAAGAATATATGATATAATAATATAGTTTGTAAACAAGTATTAAGAATGTTTTGAAAAAAGAGAGGAAAGGAGAGGGGAAAAAAGTCATAAATAATAATAAAATAATAACTGTTCAAGAAGTGACGTACAAACAAATAGACAGGATGGCAATATCTGTGTATATATATAAATACAGGGATCAAGATGCTGAGCTGCAACATGCAGAGTGCAAAGGTGCAGGATGTGGTTTTTTTTGTTTGTTTTCTTGTGTTTTTTAGTGTTTATTATTGTTATGGCCTGGGAGAAGAAGCTATTCTGAATGAGAAAAAGAACGTGTTATTTTCGCTCTGCTCCTTTAAGTCGCATTTATTCTCGCTGGCTCGCTGGCTCATGGGCCTGCTTCGATTGCTTGTTGTTGTAGATGGAAACAATTGTCACGACGTTGCCATGGCGCTGAGAGAATCAAGAAGGGAGGAATGGATGGATACGGGAGCGGAGGAGTGTTTTGTTTTCGAATGACCGTCTCCGTGTTCCCAACCCTCCCTCCCTCCCTCTCTCCCTCCGTCCCTCCCGCGCGTGTGAAACCGTCAACCGGCGGCGTTTCCTCATCGCCTACGACTGGCTGGAATCCGCCGGTCGTAGGCGCCGCTCCTGGACGGGGAGCCAAGCGCTAACGCGAATACAAATACGAAGCGCCCGTAACCCGAGCTTTCCCCGTCTGAGGGAGCATGCGGCGCGTCAACGTCGCGTCGATGCCCCCATCAGGCAACGGCGTGACCCCCAGACTCACGGCTGCAGCAGACTCGGCGCTGCTGCTCCCTCGCAATGCTACCTATCCGCTAACACGCAGGCTAATTACCGGATAATGACTTAATGAGGGCTGCGGTTTTGACTCAGCAGGAAACAACTGTTCTGTTTTACATCTAGTAGCATGCTCCTGCAGCATGACTCACCCCGGCTTGGCCCGTCGCGCGGCTCCATACATGCTCGGAGACGGTGCACAGGCCTTTCTGCCTGTCTGACTGACTGACTGACACCGGGCTGGAGGGGGGGGTTAGGAGAAAAGGTGGAATTAAGGGTGAGATAAAGTGCATCTGTTGTTTTTGAGCCTTGAAGGGAGGGAGGGGGGGCGACGGGGGTGCCGGGTTCGATTTGCAAGCAAATTTTTTGGGAGGCTGTGTTCTTCCTCACTGGGGTTTTTTTTCCCTCCCTTTTTCTGCGGATTTTGCCTTCGTCTTAATGGTTTATCAGTAGCTGCATCAAACCGCATGATCCGTGCCTGCGTGTCCCCCCGTAAAAGAGAAATCACAGAGCGCAAACTATTATTATAAATCAAGAAAACGTCAAACCTCCTGTTTGGAAAAAAAAAAAAAAGAAGCACTTTGACAGGCAAAAGTTTCACCTCCAACATTCTATAATCCTTCCTTAATGCTGGCTCACTCTTCCACTTAACTGGTCTGCATGTCTGAAGCTAAGCTGACAAGATGGAGGTATTGACATGAATCCGGCAATAAAGGGCTGCCGGTTCCAGTTTGTAATTCCCTCGGAGGCCAGTTGGCTTATGCAAATAGTGGACCACCCGTTACCATTGAGGGGGGGATTAGAAGCCCTCTGTAATGAGCCTGCAGCCGCTTTGAATGACGTGTTTGCCGGGATGAAGCAGAATCGTTTTTCATTGACAAATACAACAAACAACGAGGAGTTTTTTTGATCGGAGCCCCGCTTGACGTGCGAGGCGGCGCCGCTCCCGCTCCGATACACGACACATGTTTGCGCGGGGAGCCAGCGTACGGCAGAGAGGACGGATTATCGTCCCCGGAGACTCGGAAATCATATTAGATCAAATGAGCGCGCTGGAGGATCGAAATGAGATCAAGATGCACATGCGGCGAGGGATGCCAGACGTGAAGCGGCCCGGGTTTGCGTGTCTGACCTGACAGCAGCAACAATGTGAACAACATGGATGTAAATTACTATGAAATTACTAATAATGCGACGCAGGAGAGCGTTTCACCTCGCCGCCCGCCGGAGGGGAGGAACCCGCAGCCCAATAACAGCCATCAGTCAGCGGCCGGCGCTGATGACCGATGGGAGTTCCAGCCAGAGTCTCGGGGAGGGCGGGAGTGTTTGTCGGAATGGCTGGCACTCAGGCGCATCCACTCGCCGGGGGTGGGGGGTGGGGGGGGCATGGGAGAGCCCGCCCACCCACCAGTCGCGCCACATTTCTCTCTCATCACATCCACTCACTGAGTGTCACTCAGGAGGACAAACACACTCAGAGGCCGGGAGCCGCCTGCACTCCTGTAAGCACAAGTTTCATCTATTAGAAATAAAAGATTCTGTTTCTTTTTTGTTTATTTTATGATTCAAAGATGTCTATTAAATTAATCCACATATAATTCCCAACCTTTAACTTAATATACTTGAAATAATTGTAAAAATCTGCCATGCTAACAGGAGGATTTTCAGTTTTTTTTATTCCCAGTTGTATATAACCAGGAACCCAACACATCCCCCCAATAGAAACTCCCCAAGAGTACAGAGAAACTCCCTTTAACAAAGAAACCCAGAGCAGAAGCAGCGCTCAGGGCGGGCGGGGCCGTCTGCCTCACCCGAAGCAAAATTCTTTACACTTGAGGTTTGAATCACGGTCTTCAACATTGTTGGGCAGCAGATTAGATTATTAGTTTCCATATTATGATATGTATTCATTGTAACTGCTCCGATATTATTCACTTACGTATTCCAACTTTCACTGTACTGCATTTTCTTTCCTTTTTTTTTGGAATAACTGCACCTTGTTGGCTCCCATCCAGCACACTAGAATATCCCACAACTCACATAACACATACAGTATGACCCTGCACTGTTATGTGTTGTGTATTCTGCACCGCCGCCAATGTATACGTTTTCAATACGCCAAAAAACTGAAAAGAAATACTAGTGTATTTACAAATCGTGACATATAAAAAGCACGCAGCCCTCAGAGCGCAGAATCATAATTTTGCTTGTTTAGAAAAAAGGAAATGAATGATAATATCCCGAACCAATTCTCTGGGAAAACAGCTCGGTCCAAGGTCTCAGACGTGCGAGCGGAGACCACACACTCCTCCTTGAAGCGCGTCTACCTGCTCTGATTAATAACCCGCCGCCCCGACCAGAACCTTTGGACAGCGTGACAAACGGGCCGATCTAAAAGGTTTTGGACAGTTAAGTGTACACTTTGTGGCATTGCTTAATGAGATACGTCCTGCCGGGTTGGGAGCCGGTGTGTACGTGGAAGCGCGTGTGTGTGTGTGCGTGCGGTAATCAATTAAGGAGACGTTAGGGCCGCAAACGCCGGCGCGGTACTTCTGTCCTGTTCATTCAATCCGAGCTTAAATGTGTTGAACTCTGGAGCCCGAGCGCGGCCAGACAGATGCGAGAGGTGTCCTTATAAATCTGCGCTTTAATGTTTCAATTGGCAGAGCCCGAGGATGTTTTTACAGCGGGTTCACTCGCCGAGCACTGGGTTGCGCTTCCCTCCGCGCGGGTGGAGGAGGAGGGGGGGGGGGACTGCTTGCACGCCATTTTATTTGTGTTTGCTCTCGCCTTGGCTTCTTGTGAGGCTGGTTTTTATGATGTTGGGTGAATTCATGTATTTGTCATGCCTGCGGTCGAGCCTGCGAGCTCAACATGCGCTCCGTGTTTTGTTTTTGAACATATGATTTGGCAAATAAGCAAATGTTATGCTCTCGGTTTTTGCTTTTGTGGATTTTTTTTTTTTTTTTTTTTGCAGGAGAAAGAAAAGAAGGAGAAGAAAAAAAAGAACGTATGGAGAGTTTGAATTCTGTGAAATAATAAGACGAGAGACAACCTAACCACCTGCTCTTAATTTTTACTGGAATATGATCAAAACATGGTTGGCTAATCAGGCACAGATGGTCTTAATATGAAAGCTGTATTCTGTTAAAAACTTGAACTTAACATGGACTTGTGCACTTCTTTGAGAGACCAGCGAAAGCCTTTCAACTGCAGCGACCAAACATGTTGTGAATTAGTGCCCAAATGCCAAACTGAACCGCAAGCCGGGTCCAGAGATGACCTTTGAACCCATCCATACCCACCCGCTTGATGTTGGCACTCCCTGTTTTTTCCTCTCTCTCTGTCTCTCTGTGTGTCTTGAGTGCACGTAAATGTGTGTGTGCGCACACACGCCGCCGGCTGGGTGTTCATTCATCTTCCTGTGGTCGCTGTGAGGATATTGGAGGCTGTCATGCAGACGTGCATGGGAACGGTGCGCGCCGTGGCAACGCGGGGCCCGGCTGTTTTCGCGCGGGTTTTTTTTTTTTGCGCCGCTGCAGGACAGAGTTCATGGACCAACGCTTAATTGGTAAACACAATCATGTTTTTCCAAAAACACATTTTATGGCTGTCACCGGGGCTACGAGGGAAAAGAAATGGAAAGATAAGTATTTATTCGCACATTAGCTGTCACGGCAAATTCCGAATTTACTATCAGCGTGCCAATGGCAGTAAAGTAACTCATAAATGATATTAACTGTGTATAAACAATTTTGATTAGTTACTCATGCTTTAAATGAGCTTTTATTTGGATTTGTACTCTTTGATCGTCACTTTAAATCATGACGGTTTTGAAGCTCAGATACACAAACACACACACATGCACGCACGTCAATTTCTGCATGGAAACATCGTCCACGCTAACAGTTTTGTTCCACTCCTGCCAGGTGTTTGAAGCTGCTTCACGTCTCTTGTAATGTTTAACAAGCTGTTGGGACTCTTTAATATGTGAGGGTGGTCAGGGGAGGGCGCACACTCATGAGTGGGGGAAAACACACACACACACACACACACATGCACTGACAGTCACATGCATGCTGGATGATGGTCGCGCTCGCGTTGCATGCACACGCTCTCTTTGCTCTCGCAGCCCTGAGGGATTAGTAATGGCTTCTTGGCAATAAGCCTGGTTTGTAGCACCACTCATCGTTAGGATTGCACATTGTGGGGATTTTCGTTTCACCTCGCTGTGTTTTCCTCCCAATAAACCCATATGTTTTCGTCTTGACGGCACATGTTAAAAGCAGAGCCGTCGCTGCGATCGTGGCACGACACAAGACAAGAGTTCAAGAGGGGACGAGATGTTTGTGCAGTCGTGGTTATAAACGCCGTTATTTCTGATGCGCGCATCAAAGCCGCTTTCACGAGAAATCCACTAATGGTTTTACAGCCGGTCGCCATGGCAGTGCTGGAAGCGAAAAAGAAGTGCACCCTGGGAGTGTGTTGAGTGTCTTCGGGATTAGGGACCACAGGGTTATTTTTCATTTCACCTTTAGGCCACCAAACAAGAGAGTAATGGGGAGCGTTGCCTCTCCCAGCATTTAATCTCCCTTCAGCACTTGAGGCCAAGCAGCAGAGTGGGAGGATAGTGTGTGTGTGTGGGTGTGTGTGTGTGTGTGTGTGTGAGAGAAGTGAGTAAGGACCAGATGATGCATGCTAACAAGTGCGACCGTAGAATATCAATCACAGTCCTTAGTTTCACCAGCGCCTTGGCTGCGGAAAGTATCAGCATTCACGACATGTCCACACTTGGACAGCGAGACAAGAACTGCTTCTGTAACTCATTTCACTGGCAAAACGCTCGATGCTGAGCTGAGCAACGTCCCAAAAGATGGATGTTGTTAAATACAGGAAAATTCCAGCGTTCGTCGAGCGGGAACACGCTCTTTTGTAGCTTGGCCGTTATCTCTATTGGTCATACTTGTCGACTGTGTTGTAGCGAGCTGGCACCGCGTCACGCCGCTAAGAGCTGCACTAATTGCTCCTGTAGTGAACTGCATAGTAATGCGGATTTGCTTTTTGGGCAACTTCCGACCGGCTCCTCTGCCACAGTCGTGCCGGGTACACTTGTTTGTGATTATCTTGGTGTGAGGTTTCCTTTCGTCGACACCGAGGACGAGAGGTTGTTTTCTGCACAAGAAAATGGAAAAGGTGCGCACTCGAGGTTCTGTTTGAAAAAGAAGAAGTGCCGTGCAGGTTCCGTCCTGTCGTGACTCTGAGTTTCAGGGTTAACTTTTTTTGTGTCAAAAGTTCCTGTGATACGAGGATCTCTTAAGGTGTATTTCTATCATCAGTCAAAAAAAGTTATTTATATAGCACTTTTCATAGAGCGAGTTGCAAGACAAGACAAGAAAAGTACTTTAAAATCACTAAATCAACCCCCCCCCCCACCTACAAAGACACACACACATATATTCACAGACCAAAGACACTGAGGAAACATTATATAACAATGAGGAAACACTGGAGGTAATGTTAAAAAGTTAAAACCAGTTTTAAAAAGGGCAGAGTAATCCAAATAAAGTAGAAAAAAAACAACATAAATAAATCAATACAATGAAACAATATAAATCAATGAAATAAAGTAAATAAATAGGTATCCCCTTATAGGCAGAAATAGGTATTCCCTAATAAGTTTATAAAAATAGATCTATAAATAATAGATAGATATAATAAATAAATAGGTAAATAAATACAACTACAGATGCAAAAGGAATAAAATAAGCTAAATTTAATGAAATGCAATTCAAGATTCTGTTAAGAATGAAGCTAAACTAGAAACACAAGTTGTTTATTGCGACGCTTTGTCAGCCGTGTGAGCTGCAGGTGAGCAGACAGAACATGTGAGCAGGCGTCGGTAGAAGAACACGACAACACCGATTTATTTTGGTACATTTTGTTTTGTTGCCCGTCGTTGAGTGGATGCACATCGAAAACGCAGCTCACGTAACAGCGCCGCCGTGCCGGAGTCCAGCCCTCTCCCGTTTACGGACGGTTACATAAAAAAGGGCCAAAGCCGTGTCGTGTCGTATCAGGGCCGTTAAAAGTCAGCATGGATGATCGGCGTGACGTCATGACCTTTGCTGGAGGGGCCGGGTGGGGGGGGGGCAGGGGGCTTACGAGGCTCCGGCGACCACTTTCTCCTGTGTTGTACCTCCAGTCAGGCGGACTGAGTGGTTACCTGGGAGACGGGAGAGGAGCACAGCAGCGTACAAATACAAATACACCTGCATGCACGCACACACACACACACACACACACACCGTGCACATTAATGGTTTCTGTGGAAAGCTGCCAAACTTAATGAAGACCTTTCCCTTCTCTTCCTCACTCCCTCCACCTTTCCCACTTTCTCGCCCCCCTTTGACCATCACTTTCCATCCCATTCTCTCTCCTTCTAACAGCATTATGCTCTTAACCCCCCCCCCCAAGCCCCCCCGCTCCCGCACCTTACTTACGAAAGCAACCCAACAAAGCCAAAAAGACACGAGTTGTCTGCGGATTAACAATCTGTCAGGATTCGCGGCGTGCCACACACACACGACGTGCCTCACACACACAGCGTGCCACACACACACGGCCCGCCACACACACACGGCGTGCCACACACACCCGGGCCGCAGACACGTCTTCTGTTATCTTTCCCGTTTCCTAAAAGCACTTGAAGCAGACCTTCGTTTTCATACCTTGGAATTTTCTCCTTTTCGGGGGGGATTTAAACAGGGAGGTCGTGACTAAGGTTATTGCAACAGGCCTGCGTGGAAAGCAGCGGTAGAGGTGAGCGGGGGGGGGTTCGGGGGGTCGGGGCGGTCGGTCAGGAATGTGGGGGAGCATCTTTAAATTGATAAAAGTTTGTCTTAGGCCATTCTGCCCACACACACCGGATGGATTTCTACTTTGCTGCGCTACATTCTCTTTTTTTTCTCCCCTCTCTCTTTTTAAAGATGTTTTAAGATGCAGGAGATAAAGATCCCACATCGGCGGCTTAGACTGATTGCGGTGCTTTCTGAGTGGCCTCCATTGGTGCAAATAAAAGGGAAGTTTTGGAAGCATTTGCATGGTGCTTAGCATAAACCATTTGCAGAAGTTCTTTTTTTTGCGTTTGTGGGAAAAACGTGGCAAGGGAAAGCTGTATTATACACATTAGCGGCTGCGAGAGATCGTGACCTTCGACAAAAAGCAGGGCTTACTTTGTCACTTTAGCTGAGGGAAAGCTGCTAATCTGACTAATAGTCGGTTACCGGGTCATTTCCACTGACACAGTGTTCTCACAGTGGGTCCATTTATCGTGGTAGCTCTGCAGACGCCCAAATGCTCTATAATGGAATTGAGATTCCTTTTTTTTTTTTTCTCAGCACTTCAGAACTTCTTGCCCATGTTGGCTACAAAGATTCACTTTAAAGATAATCCTTCAACTGTGAAACCACAATTTGTCCAAAAAACTGTTATGGTTTGGAACTAAGGTTCAACTTTCTAGCTAAGCTAAGATATCCTTAGTCAAGTTTTTAAAAATGGTACAGCAAAACTGTTTCACTG
>CAESWR010000315.1:306940-318087 GCA_903171835.1 Mullus surmuletus
TTTCACTGCCGTCATCCTTATGGATATAAAAAAAAAAAATTAAATGATCTGCACAGAAATCTCCCCTAAAAAAGATGTTTAATTCAGATCAACGTAGATTAGAACTTTATATTTCCTACCTTATACTTTATATGAAATAGAAAGTAGTGTGACATTTCAAGTCCATTTATCTAGTGATTTCTGATCATGTGTGCTGCTTAGTTGTGTTTAGTATTTTTAGATATTCCCATATGTCGCGTAATAAAACAGGGCAAGAACACAGTGGAGTTAAACACACTTGAATACATGTAAAAACATATATAACTCCTAAATCTAGCACATAAACATATCTAAATTGTCTTTCAATATTGTTTTCACTGAGACATCCCATGAGGCTACATACTGTACCTTTAAAAGGGTTTGTTCAAAATGTACATTGTTTGATCATCAAACAGGCGTCTATTTTATGTTTTAACAAAAAAAAAGTTGACTTTCATGTTGCCAGTTATTCACTTTGGATTAGCAGGCACACTGGGTGCTGATTTGAGCAGATATGAAATTATGCGATTTAGTTCTCCGTAAATGTGATTGCAAATTCCTCTTGGCCCATTAAGCGATTTAACTGGCGCGGCTCGGCTTCCAGCACCTTATTGAAGTAATTTTTGATTGTTGTTTTGTGTAGGACTCGACCGCAAAAGTCAAATCCTGGACTAACACTGACACAATGAGCGGGGGGTTCCGCCCATTGAGTTTTCATGAAGAAGCATGTCAGTGGAATTCAACACAGATGTTTTTCAATTTCAGAATTCAATCATTTGATGCTTTGGACACAATGTTACTCATTGAAAAAAAAAAGAAAGAAAAAAGAAGCTAATGCTATCAAAAGTTCAGCGCTGTAACTCTGCATAGCGACTGGAAACCACAACGCTTCACATGACAGATGTTAGCTTGTTTGTCGCATATGGATTTTTCCATCCTTGGATGGCGCTTGCAAACACTCCATCCTTAACAATTGAGGCTTGTCTCTTGATTTACATTGCACTCAAGAATGTCCTTGACATGCAGCAGCTTTTTCTATTTTTTATTTTTTGCAGAGATCAATGAAGTGAATGGCTGCGTATGGAGGATAACCTGAATCAGATGTATGTGGTTTTGATCAGGAAGATGAAGCAACATCGAATACTTCCTCTCTCCATTGTAATACATGGTCTCGCCTTTCACAATACATTATGCCCAGACAGAGAAGAAAAATAGACCCTTTGATAACTGGTAGATCCTTTGATTACATTATTAAGGCAAAAAAAAAAAAATTGCATTGTTGTCTCGGTGCTGCAACACATCTGCGTATTCCTCCTCTCTTCCAGATGTTTCTGGTTTTTAGGCTGCATGGAGTTTCTATATTAGTCAACAGTTTTGATCATAAAATTACTTTTTTTGATCTCAAGTTTGTGGTCAGTGCTCATGTGGGGCTTCTGAGAATGATTTTTGTTAATTTGTAGCCCAAACAAATCATCCAGAAGAATGTAAATAATACCTTTGATGGTGTACAAGATTTGCTGTGCGGGAGTTAAGTGTTGTTGCAGTGATTTGTTCGTCCAGACCCTTCTTTTTTTGTTTTTACCAGACTTGCCCTCGAATTAAAAGACAAAAAACACTACAGATTAGATCAATTAAATTGATATTTACTGCACAGGTGCCTTTCTGTCTGCAAATTCAAGTACAGCGTATCACACTGACTGAGCCTAACCCGGGTGATAGAATAATAGCACTTTATTTTGGGGGGGCAAATTCAGTTATTTTCCCTATGAAATATTAAGTGGACCTTCTGCTCACTCTAAATTCTGGTCACATTACTCTACAAAGTGAAGTCATGGCTTTTTCCTGTAGTTTCAGATTTATAACACTCTCGATATTCTTGGCCTAGACCCTCTGTGAGCATTAAAATGTTACCATCTTATTATAATTTCATTTGGTGGCTAATTTGGCCGTGACAGGATCAGGGTTTATACAGAGATTTTGGGCCCTGTGAAAACTCATAATTCTGGCCCCATCGAGCGTTTAAAATTATGATCTAATATGCAATGTTTGCAGTGCCCCTGTCTCTCATGCTGTGGGAATCACCCGTTGTGACCATTAATATGCTGGTATGGGTTGTGAAGTCATGAAAATATCAATATGAAAACATATCCAAAGGGGGACACTATTGATAAATGTGTCATAAATGTCAAAATATACATATTGTTATATTCAGAGGTAAATGTACAAAAGTTACACTTTCTAAATATTCAGTAGAATCATATTTCATTCAGTTTTAATGACATGGCACCAAGTCATAACAGAGATTATTGTGGCACTCATGTTATGCAACAGTCTCAGAGACAATCCAACAATTCGCCATGATTAAAACTCAAGGAAAAACTCCCTTTAACAGGAAAACCTGGGGCAGAATTCAGTCAAGAAAATTATAAATGTTTCTAGCCACTTTCCAAAGCTCCTTGGAAGATGTTCCTCATTTTACCTCACTTTGGATTTTTTAAAAATGCGTTTTACTTTTTTTTTACTTGAAAAACTTTTAAATGTTTTGTAAATGATCAATGTAAGTGTTTTATAGGGGTTTCGGACACTTAACCCAGCAACATCTCTTGATTAAAATACTTATCTGTGTACTTAGTCATGATGGCTTTTTATCCCTTGAATTTTCACATCAAAAAAGCAACACAGATCCATGTTGGAAGACATGTGGAAAACATAGCCCAGGTTGTGGGTTTCCCCTTCCCCACCAACCTGTCTGGAGTGGACACTACTTCACCTACACCCCCCCACCACCACCACTGCCACCCCCCGCCTTGCAGAGCTCTGGACAACACATAGGATTAATCCATATAATAATACCGGCAGCTGAATGGGTTTTGTAGAGAGGAGAAAGAAGGTAATGCTCTGTGTTTTCTAAATGGGAGAGCAGAGGGCCTTTCAGAGGGAAAACATGCTGATTACTGTATTGTAAAATGGCTTTTGATTACCCCTGCCTGCTTTAATCCCCGGGACACAACAGTGGCCCTGTCTCCCACCAATGGCAATTGAGCCTCTAAGGAGACTTGTATTACAAGCGAGCAGGGTTTAATTGTGAGCTCGATCAGTTATTAAAGAAGCCAGGACCGGCTGAATTGGAGACTGGTGGGCCAGTCCTCCACCGCTTTTGACCGTTGTGCCTCTTTCTTTCTCGACTGAGCTTCGCAGTTTGTTGTTTGCAATGCATAGGCCCAGGATGAATACAGGCTCCCCGCTATAGAGTTCTTTCTTCTCCCTCCTCCCTCGACATTTTTCCTTCTCTTCTCCTACTGGCTTCCAGGGAGCGCAATTAAAGTGGGGAATTTTTTCGGGGAGGATGGGGCAGCGGCGGGGCTGTGGAGGGAGCGCAGGCCAGCGAGGCTATTATCCGCACCGTAGGCTTGAATGCTTGGCCCCCCTCAACGAACACAAAAGGAGTGGTCAGAGCCAAACTGGAGAGCGGCCCCAGCTGAAGAATGGTGGCCATCCACCAGTGGCTGGTCCCCGCCAGCTTCACGTCTGACGATCCTCACCCAGAGAAAACCTTTGGTCTCGGCGGTGACATGTTTCTTCCTCCTCAAAACGTGTTAAAAGATAGACTTTAAAGGTCGGATGGGTTCAGCAGATTTCATTACAAAATTCAAATTGAGGGTTCATGACCTCCCAAGGGGTCCTAAGGTATATCTAATGGGATGTAATGTAGCATGATGTTGTTACGACACTATTAAAACACTTACAAATGAGGTCGGAGTTACGAGTTCAGCCAATGAAGTGTGAAGTTTTGACATTACAGTGTAGAATTCTGTCTCCAAGTGTGTTTGTTCTTGCAAATCACCAACTATCATGAATATTTATTTTTCTCTAATATACAGTCATGCTCTCTTTATGTTGGAAGGAAAGTATTGAGTGGATGATTGACCCTGAAGTATTTGTTTGGAGAATTTGATGGAAATACCACAAAAAACATACTTCATGAATAAATTAATACTCCAGTATTGCTTAGATGTGTGTAAAACAGAATCAGTACATCTAAAATGGTTTTGGCGCCACAAGCACCGTTGGGATTTTATGGGGTCTAACAGGGCAACTATTTAGTATTTCTTTTCCTTTTTTTTAAACATTTTTTACAACTTTTCAAAAAGACCTACAACAGAATAACAGTTCAGCACTCTGTTTTACCTCAGCATTCCTCGCCATCCACCCGCCCAGTTATCCATCAGCAGACAATGGCGGATTGAGGACACCCAGGGCAGGCCGGTGTCCGTGGAGCCCATGATGAGCTGTGTGCCAGCAGGGGTAAATAGAGGCTCTTTAATATCCGCCAGAGGGCCAGAGGGTGGGAGTGGGGTCAGGGTATGGAGCTCACTGACCTGGCAGCCCATTGTTGGTGTTTGTTAACAGGTGTGTGTGTTTAAATGGGACTCTTTCAGAGGAGCTGCTACACGAGCCCATGGGGCCCGAGCACCTCTCACCCCCTCGCAGCGCTTCCTTCAATGACAGCTTTTCAGCAGCTCAGAGAGGAGGAGAAAGGGAGAACGATGAGGCTGGTCGAGAGATTAGAAGTGAGAGGACAGACTGTGCTACAGTACACAGTGTGTGAGCAGGTACATTACACTCAGGGAGGCTGAATTTTATGAGGGGGGCTGTCGGGGTGGGGGATGTGCAAGGGTTGACAGAAAGACACTGATGTACACAGATCTAAAAGTGCATCATCCAAAGCATGTTTCTACCAAAAGCTGCATATTAGTTTCGGAACAAATTATGAAAATGATCTGTCATGTTGACATCGTACCCACAATATGACCCCTTTCATTAACATCCTCTGTGTAGAGTATGTCGATTACATGAAAAAACAAAACTCTCTCTATGTATAGAATCCTCTCATTTATAACAAGACTTTTATTGTGAAATAACCACAGGACGTGTTGTGGGAAAGTTTGAGTCTTGCACTGTTCAAAATGTTGAATAGGACTTCATAAAATCCATCGGTCATGAAAGAAACAGTAACTGTTATACAAAACAAAAGGGCAAACCTCTCCACTTGCTTTGATTTTCACTCTCCGTGTCCAACCAATGTAGCTAGCAGTCATTTGATGCTATATTACTGCATAATCTATTGTATAGAGCACATTTAAAGGCACAGTGTGTAATTTCCGTCCTTCAGGATCACTCAGCCAAAAAGATAGCAGAGGAGAAGAATCATGAGAGCTGCTTTCTTTAACCACGATTAGCAATAAATCATGTTCACTGACTGTAGTTCATGAGACATCCACTCCAATAAAATAACCACACGTACAGTGGCGTTGACGAGCAGAAGTAGCTTACTTACCAATACATGAATGCATTAACAGCTGCTGTGCCAATGTTATGTTCTTTATACCACGGTCAAAAAAGAAGTACAGAATTTATAATAGTATGTTGAACATTCTGGAAAACCTGTCTCCACGGGATACAATGAAATATACTCTGTTTTAATAGCACGGTTGGAAGGGGAAAAGGGAAATATCATGGGAAAACATTGAAATCTACAAGATATTTATAACAGCTCTAATTCTATTTTCAACATTTTAAAGAGGAGGTGTTGCATATTATTGCTTTAAATGAAGTGAAGCTGTTGAATTTGTCTGGTTTGCTGACTTTTACTATACTTTTTTCTCCATCACCCACTGAATGGAGGTAAACCATATAATTGCGCTTAGCTTATTGCTGGCTTCATCGTAGAAATGTGACCCATTTCGACAGCTGACTCACCCTCCCGTCAACACATTATGGAGAAAATATCCACAAAGATCAGCATCAGCATCATGGAAAGATATTTGCAATGACAGTCTGAGTCAAAGGCCACCCTGGGACAGATTTAGAAAGAAAAAAAAAACAGTAGATAACTTTCTGGATTCGAAAATTCATTGGATCAGGACATTGGGGTACAGCTGGGCATCAGGGTAACCAAACGATCCGCTTGGCACAACAAGACATCACTTTAGCCATTTTAAAACATATCAGCCTGTCAATTTTAGAACATAATATAGTAACACCAAGTAATATGTGAAGTATTATTACCGTTTAAAGGAGTAATATGTAAGAGGAAACTCATGACACAACACTGGCAGTAACTCAAGCAGTAACTTTTCTACAATAGAAAAAGCAGAATCATGCAGCATGTCATAAAGTCTATTTTAGCAATTATTTTTATGATATGTCAACTTTTTCACCTCAGCCAAGCCCCGAAAAACTCCTTCTTTCATTTCTGACATGCTGCATTAAATGAAAGCGCACATGAACGGCGGACGGCGCTACCGATATTACTTCGGGGAATAAAGCAAATAAAGCGCATTTCCCAGAAAGCAACTATTCTTTTAAAAACTCCGAGCCGCCTCACAAAGGATTCCACAGTCGCGTCTTTGTATTGCCCTCGTGTTGACACTTTGCAAAACTGTTTTGCAGTCGGCCGGGCCGCCACATTTTCCTTCCCATGTCACCCCTGCCTGTGACACACGAAGGGCCATGAAAAAAAGGTCAAGTCTTACGCATTTTCACCGCGCGCATATCAGGAAAAATCGTTACTCTGCGGCCGTGGAGGTTTAAAAACAGAGGGAGGCGAGTCTCCCCCGCTATATTGGGCTACGTGTTGAGGATTACTGTACTCAGAGAGAGAGAGAGGAAAGCTGTGTGAACGATAACCTTGCCGCACTGCTCCATGGAAGCCTGCCCTGTTAATAGTTTCCACCACGGGCGAGTGAGGCCGAAAGAAAGGAGGCGAGGAGAGAGAGAGAGAAGGGGGGGGGAGGGGGGGGTAGTGGAAGATGCTTCCTGTGTGGCTGAATGGGTGCCGGCCGCACGGCGGAGAGGGGAAGCAGCCTTGGGCACTGTGGAAGAAGTGATGAAAGATGCACTTTCCCTCGTAGTGCAAATAAAAACTGGCTCACGGTCTCGTCAACATGCTGCAGACGCGCGCCTCTTCGCTGGATATTTGGACGCTGTGATTGGAGCGTTCGAGGGACCACACATTTGTTTCGTAATTAAAGAAAAAAAAAGAAAAAAGAAGAAAAAGGCTTGAAATGGAACAATGTGAAGTGCACTTTCTGAACCGCGTGTCTTTCAGCTAGAATTTGAATTTTGGATGTCATTTTCCATAATGCCCTTTGACGTTTGTTTTCACTCCATTTTAGATTGGATCAAGCCTGGTCTTCTTTGGCCCGGTTAAGCCTGGCCCGACTAAAACCCGAGCGATTTCCAGGTTCTGTCTCACCAATAAAGGATCCGTCTTTCAACGCGGCCAGTCCTGCCTCAAAGTAAACTTGAAATATACACATAAATTCGCGAATACACTGTGCTAGACGCTCAGATGCCTCCGAAGATTAGAAATGGATGACAGATTGCATTGTTGAGTCTGTTGCCAGTTTGGTGTTCTTACACTGTATTGAATTAAAGTGTTTTTTTGTGCTTTGAACACTTATGGATGTGATAACTTGCTTTCTTTGTCTCCCTCAGCGTCTCGGCTCCATGACTCACATTAGCTTTGCAACTCATTGTCCTCCCGTCCTCTCTCTCACACCTAAAAAAAAAACAAAAGTACCGTTGCACAGGCAATCAAAAGTGAGGCGACCCGTGCCCTTTTATACATCTGTGCCGCAACAAGCTTGTGAATAATGGCGCTGGGCGCTCCTGTCCTCAGGTGGTGAGATAGGATTCTGGAGCCCACAAGACAAAAACAAACATCTGAGGCCTGCACCGCCCAAGCCACCGCAGGCCTTGGCACTGTCAGGCCTCAGTGGTAGAACAGTAGTATGTAGTAAAAGGCAGCTGTGCATTACAGATTATACATGTCGGGATGGCCCTGCTGATACGGCGGGTTAAATAACCCGTCCGGTTCTCCCTCTGGGAGATCCTGACCCCAGGCAAAGCGGTGTTTTCCTCTATAGGGGAGAGCAGCCGTGACATGTTAAGCGCTTCCACCAAAATAGAGGAGAGTATATTTAGGGTGAGTCAACATCTCCAGAAAACAGTCCCCCATGCTTGAGTTAGCAAGCCACAAGGGTCTTTTAACGTCTTTTTATTGTAAGCCATATAGAAGAGACCTTTTCCGGTAAAGCCTTGAGGAAACAAGGATGCCCGAGTATGCCGCCGGCATGTAAATAAACAAGGTGCTTAATACCCTCAATCATAGGCTGTCCGGTTAATGCTCTAAAGCTACAGTATGCAACATTTTTCCTTTAAAATGTCTCTCAAAACTCAATAAATTCTTTTTTTTTTATTTTGGTGAGATGTGATTTTGCAGTTTAGCTACAGTTCATGATTCATTTGATATACTGGCAATGTTACATTTTCTATAATATTTCATTGCATGCCATCTGACATCATCATAAGCCGGCCAATAATTTGATCGACATAAATCTTGATCAAGTTAAATGCAATTGTTACTGGTAGATAATAGGCGGACAACACAGGTGAACAGTGTGGAAAGTTATAGCTAGCTAATCTATTTGCAGCTAAACTAGCATAATTGAAACTGAGTGGATGGCAAATGGCATATTTATTACTATTTTATTACAGTGACAAAAAAGTCATAGCACTCTAAAATACTGGTGTTATTCTAAACACAGAATTAAAATAGAAAGTCGTGGATAGTCAATCAAAAAAGACTGCCAGAGTAGATCGAGAAGAGGAACAAATTTGCATATATTGTCTTAAAAAATATTTGTTTGTGGGTAATATTTATGGCTGTGAAAACATGTTTGAGAATAGTTGTAATGTTACAAAAAAAAAAAAAAACTTTTCCGTGTCTGCCCCATGTTTAATTTTAGAATATTCCATCACAGACCAATGGGTTTGTACTGCAGCGCAAAGTCCACTAATGGAGAGGGTGTTACTTACCGGTAAATCGTATGAAGCAGCACATAAATCAAGGAGCAAATCTGTCTCTTTCAATTCCGAACAAGACGTTCATTCATTCTCCAACTGTATGAAATCTCAGGATTCCAATTCTCCAGGAAGACAAGTTGTATTATTTCAAAATTGGTCACACATCATTTGTCAGTGAGCAGATCATTTGAACACAATAATCCTATGACAGAGATTGGTTGGATGGAGTCGCCTCATGCAGGAGGATGGGGGGGGGGGGGGGGGGGGGGCATTCAGTGACCTCCATGACTGATCTGCATGTGGATACGGAAACCTCATCTGGGGAAAACGTGCGTAACTATTGTGACGCTGGATAACACGTCTTTGAACTTCCTCTCGCTCCAGAGCGCCCGTCCAAAACAAGGAGGGGGGCTTCCAAAAAAGACGTGCGTTTGAGGAGCGGGCGGGCGGGGAGCGGAGATTGACAGTTTTTGGTCTCGCTGTGTGTTTTTCTAGAGCATCTGTCTTCCTGCTCGGAGGAAGCGCTCCGCTCCTCTCCGAGGCCTTGAATGTGGGGAGGAAACCATCCGCACATTGCGTGAGACCCGGCCGTTGTTTCGCCGGTGTCTGTGACAGCACTCATCAGCGCGGCATTAATTAAGGATAAATACAAAGCATAAACAATAAACACGTGACCGCAAAAGCCGCAACTACCTCCCATACCAATCCAGAGCCTCGCCAAAGAAAGTAAATACAGTAATCCTTTCAAGATTTGTTTCCCCCTCCACCAGCCAGAGAACCCCCCATGCGAGGACTTAAGTGAAATGTATTATTCAACAGATAGGAGCGTAAGGATGTCATTCATTGGAATCAAGGAGACCAGCATTAGATCGTATTTCACATGGCAGCTTGGCAGGATCCCACTGCAGATGTGCAACTTGGCATATCATGTCATTTCTAAAATAACCTGTTTTTGAGTTCTGTGGGTCTGGGTCCATGTCTGAGTTTTGCTGGAGCACCCGTTGGAACTGATTTGTACGTGTTTATGGAGAACTGTGTTTAAATGGTTCTGCCTGTGTGTGTGTGTGTGTGTGTGTGTGTGTGTGTGTGTGTGTGTGGTTGAATGGGAGTAAGTGAGTGCGTGCGGAGGGGGGATGGTTGAGGGGACAGCTGTAACGGAATCACTTCATAAGTGAAATACCACTCCCTGTACAATAGCCAGCCGCAAACCAGAGCTGTGGTGCAAATGTTTTTCCAACATGGCATGGATCTATCCCTGCATACTGAGATTAAAAAATGCATTTTTCACTTCCTTCAAGCGAGAAACGGTTATGACTGGTGCACTCTAGATTTTGGGGGGGTGGGGGGGGGGCCTTCATGCAACTTTTTTTTTTTAATGAATGGCGTTGGCTCTTTTCTGGCTTTTATAGCTTCCAGCCCCGACTTGATCATCACGTACGTCTTCTCGTCCTTATTTTGGAGACTTCAAGAATGCCCGTGTCACCGAAGACAAGCCATTGAGGCGGCAAATAAAGGCTGCTAAAATGCATTCGTTCTACATAGTTTCACATGCTAAGGGGCTATTTTGCATCCCCCTGAAGAGTTAAGATTCAATAGCCTCTCACCCTGAGTTTGTTAGGGGAAAAAAGGCCTTATTGAGCAGGCAGAGGGGATGAACTACATTCCAGGGGCCTGCTGGGAAAAAAACAAGATGGCCGTGTGTGACAAGCGGCTTTGTTGGCGGGCAAAGGGATGTCTCTCACGGGCATCGAGGTGTCAGAGCCGGTTACCTCTAATCACGCCTGATAGGAGGAGAGGGCCCGGGGACAACCGCCCCGAGCCTCGTGATTCAGCCCACAATCGCACCATGACCACACATGATTAACATTCCGCATGTTTAACTCATATCTCAGGAGCCGCGAACAAGAGGTGGCAAACTCCCTCCCAAATTCCAGATCACATTGTTCGACCTTTTTTTTGCGCCCCGACCCCGGCGCAACCCACCGTGATGTGAACCTGAGGGAACAGCGGCATTGGAATGTCCGAGGTGGAATTCCTTTGAATGGCCGTTTGACCTGACTCACCACTTAGTGTCAGCACAAGGAACATACTGAATCATTAACAACTGGACCATGGTGACCGCTGACTTGAATGGCTGCTGTGACCCCCAGACTCATGACTGGCATGTCCAGTTACATACGCAGGCAGGGAGACCCCCACGGCCCGTCATTCCACCATTAGCATTGACCTTCCTATTACAATTACAAATGATGCAAGCG
>CAESWR010000315.1:329815-343748 GCA_903171835.1 Mullus surmuletus
TTTTTTTTTTTTCGCACGCCTGATCACGTCTCGGTGACGGAGAGGAAGCTCCGTTCCATGCTGAGAGACATAATTGACTTGTGTTCCATACGTGCCACAATCAAGACGGGAGACCACAGCATATTACCAACATGTGCTGTGTACAAAATAAAGTCAAAGTCAGCACACGGCTTGATTTATTTATTTTTGATTTATAATGATTTATGCTCGGTAATTCACTGCCAGTTGCTATATTGAGCGTTGTCGGAATGCTGAACTACAGACTTTCTACATAAAGTTTGGCCCGGGGACCCCGAACACACACACAATGATCAGATTTTAATGCGCGTGTTTTCATTCGAAGGGAGAGAATTTATGAAAATAATAGCTTTGGATATTTGTTGGAACGGCCGACATGGGCAACTGAACACTGAGCGGGAACATTCTTGTACCAACATGCATTGAGTAATAAAACGAAATATGTGGATTCTTGGGTCCAGGGTTCAAGGATAAGTTTTCCTGTCTGTTTGGCAATAAAAAATTTATCACTTAATTAAAAACACATCAGACTCTTTTTACAACATGGAAATGTATTTGCATCCTTGTCAAAGGGAACACGCTCACGGTTGGTAAGCCAGTATTTTGGAAGAAAAAATATTAACGTCAGAATGAGGCTATATGCAAAATATGTTATATTAATAAATTACTTTTTTATAGGTAAATATGTTAAACTATTTACACGCTGACTGTGTTTGATCCATCTGAGTAGCACCTCTACGGAAATCACCAATAACTGTAAGTTAACGACTGATGCACACGCTAACAACTAAATAGAATAAGATTAACATGCAAAGTGCAAGACTAGGCTACATCAGTCTAAAATGTGTGGTTATTAGTCATGTGCAAAAACATAATAATAATTATACATTCTAAAAAACCAATTAATTCATAATGTAAACCAAAAGGTTGGATAAACTGGCCCGTACAGTCTGTAAACCTCTCGACCGTTAGAACACACTGGATTTATAGTTTGAAGCTTAATAGATAGAACATGTATATGCCAACAACAACAAACACAATAACAACAAACAACAACAAAAAAGTGGTTATAACTTAGAATGCCACAATCCCAAAAGTGACACGGAAGCCCGGGAATCGCTCGCCGTCCCAATAAAAGCTTGATATTTTGGGAAATTGAGTGTATGTGCTTCATGGATGGAGCTCTACAGATCTTACGACTGGATATAATGGACCTAATAATGGATACAATGGTCTTACTGGCTAATTGGCGACAGTATAAGCCATGTTGATGATGATAAAATTGATCATATTAACATTTTTTCTCATTCAGATAAGGCATCTGTGTTATTATATCACACAGCACAGATGCTTCTCTGCTGCCGCGGCGTGTCATGACCCGTAAAGCAGGTGTGGACCGAGAAGTCGTCAAGCTCTCTTTACAAAACCATTTGCACAAGTTGCTAGTTAAATCCTCACACGAGCAGATGCAAAAATTATAAGCGATGATTTTACATTGTTTTCTTGGCAGACAGCAGCTCAGAGTGCTGATTTGAATTGATTAGTGGCTGGATTACGACCTTTCTGTTTGTCTATTTGCTCTTTGACCGTCTTCCAAGCTCTTCCGAAATGAGGATAAAATTGTGACTGATTAAAAAAAAAAGAATTTAAGTCCCGAGCTGTCGTGAAATGTAACTAAAATCCTCTTTAGCACTGAGACGATCCCTCCACTGACCGCAGTTTTGCAGATATTTATGAAATAGCTGCAGGTTTCCACTGCAGGTGACTGTTTTTTTGTTGTTGTTTTTTTTTGCAATTAACTGCCAAACTGAGTCAAATGGGAGTTTATTTAGTTCTTATGACTGAATAGAAAATATCAGTGCAGCACTCAACAACACATCCAGCAACAGTTTCATGGTAAATAAATCAATGGAGGATCTCTGCAGTTAAAGTCTTGTTTTCCTGCTACTGAAATTGTGATAGAGAGAGGGAGAGGGAGAGAGAGAGAGAAAGAGAGAGAGAGAAAGCAACCTCCAAACTGCTTGTGAACTGCAAAATAAAAATAAAAAACCCACCTATGCTACAGTTAAATAGAACCAAGGTGTTGGAATGTGAAACACACGGAGATGATGGTTTTGACTGTAAGTACACCAGTAGCAGAAAGCTTTTTTTTTTGTTCTGTTTAGAAAAGATTAGGAGAATTTTTAGGGTTGGGGTGAGGAGGGGAGGAGGGTATTTTTCTAATAGACACACATCTTCAGTCAGAGTTTCTAAAAAGTTTTTTTTTTTTCTTGACATTTAGTACAAAAAAAAGACATCTCTACCCGTTAGTGCTTCGTTTTTAAGATACTATTACATAAATAAACAATTTATTTTCAGTGTTCAGAACAGACAGTTCCAGTGTGACTGGAAAACTAACAAACTCCACCATATTCCAGTTGGCAGCAGAGGGTTTAACAGAGTTCTCCACTCAGTTTTTTGGTGCACCTCAACGCACCTTACTTACAAAATGTTCTTCATTTCTACAAACTTCCAACATAAGCCCCAGCCAATTTGGGGGAGGGGAGAAAGGGGTGGGGGGGGTCATTCATGTCAAGATTCACTTCTGCTCCCCTTTTTAGCATGAAAAAAACCCAAAAAACTTTAAAGTTTTCACTCAATGACTTGTCAAAATCTCTGTCGCCCCGCGTCTCATCGGCTGCTGTCATCTCTGCTCCCGCGTTACTGCGTCTCAGCTCGGCGTGCGAGTCTCTCGAGAATTCAACAAATTACAAAAATCCCAGAGTGCAAAGAGCACAGTTCCCCCACCGAGGGTCTCGTTCGTTACCTGTAGTCCCAACTTCACCGTTGATACGTCAGTACATGAGCACAATCTCTAGGTGACAGTAAAGTTCGGGGGCATTACCTACGGATACTTAGCATTTACTTTCGGAAAAGCAATTAGATAGATTCTGCTGTGCAAAACGATGCCGTTGAAGAGCTGACAGAGTAAAGGCCATTCCCGTGTTCCCACACCTCTCACTGGTCCCAGACTATCCCACTCTCTTGGGTCTTCCTCATTCAGCAAAGTCCTTGGCGCCTCGCTGCTTCGCGCCGCGTCCTTATTTGCAGGTAAACACCTCCGTCCTCTCGCTGCACGTGTTGCACTT
This sequence comes from Mullus surmuletus, assembly GCA_903171835.1. Lineage (NCBI taxonomy): Eukaryota > Metazoa > Chordata > Actinopteri > Syngnathiformes > Mullidae > Mullus > Mullus surmuletus. The sequence goes on from CAESWR010000315.1 coordinate 332,962, forward strand.
GACGAAGCAGCACCACTGGAACTTACAATTGCACTGCCACACTTTGGTATACTGGTGTGTGTTGTAGCCCCGGCCGCAGCACATGAGGTCGCAGCCGTCCGTGTGTGGCGAGGTGCGGTTGCACAGGCGTCCCTGGGTGCCCACGCTCCCCGTGGCTGCGTCCTCCTCGCAGTAGTTGGGTGACCTCTCGATGTAGACGAGGTCCGTCTCCATGGGCTTGCGGTAGCCCTGAGTCTGCTTCACCTTGAGGTGGGTGGGCTGCCGGAGACGGCTGGCCCGTACCACCTCCACGTGAACGGCCTCGTTGTACTTGTCCTTGAGTACGTAGCCGATCTCGCGGAACTTGGGCAGGGTAGTCCAACAGGTCTTGGTGGTGCAGGAGCCCGAGACGCCGTGGCACTTGCACTCCAGCTTCATCCTTTCTTCTAAAACCTGTGGAGATGACAAAGCTGTGTCTTTATGAACAGGAAATTGCACAACCGGCCAAAAAATGTCAATCTGGAGGGCAGCTGACTTGCTTTGTGTTGGTCAAATAGGCTAAGGTACCGTGAGTGCAGTTTCTGATACTTAAATCAACTCATGCAGTCCTCCAGTCCCTTAACTTGATGATGATAACCATACTGTTTAGTTCAGATTATTTAAATTGTCAATTGATATGAAGTGCACGGTTTACAATGTGAACTATAACTAGGGAGACCAGACGTCTTCTGTGACCCGGACATGTCCCCTTTTTTGAGACCCAAAAATTTGTGAGGGCGGAATTTCTAACTTTTCCGGGATTTTTGAACTACTACGCGCCCCTGTGTGTTGGTAGCACCCCCCCCCCCCACCCACCCACCCCCTTTTTGGCAAACTCAAATCTTGTCACCCCAACTATAACCTACAGAGCAGCAGTAGATTCATAACTACAGCATACGGTAGATACACTTTTGTGAGTTTTTGCTACACATTTCAGACCAAAACAAAGGCGCAGACCTCTCTCTCTCTACTTCTGTCTCTCTTTGTTGAACTTGGTAACGGATCGTGTTTTGGTTGGAATAGACTTCAGAGAGTCTCTGTTAGCCAAACGCAGACCTTCTTGGAGCTACACAGCACTAGCATCCAAGCTGCTAGCATCCATATTACTACATTACACGTTTGCTTGCTTCTACATACGAGGGGAGGGGTTCAGAGGGGGGATTGAAATGCAGTCTGTGCTTCAGAACAACATGACTCCCCCACACCTTTGCATAGATGATAGTTTGATGCTACTGTATATGAAGGTGTAAAGTATCACCTTTAATTGGTCTTGATTGCCAATGCTGCAGCCCTCCACAAAGTCCAATGACAACCAATAGATTGTGTTGTCATGTGTCCAAATGACGAATCAATACATTCAGTAAAAGCACAAACTTCTTGTGTCTTATGGCATCCAACCATGTGCTAAGATGATTAAGATGAATAAGCTTTTCCTTACTGACTTTTAGATGAACTACATCTTCAAAGTAACGTCACTAAATGCAATCTTTTCTCTATTAAAAATGCAAATCAAGCGCTGATCTGGTTACCCATCTTCTAGGAGAGTGTTGCGCCACTATATGAGTGCAAAACAACAACAAAGCATGCAAGTGTTGTGGAGTGCTTTTTAATCTCGACCATCAAACGTCAGCGATCGCTGTTCGAGAGCAGCCTGACGGCTCTGAAAAAAGACAAACTCTGGCACGTCCGAAGCGTCAAGTAGTGGCCGGCGTGCGGTTCCGTGTCACAGAGGTGGGTCCGTTGATTCTTACTGGTAATTAGCCATCCTTTCAGTTTGTCCACCTTCCCTAAACCACTTTAAAGACGAGAAAATCTTTGGATAAACATGATTCTCAAAGGCCATCGCTCATCTTGCTTCATTTAAATCCAGATCATTTTGTCAGCACAAAACAAAAACAAACTCCATTAATTGTTTGCATGTGTAGGAGAGGCTCGGGGGTTCACTGGTTTGGGAACGACTCTCCGGTCCTGCTCGTACTCTGACACGGTCAGCTCTCTGTAGAGCAGCGACGGACTATCTCCACCTTTGCGTCACCATGACTTATTTCGCCATTCACTAAAAAACAAAGCAGCACCGATTCTACTCAACCGTCAAAGGCGAAGGAACAGAGAAAAGAGGGGGCGGGGTCAGAGTGGCTCACATTAACACGTCTTTAATAGTCCTGACATGACTCCTTTAACCCAATTAGGAGCCCCTGACTTGCTCGAATGAAGCATGTGTCTTTGTTTTATACGATGTAAACTCAGTTGGCAGGGCATTTTTCCAGTGCAGCTTTTTTTCCTGGCACCTCGCCTCGCCAGCGGCACAAGTCATCGTCTCTATCGGACGTAAAATGTTCGCTATCTTCCCGCCATGTCCGTGCACGGGTGCGGTCGCCGATTCGGGGGCATGTGATTGAAAAAACATGAGCATTTTTTTTTTTTCCTTTTCCAAAACTCTATAAAAGCGGGAGTCAGCTGTCAATCTCGCCTCAGATGTTGATTCAGATTGAGGATTTCCAAAAATGTCAAGCAGAAAGAAACCCGCAGAGGAATGCCTGGCACAGGGGGGGTCCGACAAATGGATGGAAACATTTACTTAAACCATGTCCATCAAAGCGCCCGATCTGTTACTAATTAGCATGATAGGAGCCGATCTCCATGTGAAGAACACTTGTCAAACACACGCCGAGTCGTCAGCGGTGATTCAGTGGGTATGATTTCACACAAGCTCAGTCACGCAAACTGTTGTAATTGTAGTTTTCGGTTTCAACTTTGCTTCCTATCGATGTTATTATAGGAAGAAGGTCATTTTGGAAAGGGAATTTCACAGCATACATCGACACGGAGGATACAAACAACTGTGCGTTGTTATTACATAACTCGCTGAGGACCTGTTTACGAAATGTTCATAACATTTTTAATTCATTTAAAACTACCGCTCCATTAAGAAGATCACACATCAAAAGGAGTCATTGTCTTATGATCCCTTTAAAACTGTAAAGCTCTACTAAAGCTGCATTGCGTATTAGTTTTCAATTGATCAAAATTTTAGCAAAAAGTTTGGCAAAAAAAGTCAAACAAAACAAATATGAATTACTGTACATATTTGGTTGGTGATACAGGTCGCAGGTTCATAATATGCTAATTAGAAGAAGAAGAATGATACAATCAGGAACAAAGGTGTCGCAAACCAGGTGTAGAGATGAGGTTTTCTCTTTTTCCTTTTTGAGTTTTAATGGTCTGCAACAGCTCCTGGTCTGTAAACAGCTTTGCTACTGTCTCTGCAGAGAGGAAATCTGACTTTTTCACATCCTCCGAGCCCCGGGGCGCCGACCCCATCCGTGCCAACTCCGACCCCGAGCGTCCGACATGCCAGCACCCTGGCATGCAGCGCAGACGCTATCAGTCTGCCGCGTTAACACCAGCATTGTCAGCCTGCTTTCACACCCTGAATAGACACGGCAAAACGGCCGCGACATGTTTTGCTATTGTGCAGAGAACTGCAATTATATCCTGTTCCTGACTTTACACTTAATAATTCCATGAAAGGAACTGGAAAGAGACGATGGCAAGCCTCCATCTGGCAACGACTGGCCAGGCTCCATTTTCCCAGGGGACAAGATAAAGCCCAAGTTATTAATTAGATCCATTTATAAAGTCATCTCTTCTCTTTTATTTACCTCACACCCTCTTTCTTTCCTTCATGGCTGTTCTGGGATGACTAATAGCAAACAAACATATCCATAACGGAGCTTGCCAAAACACTCTCAGAAATAAAAGAATCCCTCTTACAATGGAAAGAAACACCAGTAATTGGCTTAAACAAACTGTTGAAAGGCTAACTGGGGCGATCAATCAATCAGCCGCTCAAAGGTCACACAGTTATGTTGCGACCTTCCACGTAGGCGCATGCAGTCGAGCGCTGACCCACATAGCGCTAAAGGTTTGAGTAGTTTTGGCCGCCGCTTATGGAGTAATTGCTAACATCTGGCAACGGGGCAACAAGTTCAATGGGGCAAAATGATTTACCCAGATTATGTGCAGCACAAAGACGTTTTATTTGTTTTAAACTACTTTGATTGATAAGCTGTTTCTTATCCCAGTGTTTCTATTTGCAGTCCATAACTTCATATAGCAATTGCAGAAAATATTCCCCAAATCAACCGGAATTGCCCTTTAAATCTGCTTGGGTGCTTACCTTTCTCCCCGCCTCATTGTTATGCAAGTTCATCAGGCGACGTGGGGTCTTTTTAATCTCGCGGGCGTCCACGAAGCGGCGGGAGAACTCGATGCCGTACTTGATGTCGGCCGAGCATCCTCCCCACTTCCAGCCTTCCTCCTGATTGTAATAGCCCTGCTTCTCCCGGTCGCAGCCGCACTGGCTCAGGTTGCCCTGGCTGCACGCCGCCGTGATGGCGTGGGCCACGCCTGCTGCCGTGATGGCGTACGTGAACGCTGCTTCCCGACTGCCTGGAAGAGGGAAAAGAGATGGTCTTTTTTAAGGAATTCTGGGAGACTCTTCTACTTTCCACAGTGGTTGATTACAAACCTATGACCCCCGACCCACCTTTGACCTGACAAATGTTCAGCATGTCCCTTAGATCACCTCACACCCGCACACACGTTGATCTCGATAACAAGTTCGCTCCTGTCTTGATAAGCCGCCGCGCTGCCCCTCCCCCCTCCCCTCCCCTCTCCTCCCCTCCCCTCCCCTCCCACGCCGCTTCCCTCCTGCACCTTTGGTAGAAATGTGGTCACGTCTCTGACCGCAAAGTCCTGTGGGCCCAGCCAGAGAGAGTGCAGTGGGGAGAGCTGGTCTAGGTGCTGTCCAAAGTGCTGAATTCCTCTGAAGGAGCACCTTGTGCTGCTTCCCGCGCTGCGAAAACAGCTGGGGGCTGCAGGTTCTTGCTGACTCGTTCACCGCGTGCGGCGAAAAGAGGGGGGAAGGGGGCTCCGAGGTACGCGGGCCAGATGGCGACGCAACGCGGTCCAATCGCAGGAGATGTTTGCTGTGTGTAACATGCAACATGGTGACCTCACCTACCAGATTGTTTTTTAAATAAGGCAGCAAACTATTTATTTGGGCTTTTTTTCTTCAGCATCACAACCACATGAACTCCAGCTGAACTCCACTTTCCACTGTAAAGCACTTTGAGGTCATTTACTTGATTGTAAAGTGCTATATAAATAAAATCCATTATCATTACTATTATTATTATTATTGAACTGCAGCAGGTATATCTGGTGCGCCATGTTTTGTGCATCCACCCCGTCTAATTAACAACAATAATGTTAAAAGTGCATTGGGAGAGCGCAGACCTCCAGGGTCCATGTGAACAAAACAACAAAAAAAACATGTTTGTTTTTCTATGTTCAACACATCCGCCCCAAAACTTTTAATCATATCTCTCCTTGCCAACGGTGCACCGCTAACCCAACTTTTGAGATAATCAGTCCAATAGGTTTGGCAAAAAACCCTGTTAAAAAAACATCCGGCAAAGATTATCACCTCTGGAGGAAACCGTGACGTTAATTGAAAGCATTCATTGGTTATTGTCTGACAACATGGGAACGGCAGAGAAGTAACATGTGACTAATTAACATGTGAGTAATTGAGCCTTAGGAACAACATGCGCCTGTAATTAATAACCTTCTTGTATTCTTTGCTCCGCCTCGCAAACTCGAGACATTAAATTGACAAATACAGGTCAATAAATAATACAAGTGAAAGAAAAAATCAAGTCTTATGTCACGGAGACACACTGTTCCGCACGCAGTCAGGTACAGACGTAGCCAAAGGTCAAGGACTGTAACCACGCCATACCACCCACTTCCCCCTAAATATCTCAGAGAGCCCTCGCCTCTCTCCCTAAAGTGGGATCCTTCTTAAAAGGCCCCCTCTGCTCTAAAACAGACCCTGGGCGATTACGACACCAGTCTCCCCTCAACTGGCAGTAATCTGGAAGGGGAAGAGCAGCAGGAACGAGGCGAACCGCAGAGTGTATCAGGGGGCCTTTCAGCCTTTGCAGCGGGCTGCTTTGTACGTCTTTTGATGTATGTTGTGTAATGTACTCAGTTGCAATTATGCGGATGTCTCTGGGTAAAACGCCCCCCCCACCCCCCTCCCACAACACACACAACAGAGGTTTTTAATTTATCATTCTTTCGATATACAGACGGAGCCTGTCAGAAGCTATTTCAGATTCTTTTACCTTAGTGTCAATATGAAGCGTCTGAAAGTTAGTGCGCAATGGGGATAAATCTGAGGAAGTTGCGCGCTGTCAAACATATGTTATGAATGAAATAGCTGTTACTGTTTTGATAATTATTCCCCCAAAAGAGCAGCCATGCAGTGGAGAGAAAAAAAAACTCGTGTTAACACATAACATCCTGAGCTACAGCAGTTTTGAATCTGAAACACAGTACGACATGGCAGCATCCACCTCCTGTCCGTTCCACCAAAAACAGAAATAAACCCCGTAAAAGAACAAAGCAGGCAGCTGTTTACATCCGCGGCGGCATAGTTTGACAATTAAGGGAAGGGGGGAATTATGAGGAAATAAAACTGAAAAAGGCATGAGAGAAGATAATACCGTCTGGCCTCTGTCGGGGTGCCCACCCAAATAAACTCATAACAAATCTGAAAGTTACTAGATATAAAAAAATCAGTGCTTATTTTACCTAATTTAACGGCCCAGACGGTGTGGTCGGAGAGAGCCAAGGCTGCTGGCATCAGCCGGAGTCTAGACTCGCCATAACAGCTTTGCAAAAAGCCATAATAGTAAAATTACTATCTGGGTTTTCATTACCTGTGTTTGCTAATCGCGGGGAGAGTTTTGCAGCGTTTAAGAGCTAAGCACTTTGCGCTCGCATCACTTCAACGCAGCTGTTTTCCATTTCGTTTCCCCGTGTCCCTCTGGAGAGTTTTTTTTTTTATTTTTTTGCACCTCTCGCTTTAATCTCGGGGGCATTTTCATGAACTCTGCGAGAACGTTTTCACCCGAAAAGCCGCCGTTAATTTCCTACGCTGGCACCGGAGCTGCAGCACTAATCCCACGGCCGCAGGTTTCGCCCGGTGGGGACTGACTCACAACCACTTGCCTCTCTGGTTAGCAAAGCAGAGCTGTGCCCCACCAGCTTGTGGTAACACTCCGCTACCCCCACCTCACACACACACACACACACACACACACATACGTGCACGCCGGTCCTCGGGTGACGGGTGCCGCGCATTAAAAATACACAACGCGCTCACACCGTCACACGCCCTCACGCGCTCGCCGTTAAAAACAAATTTGCACATGGACGCACAAATAGAGCGTCAGTGTTTTAATGCTTAAAACAGGATAAAGGCACTTTCCAGAGAAAGGGTGGTTCCCTCTGCTGCACATTTTCTGGGCCCACGAGCCGCTTCATGGGGAAAAATACTGGCGATGGGGCTCGTACTGGCTGTCACCCCCCTGGTGGGTCTGGCACTGCCAAGGCTCTAGTCATGGAACTGTGGCCACCGAGCCTCGCTCTTTTATTCCCCGAGCGACGAGCCAAAGAAGACATCCGAAATCAGATGTTTTACCCTGAAATATTTCACCCTCAAACGTTTTTAAAATCCATCTAAGCGTTCGATCGTCTACTTTCCCAAATAAATATCATGTGTGAACCCGAAGCGGAGGCACGCCAGAACTTTGGAGCCCAACGACGAAAGCCGGGTGTTAAAAAAGCGGATTTGCAAACACGTTGCGGTGCCGCTGCCCGGCGCCGGTGTACTCCCCGTGCCCTCGGGAGAGGAAGGCCCCGCTCGGCTGCAAAAACCCCCGCGCGCAAGAAAAAGCACCCATAACAGCGGCGGAGTGCTCTAAAGAGGCTGGCCCCAGAGTCCTGAAAGCCCTCCAGGAGGAACCACCCTGGGATTGCCTCGCTCGCTGCCAGTGGAAAATTGGAGTGACCAGAAAAACCTCAATGAACTTGGAAACATCCAGGAGAGAAGAATGGGGGAATATTAAACCAGATGTCTAATGGAGTTTAGTGGCAAGTGTCTGCTACACTATCCAACTGGGGAGGAAACGATGGGAGGAAGGTCGGCCTCGCGTCGCTCAGAGCAGGTACAGTAGCTTAAAAACAACAACAAAGGAATAAAATAAAATGGCATGTTCCGCGTGTTTAGGACCTAAAACCGGAGACGTAGTGAACGCGCGCCCCGGCCTTCGCGTCCTCCGACCACACCGCTTTGGACGCCGGCCCGAGCCGAGATGCCCGTCGTGTCTCCTGACCATCAGCCGAAGCCGGGACGCAAAAAGAAATCTTCTGGATGTAGCGGCTCGCCGCTGAAAAGGCGATCTGTGTTTAGAGCCGGAGGCAGGCGCACCGCTAGACAAATTTCACATGACACAGCAGAGGAGATTTACAGCTGACGACACGGCAGCGGGGCAGCGCCGCTCGTGGCCGAGGCTCGCCGATGGAGTGACGGAGCGACCTCAGCGGTCCCACCGGCCGCGTGAGCCGCTGCCAAGAGGCCGCGGCTCTAAAAATGAACCCGGTGTCGCTGCGCGCCCGTCCTCTCCGGAGATAAAAGCAGCGGGGAGTTTGTTTTCGCGGCTGCTCGAACACGAAACGCGCGTTAGCATCTGCTTCTCGTAGCTTGTTGGCACTCGATAGTTATCAGGCTGCATGTGAGGTTCGGATTTTCATTATTGTTTTGGCTTTGTTGCCGTTTGTCAGCTCTTCAGTGCCTCGTATGTGCAGCAGAAGTGCGGGAAAGATGGTGGCATTTTTGCAGCATCACCTCATGGACGAGCGGTGTTGTCATCGAGACCGCACAAGCAGAGACCGAGACTTTACCAAGACCGTATACAACAGAAAGAAACTTTAATTCATATAAATTTGACAGCAACCAAAACAGCCTGTGCATTGCTATTATTTCAGCAGCATAATGCAACAAATCAACAAAGATATTTTTCTTTTTTTTTCTAGAAAATAGGTGTTGAGTCCATGTTGTTTGGAGCGTCGGCATCGATTCACACTCACATTTTTGTTTCTGTATCAAAAACAGATGTGGATTTCTCAGGTGAATGTTGACTGAAATCAGGTGAAGACATTTAATAAGAAGACAGAGGCTGCAAATTGGGGGAAATAATCTTTCTACCAATGATTGGAAGTGATTGGTTGTGGAAAGCAAGGCACAGTCTGAAAGCCTGGCAGTGGGGGTCTTCACCGCTGTGGATTCGGAGACCACTCAGACTCAGACCCAGACAAGACTGAGCGAAAACGTCAGAGACGAGACCAAAACCTTCAAAAAGTGGTCTTGACACTCTGTACCCTCCGAGGACCGAGACCATTCTGGTGATGTTGAGTAAGAAGTGGGGATGCACAGCAGATGTTAAGGCGGCAACACTTTTGGGTGACTTGCCGAGCAAAAAACATGCTGAAATGCTCACACACACACACACAAACACACACACACACACCGGCAGAGCCCAGCAGTGCAGCTGAATGGCCTCTCCACACTGAGCTGAGCCTGTCGGTGGAGCAGTGAAGGGGAAAGCTTTTTAAAGCCCCCCCCCCCATCCTTCTCGGGACATGCACTAACACCCTTGGGGGGGGAGGGGGGGGGTGTACAAGAAGGATTGGATTGCATAAGAAATTACATCTCAGCGACGCAACATTACACTGGAGTTTCTGAGCCTTTTTTTTTATCCATTAAGGAGAAGCTGTCGTCGGGGGGGAAATGGCACCGCGGCCAACAAAGGGAAAAGTGTCACCTGCTGGCGGCCGGGAGCTTCTACACCTGCAACCAGGAGCCAGCGAGACCTTCCTCATTCTCATTCAGAGGAAACTTCCCCCCCCTCAAAAAATGCAGCAGCTGAAGCCAGGGAGAAACTGGTCTGGATCTGGAGCCACATGTGCCCCCTTCTGACTTTAAAGTAAATCCTCCTGCCTTTTTTTCCCTTTCTTTTTCAACTACTCCCTCTCTGCCCTGCTGCGCTCCCACTATCCCACTAAAGTAAAATGAAAACACTGAAGCGGGGAGTTTCTCTCCCCGCTCCTCGCGCAGCACAACGGACTCAAAATCCATCCCAGGTCATTCCAGTGAAAACCAGAAATGAGCGAATCAAATGGAAATCCGATATATTTTTATGCTTTTGAAACACTAATCCCCAAGTATAATTTCGTGTATACCATTTTCCACACCGTACGTATATAATAAAGTCACCGAAAAACACTGAAAGGCTGCAGCCGTGTCGGCACTGGAACCGTGTCTCCAGGGCCCCATCGAAGGGGAAGAAAGTTGGAGGAAAACCCCCTCTCTTTGTATACCAATCACTGAACTGACTAATGCGCGCTCTACTACTGTTTTCCGTTCCGCTTTATGTACCGTTGCTATGAACATATGCTCCCGGCAAATTATAGACAAAGTTGTGGTCCGTGAGGTTTGCAGCTCGAGGAATTAGCACAGCCGTGTTCCTGTACAATAAAATAATATTGTTTTACCAGAACTGGGACTCCACATTCTCGGCGTACTCACATCATAGCCGAGCCGGGGGAAGTGACACGCTCTGGCAGGGCGGCGCGCTGTAGGGTCCCGGGCTTTTTCATTCGTATAATAAGGAGGGCTTTGGGCGCTAAAGCTAAAACAATTATGAGGGTATTTAACGTTGCTGGTATTAAACGCTGAGAACTTAAGTAAGCTGCCTCCCAGGCATAGAAAATTGGTCCTGGCAGAAAAACATCTGAAAAGCATCCTTTTTCTTTTCCCTGATCTCCCCGAGGTGGAGATAAAGCTCTTTTTTTTT
>CAESWR010000316.1:24317-37208 GCA_903171835.1 Mullus surmuletus
AGCAGTAAAGAGACAAAAGGAGCGGGATGGAGGGAGGGTCCGGAGCGAGGAGAGGAGATGGCGAGAGCGGACACAAAGGGGGGTCTCTATTGTTCTTGCAAAATGTGGCCTGAAGGCATACTACCTCACACAACCACTAGATGTCACTGTCATACTGTGAGATTGCCTTTCTTTGGGGGTTTATCAGCCCTCAGCCAACACATCAAAGGAGTTATCGCTTGAACAAAAATAAATAAAGCAGCACAGAAATACACAGGGAACTCACTTCCCTTCCATGTCTTGTGCAGCTGGTTTTTCCTGAGTGGGACATGACAACACTTCTTTCTTTCTGCTCTTTCACAACCACGGGACGTGCTCAGCTGGCAGACACATTTGCACCCTCCAGCACTAAAAATGTGATCCAGTGTCACACACACAGGAAGTGGTCAGCTGAGTCACTACGTCGGTGTGCGATGAGAATGTCAAGAGACATACTGCACAGCCGCACGACTGTGAGGAATGCCAGATGGCTTATCATGCTGGCAGGAACACGGCGCGGCGATGATGGTTTTGCGATGTCTCAGAGCTAAATATACCGATCAGTTTGTGGCATTGTTGTGGTGTGATGGGTTTATCAATCCAAGTCACGTGAGTCGAATGAGATCAGGCTTGGCTCAATCAATGCTGTGTCAAACTATTTTAATTGTGGGAAGTGGGGTTTTGATAAGAGTCCAAGTTTCAATAATGTAAAATCGTAATGTAGAATAATTTTCCCCCTTTTCTTTTTCTTCTCAATAAAGAGCAAGACAAAAAAATGTGCGACTTTATTAAAAAAAACCCACGATTTTATAGTTCTCACTCAACTTTCAACACATAAGTGAAAGATATTCATCACATCGAAATGAGTTAAATCGAAACTGTAGATAAATAGGTCACGCTGTTTTCACCGGTCTCTAGACCAGCCTGGCTGCATTCCCATAAACAGCAGAAGAGCGAATATTAGACAATAAACCACACAATCCAGGATTTACAGTAGGAAATAATGCCTTGTCTTTAGTAATTTGGTTGATCAATACATACGTTACTGGTTTATCTGGATCGCCACTCGATATTTTGATCAATTTTCAAAATGCATTGCGAATTTCCTGTCACTGACAAAATATCAAATTCAGCAAGGATCCAATTTAGAATCTGTATGTGTGAGGATGCAAAAATATTTTAGATTTTCTTCTTTTATTTCTATTGCAGTAAAATGTGTCCAACACCAGAATGATGCTTTCATAGAAGCATTTTACAATCAAGATGTGAAATGCAATTTAACTCTATTGGATCTCAGCACATAAGATAAACCATCCATGCAAATTTTAAAGATGAAAAAAAAAAAAATGTGCGCACTTATTGGCAATGTTTGAGGAATGCACTGGAATCTCTCTTCGTAGATAAGCATGGCACTGCTGCGCCTCTGTAAGTGTATATCTTTTATGCATATAAATAGAGCTCCGATTCACGAAAAAAAAAGAAAAATAACATGTGCACACAACCTGTGACTCGTAAAAATACATCAAGCCTGAGTGGTCTGCAGACAGCTGACATACAGTCATGCTGAGCAGCTGCTTTAGTTATGAGAAATATGTCCCACAAAGCAAAGCAGAGCTAAAAAAAAAAGTTTGCTTCCACCACATGAAACACACCCAGCACAAGTGCAGGAAGTTAAATCAGATGTTTAACATATGCCATTTAAGGCTGCATCTCTCTGTAGCACCACCACCATGACAATTATGCACAGGAACAATTTTGGAGCTGAATTTTTGATTCAGTTCCAGCGCTTTCTCATTCAACCCTACCTGGTTTTCTTCTTTTGGGAGGACGGCTTCAAGTGCCTGCTCCTTGCCGGGCTCCGCATGGGACGGAGCCTGAAGCGGTTCAACCTGTTGCGGGTGAACGGCATGGTGGTGGAGCCCAGCCTGCTCACCATTACCTCGTCTCTGCCTCCCATCATCGCCGCGTTAAAGGAATCCAGCGATTACTCTCCGGCACAAAAACCCTAGTCTGATCCAGTCCACCCTGGTGGCTATACAGCATGTGAGTATTTTGCAAGTGTCTGCCCGCTGCCTCCAGTTTCTCTGAGTGGTGACAGGAAGTGATGTGGTTCTCGGTGCAGTGTTGTGAGGAGTGGAGCTGAGCAAGAATGCGGGGAGGGGCCACTCCTGGAACATCGACACATCGTCCACACCTGTCCCCTCCCTCGTCACCCTGAGGCGATACTCGGCCTGCATGCCATCAACTTCCTCTCTGCTGAAAAAAAGACTTGAATCCACTTTAAAAAAAAAACCCACTTTGGCAGAAACACTTGTTCAAGTCCAGTATAAGCTTAAGTGAAGCCCCCTCCGGCCAGTGAAAGCAACCTCACATACATGCCGGCTGCCCTTTGAGTGAGCAGATATGCAACCCTGCTTGAGGTAATTAATCAATGTGTCTTTGTTGAAGAGACAAGGAGTGTTATCACCTATTTGCTCGGCAGCAATCTAAGTTAATCAAATGGACGAAAGGTTTAGTTCCTCTGCAGGTAATCTAAAAATCTCATACTTGTGGAGTGACAGCCTGTGTGCGGGGGTGGCCACACTGAATCAAATCATGCCTTATATGCCGAAGACAATTTGACTATTCCACCATTCGCGACATGCGCACGTCCTTGTTCTACTGCATACCTGAGTGAAAGATGAGTCACCTCAGGTAGAGTTGACGCGCGGGTTTGAGCGCAAGACAGATGGGTGGGAACACGGAGACAGTTTCAGCAACAGGTCTGTCAAGGCTGCAATCCCCTCCACCCGCCTCGACCTAATGACTGACTTGTCATCACCTTCTACTTCTCTCTTGTCATGCTGATAACAGCTTACAAATTAGCTGAGGATGTAAACCAAGGAAAAGTGAGAGGGAATGCTGGGGTTTAAACATAAACAAAATATGTTTTTCCCTGTAGGAATTTGTCTGAAAACCGTGGTGCAGCTCGCAAGATTCTGTGCGTTAACTTGACCCCTTTACACTGAGTAAGAAGCTATCCAAAAATAGATTTCTGCAAGAGAGAGACCCCTAAGGACATAAATAAGACAAATGAGTAGAGCTCCCAGTTGTTCCCAGGCGTTCTTGTTTTGCCTGGAGAGTCAAAAGGAAATGCAGTGGTGCCTTATTTATATACCTGCTAACAATACCTTTAACCTTGTTAGCAACTTATAATGCTTGGCCACAAACAATGCTTTGTGCTACCTTTGCAAACAAACTACAGGGAAGTAAAGAAAAAAAAACACACTGAAAATGTCAAGGTTCCTGCTTGAATTGCCTTCAAACAAAAGGGATCAACAGGAAACTGCCCGATCAGAGAGGAGAATGGACAAAATGTCAAACCCGTTGTCTGCACCACTCACAGTCAGCGCGGTGAGAAATAACACAAAGTAACCCCCGACCAGCAGCCCCTGTCAAGGAGTACAGTAATCCACTTGAAAAAGCGGCTGGTGTTGAAAGCGACACAGCGTTTAATCCTCGTGGCTGAATTCCACAGCAAGCCTCTTAGCTACCAGAGAGAGCAACGGTCCGCTCGAGAAAGTGTTTCTTCTCAGGGCCCGGCAAAACTTTGTAGGATCTTTTCTAAGATATAAATGAAGTTGAAATGATTTTGAACAACCAAACAAGGTCCTCCCAAACCAAAGAGAACTAAACTAAACTAAAAGAACTAGAAGTAGCAATCAGAGCATAAAGTTGTTGGGACACCTGATCAATGAAAGACTCCCATTCATGTTGACCTAACAGTGTCAATCCCCTGAAAGTGGGTCCTACCTGGCCGCCTTGGTTCGCCCCATGGTCCGAGCCGAGAGCAGCAGCAGGGCCACCGTCCCGCTTCTACCCCACGGCATCCTTCTGATGTCCGCCCCCCTCCTCAAAATGCTGCAAGGCTGTAGGAAACAGCAGCTGCCTGCCCCTGGCAAGCTGTTTCCTAGTAATCTCTTCGGTGCAAAAACACACCATTCGAACAAGGACGGTCTCGCTGGCGCTGCTGGGAACGTCACCACGTCGCATCCTGGGGCAGGAAAGGAGGTCTGCGCGGGGCGGGAGAGGGAGGCTGAGCGGGTGAATTGCTGACCAGGCCAGGACACTCAGCCGCTCAAGTCAATGGATGGTTCAATAGAAATAACAGCTGTTCGGGTAAAGTTCTGCTTGGGTCGCAGTGTTATGCAAAAACATGCCTTGTATTATTGGCAATATGTTCATTCATTAACTTATATTTCTATACTGATTTACAAAAAAATAATGCAAGATACAATGCAGGTGACATATCTTTCCCTGGACTTCCGGACTTTGCTCTTTATGGTTTTTCATCACTAACTGGAGGTCATGGTCGGGTATATCGTCATTTATTCACAAGAGGGTTAAACTTCAGAGGCAAACTGCTCATGTCCCAACTTTGCTGAGATGAAGCGGGTTCAAGTGTGAACATAATCTCATTCTGTCCTATGTGAGAAAGAAAAAAGGCCAAAAAGGTATGCTAGGGACAGCATAGCTTGCAATCTGAACTCGACAACAAATTCCTTCACACTCGAAACACGAGGCACGTGCAGAAGAATGTGTCTTGTATTATCTTTCATGCAAAAACACTTCCTTCTTGGGACAGATGCTAGACTAAGACAACAGGTTGTGAGCAGCCATTGGAGTGGAGAACTTTCAAACAAAAGAAGACTTCCGCCTGCCACTAGCTTCTCTTTTGCTTGATTTACACACAGGTGAGTCAGTGCATGAAAACGTTACTTGAACTCAACCAAAACAGATGTTGGATTAATCATGTTGCCCTAACTGGCCACTAAATGCAATTTCAATGAGATTTGCTCCATTACTCTCATTAGGAGGAGAGAGAGTGCTGTGAGAGCTCATTATGAAGGATTGGACTTTGAAACAAAGAACTGTGTGATTATGGGAACATAAAGTATGTGAACGATGCAATGTTATAAATAAAACTATTATGTAAGAAAACTTTAGGACCAAATGTGTTTGCAGAAGACAAAGAAGTTTGTTCTGTTCAGGAGGGTCATTATCGCCGATACATGATGTCATCGCACAGTGGAATGAAATGATTAAGACGTCCCCTTCTAAGTCATTGCAGAGCTCTTAAAAAGTGCTAGACTGGGATCAGTAAGAGACCTCTAATGGTACAATGTTAAAAATAAATGGCAGCAAAAGTAGCAGGCTGCAGTTTCTTGGAGACTTTCATGTGAGTGTAGCCGGTCGTCCTACCTCCTCCATCAACCATTTGGCACACTTGTGTCATTGCCAAGGACAGCTGCAGACTGCAATGCTTCTGACTGGTTGCAGTACCCAGGGGCATGCAGGCAGTATCATGGATAACCCCTCCCACAGACTTTCTGAGTCAAATTCCTTACATGGAAACCTACTTTTGATGTTCATAGTCAATTTCACAGGAACGTGATCTTGGTAGTTCTTTGGTAGTTCAATGTTGGCACTGAAGTCTCACAACTGATCTCACAAGAACTCACAGACCAGTTTGTGAATGTAAAGCGAAACCTCATGTTTTTACTACACAAAGCAAAGACTTGTCAAGGACATCTTGTCATGTACTTGTATCAAAGAAATTAAACACATTCTCATGAACAAACTATAATCCTAGTTTGGGGTTTTTGGGGCACTTCAGCGAATTGAAAAATCAATCAAAAGTTTCATTTGATGAGTGTGAAATCAAACACAGGCCTCCTTATATTATATCTGGTAGAATCTGTAGAATCCACACTGTGCTGTTGGCTCAGCTGCCCTCTGGCACTTTGCCCTGCTGCTCCTTCTACTTTGTGTCTAAACAGATCAGCGCAGATTAGGGAGACCACAGGGATCCCTCTTGGGATGCTGCCATCCTCACGGTTCTTTCTCTCTGCAAACTTATCCTACACTCCTTTTTTCTCCATTGTGCCAGAGAAGCATGTCAAGCAGAGCTCCTTGAAGTCCCTTGAAGTGTTCTGCCTGTATCATCTCCTGGACAGGCAAACCTCCTCGCCCTTCCAAATGATGTCTCTTTCCCTTTGCTCCGATCATCTCTCAGCAGCCCCCCTGATAAGACAAGCTTCCTGGAAAGTCAAGAAATTTCTCAGCCGACTATTCTCCTCGGGTTAACAAGGAAGAGGAGAGCCGACGGAGGATGGGAGGGAG
The DNA here is from genome assembly GCA_903171835.1 of Mullus surmuletus. NCBI lineage: Eukaryota > Metazoa > Chordata > Actinopteri > Syngnathiformes > Mullidae > Mullus > Mullus surmuletus. Next base: position 30,498 of record CAESWR010000316.1, read on the forward strand.
AGAGTGTGATGGCACGTCTCTGTGTGACCCTGCAAGATGGCATGTGACAGCCAGCTCAGCCTCAAGCCCCACTCATCCACCTCTTTTGCCAAAGCACGGGCACGAAGCCTGAGCGGAGCCAAGGACGAAGGAGGGGAAGGACGACACAGGAAAAAGTGGAGCAGGGTGCAGTTTGAGGAGAGAGGAAAACCGAGGAAACGGAGAGAGGATGGCGATGATGACAGAGGAGGGTGATAGGGAAGGTTAAGGAAGCAGGAGGGTGTTGAAAAGTGGAGACCTTTAACAGAGAGCTGTGATAAATGCTTGAAATATGAGATAAAAGAGAAAACCAAGCTCAGCAGCCAGATGGTTCAGTGAACATGCAGGTGGTGGTGCGGAACCAGAATGACGCATCATACCAGTAACTCCACGCACAATTAAAAACTTGGTTGCATGCCAGCCGTAAATGTACAAAGACACAAGCACGCATGGAGGTGAATATACTGCGATATACACACATCTCATTCACTGATGATGAAAATTTGGATGTCCATCATTCACAGGCAATGATTTTTATGAGTTGTGCAAATCTGCGGCGACCCACTCAGCCGCAACACACATTACAGCGAGTAAGAAAACAGAGCCATGCACTTTTGTATACATACACAGAGGCAGGACTGTGCTACGGCGATGGAATTCCTGCATTGCACCCAAAGCGATGTGGGTGTTTCTGCTCATCGTTATTTATGGCTGCAAAGTTTGGCACGTTAACTCATCTGGGGCGTGCGGCTCAACTCGTTCTGAAAGCAGAGACGGCGGAGTGAGTTGGGAGACTGCATCTGCTTGTAAACAGATCGATACAGCGCTTGGAAGGCGGCGGGTTCCTGTGTGCAAGCAAGAAAAAGCCTACAGTTTTTTAAATTAGAATATGCTTTGTCCACTCTTAGCATCACTGCTTTATTTCCTTATGTGATATTTAGAAAGAACAATCTGCAGATAATAACCACATTCATTCAACCTGCATTCCTATAAAGTTAGGACAAGGGATTCCTGTCAAATCCTCTATAGCTGTCATCCTTTGGTTGATTTGCGGTTATAGTACTCTATAATTTACTCGTCTAGAGACAAAACTTGGCCATAAAGCAGCAGTAGGTATGTCGCGGTATTTGAAACCCTACACTTAACATGTTTATTATTGATAAATGATTGAAACACCTTCTGTGTAACCACATATCTCTGAATGATTGGGTCAAACTAACTATCAGACTTTTTTTTTCTTCTGTCAATGAGCCGTCTCAAAGACACACAAACACTCTCTCTGTGACAAAAGACAATGAGAAGAGTCATGGCTTTGTTCCGGTCGTATGCACTTATGAATCAATACGGTCTTCTTTTGTGGAATCTGTATTGCGTCAAACTAAACAAACTATGCCTCCTCACATCTGCTGCCTGCCCGAGCGGTCCAGGGGCATACGCTTCAACCAATGAAAGCTGGGATACCTTTATCTTCTTGTGCCATAAGTGGATTACAAGGTCAGTGGTGATTTGTACTCACACTAGCTTGACTTTGAAACACACACAAACACTTGCGCTAGGCTGTTTAAATAAAGGTTAAAATTGGTTGCACTTTTTCAGGTCAAAAGGTACTGTAGAAAGATACTCGTGCTGTTCTACAGGACTTGTGCTTCAACAGTTTCCCCTCTGAAACCACTGAAGTGATGTGATTTGATTTGGCACAGTATCAGAAATGTGCTCCTGTAATAATCAAATTCAAGCCTGTGTTTTACTTTTGTAGCTCTCCCAACGTGTAAAGGATCAATCATCTTGGCCTGTTTGATTATTGCGCTTGTTATTTCCATTCATAGCAGCAAAGACTAGATATGGGATGATGTCAGAGGAAAATGACATTAATCTTTAGTTTGTAGACTCCGGTTTCGTCGCCAAGACAAAGGGACTTTTGCATATTTGGACCCGGGGGTGGAGCTGGAGAAGAGTGCCTCTCAATTTTGCCCCCTCCCCACACACACACACACACACACACACACACACCCACACCCACACCCACACACCCCTCCCAACCCTGATGAAAGAGCCCCCTCATTGCTGATTATCACAAGGCAGCCACACCCTTATGCAAACACTTTGCATCATCTATGTATTCCGTTTTATTACTGTCATCTGGGAGAAATACTATTGTGGTTATAGCAGATATGCATAAAAGAAACGGGCTAGTGTTTAGTAACTTTATAAAAGATGACGTTTTACTGATGAGACAGAGATTTGCGAATAGCTCTTCAGCTGTGGATGCACTTTTAAAATCCCATTTTTTTCATAATTCATAATAACATAATTTAGTCAGTTTAAATCAGATTATTTCATGTTCATCTTAACCAATATGCACGTCGTTTCGCAGCCTAGCAACCAATGACCGCAGCATCCATGACGCTCGCGCTGTGCACGTGCAGGGGGGGGGAAACCGCCCATAGCAACAAGTCGTAACACCCTCGCAACCAGAAACGCTTTCCGACAGAAGAGGCAACAAAAATGCTAAATTACACGTAAAATTACATTTTTACACACAGAAACCGGACACACCAGTGTAGTGGTGGCGTGTGTGTGTGTGTGTGCGGAGGGAGGAGGAGCAGGGGGTTGTGGGTAAACCGCTAGCTCGCTGACTGGAGACAAAGAGACCACCAGTGCACCTTACCTGGGGGAACACCGTTAACCCCTCCGGCGTGAGAAGGCTCGACCGTCCGCTGCGAGAGGGGGTTTCCATGGGGGAGGACGGACCGTGTGGGCTTCGGCCGTGGGCGCGGAGTGACAGAGGGGAGTGAGAGGGAGTGAGTGAGAGGGGATGAGCTGAGCTGAGGTGAGTGGAGGAGGGCGGCGGCTCGAGACCGTCCGCTCAGCGTCCACGCGCTCACCTTGCGCGTGACGTCACCACGCCAGCCTCCTCCTCAGCAGCAGCAGTGGCCAGATGATGAGTGCAGCAGGAGCATGCAGATGGAGTATATACGTGTATACACACATATATATACACACACACTCATATATATATATTAAAAGAAACAAAATGGTTAATTTTGTCCCCCTATATCAATTTATTTTATGATTTCTGGATATTCTCAGCATTCTAAAACTATAACATGAATTCTCTGTTAAGAAAGTACAATTTGGAATGAACTTTCTCATGAATGTGCATCGTGTATTGTTAATTTTTCACTGCATTATTTCTACACTACATAAAACGTGCATCTGATTATATATAGTAAGATATATATATAGTATATATAGTCCATTCCAGACTCCAGTAAGGTTAATAATAAATGGTTCATTTTCTCCTCATACTTACTGTTGCTGACTATTGTTCTCTGCGTAATATCACTTGCTTTTCTAACATTCCATACTATGTAATAAGTAATAAAAGTATGCATGATTCGTGCCGATATCGGATCGATATCAATATTGGCCAATACTCAAGGCTGCAATATCTGTACCGTATCGGAAGTGAAAAAGTTGTATCGGGACACACCTAATTATTTCTATCTAAAAGAAAATCTAAAAGATTGTGAGCACTCTTACACTCTTAACAGTATTTGTATATCTCGAGTCTCCTGTTGCTTAGATAAATACTTGACATGTCTCACCATCATGAAGTGGTGTATCTGAAGAGCAGGTCCAAATAATCAAAGACAGGGCGCCTCGTTTACATATCTGACCTATTTGACCTCTGATAATACCGCCTATCAGGGAGAAGGTATGCAAATTCAAACCGGCGGTGTCGCCAGAGTCTTGGAGCCACGAGGCTCCTCAGATAACACTGATTGCTGGTCAACAGGATCATGAGGCTGCAGATAGGAAGGAAAACAGCCTGTGTCAGCACTTATTGATCCAAGCTGCGAGAGAGAAAATGCCCCAGTAAGCACGAGGATATTTCCCCTCATAATCATATTTCTCTTGTTAAAAACAAAACAATATATATGAGTTACTTGTTGCATAGCACTGTGGGAAATGTAGGATTCTGTGTCAGAATAGCTCTGCTGCAGCTTCCACAATCACAGATTGACGTTTTTTAGAAAAAAAGCTGAGCTGGCAGAGATGATGACATCAATTTTATGTTATAACAGGCTGTTTTCAAGAACATCATGATATTGTTTTCTTGAAACTATCTTTCCATCCATAGTGTAAATGTGCGTTACAGAATTAGCCCACTCCGTCCCCTCCAGTCTTTCACATATCACTGTATAGAGTGTATTAGTCACACTATGGAGGAGTGTTTTTAATCAGGGACGGCGGATTGTTCAGTCCGTTTGACGTATACATTCCTGACATACTGTGGGGTCAGCGCGACCCGTCCACCCCTCCGCTGCATTGTGTCCAGTTGCAGTTTTTCAGGGGGGAAAGATCATTCCTCCTGGACAGATAAATTCTTCCTGGCATCCTGTTTTTGTTTTCATTGTTCCTGCAGCTTTCTTACAGACAGTTTGGAGTGAGAATGTGAAGAGGGGTGTGTGTGTGTGTGGGGGGGGGGGGGGGGGGGGTGCAGACAGATAAGCATAGAAAGAGACAGAGAAGAAAAGACGGAGCGATACGGAGCTCAGAGGGCCTGTAAAGCAGCCCACTCTCTTCCTGCTATTGTCTCATCTCGGGGACCCACATGCGGCTCGGCGAGGCCACGCCCCCCTCCTGGACGTCAGCATGCCCCCTCCACTAACTCCACCCACCCCCCGCCCCCACCCCTCCCTCCTCTTCCGCCGCATGCCTGGCCCACTCCAACGGCTGCTCTGTGTTTCCATGGAGACAGAGAGTATGCCTGCAGATGATTGCATCCCCTGCTGAAAGGCGGTTGGCGGCAAGCGAAAACGCTGAACGTCCAAAAAGAGCCAGTTGTGGCTGACGCTTTATCTTTTTTTTTCTCCACTCAAATAGAACAGCTTTGCAGAAAAATCACGAAATGTATCACTTGGCCAAAAGGAAACTCATAAATCCTCCAATAAAAACACCAAATGTAGACACTAAGGCTGGGTATCGTTTAGATATTTTCAATACCAGTACCGATACTTAAAACGATACTTCACTTCATTTTCTGTCACTTCATTCAATACTAATCATGCGAATAGAAAGCAATGTCACCACTCCTCCCCATTCAAAAGATTTTCACCCAAATACATTTTGAAAGTGTACAAATGTCACTCATGGTGATTGGCTGCCAGTAAAATCATAAAAAGAGTCTTTTTCTTCTAGATCTGGGTCCAAAAATAACCGATTGCAGGTATCGCCTGACAGCTGCTGTTTCGATACTACTGTGTTGTTTGGGTAGACAGTAGACACTCCTTGTTTTTTTGCCCTACTGCAACAGATGGCACATTTTTTTTGTTTAATGTCACACATTACTGCATGCGTGTACACTTTCACCTCTTGTGTGAACTCCTTCAGGCAACATGGGGAGGCTGTTAGATGTCTGGGAAAGCTGCATTGCGTGCACTTTTAGCCCCTGCACCTGGGAGTGTGAGCGTGCATGCATGCGTATCAGAACAACAAGCCTGACAAATGACTGATTGAAACTCTATCCGGCGGCGGAACATTATCTGTGCTGGTGATCAGGTGAGCTTCCTGCAACATGGCCGCATTTCTTCCACTGGAGCCGTTCACACGCACGGTTTTGCCTTGTTGATACCTGGCAGGCTTGACAAAAACAGTGGCTTACGTGTGCCAATCAGGGTAAGGAGTAGGAGAAAGAAAAGTTAAGGTTTTACATTGGCTTACATTCGGACATGTGTGCATTAAGCTGGATTGCTAAGTTCCTTAAGGACCTTCAGCTGCTTTACTAGACCCGGGAAAAGTGCCAGACATCTGCTGTCTTGCGACGTGTTTCACGTCATAGCTGCACGTGCAGCCTGCACTGTGTTTGTGGTCTGGAGGATTCTGCTTTAAAGTGGGAAATAAACAATAACAACTTTTGTTTCTTTCCCAGAAAAGGCTGAATGAATGATTTATGGCATTTTCTCAGAATGTACAGGGCAGCCGCTTTTCCATGTCTGTTTCTAATGTCAACACTGCTGGCAAATGTGCACTTTTATAGAAAATGTCACCCAGCATTGTAACTTACTGGGGGCAAACTGAGTAAAACGTACGAAAAATCATTCTTAACCAATAGAGTTGATTTACAAAGGCTTTAAATTTGTTTTTAAAGTCCACACAGACACATTCCCCTGGTTTGAAAGTTTGGGAAGAGGTTTAGCATGAGTAGGGAGATTACATAAATACACAATGGAAGCTATTCAAGCAGAGGTGAAATCGCCGGCTATTTTTAACCTCCACCCTGTTCATTTGGGGTAATTCCTTGCTTTTGGATTAACCGTGATTTGAACTGGGCAACAATATAGTTGGGGAGTGTTGCTAAGCAGCACGGGTTCTGGTGACGTATCGGTCCGTGGCGGGGGGGATTAGAAAACACGTCACTTGAGACAAAGCACACAATCATTTAAAAACTCAAGATAATCCAAACTATCTTTCTACCCGAACAGTTAGAAATCATCAATACTGTAAGTTTTACCAGTTTGACCTGTTTAATTTGAATGCAATCATACCATTAAAATACTCTTAGCAAATAAAAAATGGAAAAAAAATCAAAAAATGAATAGATACTATTTATTTATTTAGCTCTTTTTTTTAAAATAAAAATGTACACATTGAAACAAAAAGTTAATTCACCAACTGCTTCTATTTAAA
>CAESWR010000316.1:45338-56910 GCA_903171835.1 Mullus surmuletus
AATGCATCATAGATGGTTGGTTTATCGTTTGTCAGCAATTCTAATCCCCCTGCATGCAAATCTGTCATAAAATCTCTGTTGGGATGGCAGTTAGGATCCACCATTTTCCTCGATAAACGGCTTTAGTCGACTGCTAAAGCCGTCAGGACAAATGGACTGATATATCAGGTGATATGTCACCAGCCGATATTTGCCCCCAGGCACCCGGCCAACACAAAAGCAGTTTATTATGCACTTAAGTGTTTGTAATTGAAGTACTTGAAAATCACGCATGCGTGTAGGGCTGTAGATATGTTAGAATCAAATAAAAATATAATAAGTTAGTAAAGAAATTAAAAGATAGGCCGCAGGGTGCATCATCGGTGGTTGGTTTATCATTTGTCAGCAATGGTATACCCCTAATTGCAAATATCTCGAAAAATCTCTGTTGGGAGAGGACGATGGCAGTTAGGATCCACCATTTGTCCTTGATAAACTGCCTTAGTCGACTTATAAAGCCGCCCCCTAGTCAAGTGTCCCTCAGGTGACTCGTAACCAGGAACACATTAACAGTGATTAGACCTCAGTAGCTCCTTTTTCCCCACTTGTTGATCAATAATTTATGCAAATAATTGTTCATTAATTGTTGAATCACTTCTCTATCAACCATTCATATCAATGCTATAAGACAGACTGCATTAAAAACGCATGACATCTTTACAGACCCATTAGAGTTCAGTCACTGCCATTGCTCTGATACACACACACACACGCACACACACGTACACAGAGAGTACATCATTGGCTGTGTTTGTCTCACTCTGTGCCGGATGTGCTCTCTGCTAAGGTGGGCGGTGTCGCTGCCCGGGTCGCGCGCCGGCCCTTTAAATGTTTGATGTGCCGAGTCGTCCCGAGTGCTCCCCTGCATCTCCTCTCTGCATCTGCACTTGCTGTCGGCTTGTGTCAGGAACGTGCTGCAGCCACGCGTAAACACACACACACACACCTACTGTACGTGCATGCAAAGGCAGATCCGAGATGTGTCTTTGTGTACGATCTTTAAAACACACCTCCTGTTGATGTCACAAATATCTGTCTAGTCAAGAAATCATTATTTTTTCCCCCCTATCTCTGTACTGACATGTAATGCATCAGTCAGCTCAGCGACTCCCGGCCTCCCTGTGCAGAGGTGAGGCGTCATGCAGCTTTATGACAGCAGCGTTTGACGGTAAACAAATGAGCCCATAAAGATTCGCAGCCCCCGGGGAGGGGGGCGGGGGGGCGATTGGCGAGATTCTGCCTCCTTTAAAGCGTGTTTGGCCTGGTTCTGTTTGTGAATCTTTGCAGACTTTCAGGGTACGATGCGCGCAAGCCGCCGTCCCAAATGCATATTTTCAAATCTTTTGTTTTTTTTTAATGCCACGCTGTCTCTCCTCTCATAACGCAGATTGTATTGATTATTTTTGATAATTATTCGCATTTTTCAGGTGAAAAAAGTCACATATTCAACCTTGTGTGAGGTCGATTTGTCGTTTTTTTAAGGTTTTTTTTAGTAAACTTTAAGGGTTGTTGGCGTTTGCAGACATCGGTCCACACCTTCCCCGGTAGAATCAACTCAGACAGTAGTTAAATATGAATTTACAGCCCTTCATAACGATTCTTTTCACTCTTTTATGAGACATAGTAGAAAAACGGGCATAAAACAAAGGGAAAAAAAAGACGACCTCCTATTTTGTCACACCGAAGCGCCGCGTTTATAGACTGAGAAACGGCGTAATGTCTTTTGGCGGTGGCTGCGTTTATGCCGCAAAGTTGCGACGGCATGAAAAGCGAAATAAAATGTTATGAGTGTTTAAATGGACGGTCCCATCGGCCCCCGCCCTGCCGCCGCCGTGACCTTTCTGATTTTCAGCTCGTCATCGCCTCAAACGGAGGCCTCGTCGAAAAAAAAAAACGGCAACATATCGCCTGCGCCTGCCTGCTCCTTGCGCGCTCATTTTCCTAACTTTTTAGCTCATCATTTCCCCCCGCCGGCGCCCAATGTTTTCAGAGGAAGCGCTGCATCGGGGGATATTGTGCGGTTGATTGCGGCGGCTTGAAATTTCAGCCTAATTGGGAAAACAGGATACGGTTTTACCACGGCTGCATATTTGTAGTGATAAGTGATAATCAGCCTTTTTTTTAATAGAATACTTCACAAACGCATGAAGGCTCATGTCGTTTTTCCAATGCTAAATCATTAGCACGTACGCGGTGTAAATAGCAAAAAATTAGATTCCTCTGAGTGTCTGCGCCTGAGATCTCGGAGGAGCCCCCCCGCCCCCCCGCCCCCCCCCCAGCTCGCTGATGAGCTGCCTGCAGTCTCTGTAGTTTTGTACCCTAACTGATGTTTAATTATTCCGACACAGTGATTTGGCTGTTGCTCATAAAATATTGAACGCGGCGCACGGAAAGACACAGGCTTTACTTTATCCTTAAATACGACTCGGGAGCCGCCGGCAAAACCCACATCAAAGCCGCGCGTCGCTTCGCTGCTGGAAAATGTTACTTTCGCCAGGTCCTTCTCGTGCCCCCCCCGTCCGGGTCGACCTCTACTGACACCGGCGTGCTTGCTTACTATCGAAAAAGCGATTATTCGAGATCAGCGTTGTGATTACAGCTAGCAACCGGGCGCCGCCTGCTAATCTGTGCTCTTAATACTGGGACAGGCAGATCTCAGGGCAGCCATCAAGGCTACTTAGGAGGCCCTCAAAAACTCCACTGCCCCGTTTCCTGGCTGTTTGCACGAGTCGGCGCTGCACTGTCGTCCATTTTTATAATGGCGGTACGAGCAAATCAAATCTGAAATGGAAGAGCATTTACGATAATAGCTACTTTGTCTTGTTTTTTTTTCAACTTAAGTGATCAGTGGACACAATGCCCCGGATCCCCCGCTGCCGGGTATGCTGGGATATCTGAACCCCTCGCGGTGAGCCGCTTGCCGAGCGGATAAAACCACAAACATCTTTGTTTTTTAGCCGAGAGAGGGGCTTTAACCTCCCGCTGTGCCCATCGATCCGCCCGGCGTGTGTGTGTGTGCACATACGCAGATCCGTTGGCGGAAACTTCATTTGCAAATGGTTCCGCCGGGGGTCACCATATGTTTGGGATAAGTGGAGGGTCCTACTTATAGGGCTTTAATGACGTATCAAAACACAAGAGCTTATAAATGATGACTCTTGGGGATTAAATCAGCGCGTTTCAGTGGAATTGTTTGTGGTGAACACGTGGTGCCGTATTGTGTAAGAGCTCACTTCTGGCCGGTTTGCACCCGCAAATCAAATCACAGGCGCCGCCCACTCCTCATTATCTCATCTGAGTATGACACGACCCCTCCCATCAGGCTGCTTTTACATCCAAACTCTCAGCCAGGCTGATATCTTTTGAAAATGTCATTGAGTCAAGCAGCAGTGACAGGATAAACAAGCGCGGAAAGCCTCACACACACCTGCTGCATATTAATGAGCACCGATTTTCTTTATCTGTAATAGAGGACGACGATGTGCCGGAGTGTTTATTTGTCGCTTTTAATTGCACGTCAAACCAAATGTCATTCGTGTGTGCTTTTGCTCAATTTCGCTGAGAATACACGACGATAACTTGAGATCAAAATCCGATTTGCTAGTTTTTAGGTTTGGCAGAAAAAAATCAATACACAATATTATTGCACTAATTTGCATGGTGAAATTGTATCGGCACACGGATTGCTAGTATCAATCTTTTTCTCAATATTGATCCTAATCACTTGGTACTTTCAGTCAGGTTTGACAAGTACATGTGACAAGTTGATGCTCATTTTGTCATAATAGAAATAAGTATATTCTCCATATGTATATTTTGTTGAACAAATTTGCTCAATTGGATCATGTTGGAATAGATGTAAAATTGCAGTTATATCACATCATGACCAAGTGTTGTGATAATGGAATCGGCTTTTTTGGAGCCGATTCGATTGACAATCGCTTTTGAAACTTTTTCAAAGACTGCAGTCTGAACTAAATCGGTGTTTCTGTTTACAAGCTGTGAATTTGTGAGCAGATGGTTTTACATTTTTTGGCTGTTTAGTGGACGGGCAGCAGATATTTTGGTGCGGAGGTGTGTTTGTGTGTGTGCGAGTCGGAGACAGACACGAATGTCATCCAAACTCCGCCTCCGCTGACCTCCTCCCTCGTGGCTCGGAAACTGTGACGGCCGTCCAGCTGGAGCGACACGCAACAACAACAAAATAATTCACTGATCGAATTCCATAGAAGTTCTCATTTTGGAGCCACCTGATTTTCATCCTCTCTTCAGTGTTGTGATAAAAGCAAAAATAGAACACGTATGGAGAGTGTCTTCCATGACGCTGCGTTTTTTTTTCCCCCTCAACATCCTGCTCCATTAGTTGCTCGTTGCTGCGTGAACCCGCACATGAATTTTATGCAGGCGGTGTCTTCAGCAGTCACCTATCAGAGGCTGGGAGGCAATGTGAACAGGAAGTGATCTCAGGGTGCGTGTTCTTTTTTCTGCTTGCATGCTGTGTTCAGGAAGGCGTTTGACTGAGAGGAGGGGGGGGGGCATTGTGAGGGTTTTTTCCTCACATTGTTGTGGAAGGTGCAGCAAGCGTCTCTGGTCTACTCTCAATTAGTGACTCATATGCACAGAAAATTGCAGTCTTTTTTGATTTCGGATTTCGCTGCTCCTTTTGCCGTCTAGGTTGGGAAAAAAAACAACACACCTTTTTGCAGCATGGACCGACGCGGTTTCATTCTTCTTTCCTGATGAGCAAACTGCCTCTTGCAATATAAGACCACAGCTGCTGAACTTCAAAGACTGCAGCCAACACTGAAAGTGTTATTGAGTGTGTGTGTGTTTGTATGCGTGTGTGTGTTTGTGTGTGCTTTTTGAAGGCTATTTTTGTGGTTTCTCTATGATTGGAGATGAGGCTCTTTAATGTTTGGTTTGCTCCGTTTTCTCTGCACACATTGGTCTGAAACTGGCCGTGTGATCTGGTGTCTGGTTGTGCCGATCACCGCTCTCCGGTTTGTGTCCGTACTCTACTCTTTTTTTTTTTTTTTTACCAGTGTTTTCCCCCCGTTGCTGTAAACACCCGCCCCCGAGCACACACACCGCACTCTGTGAACCGCTAATGTTTTGCCCAGTAGGCTTTTAAGGTCCTCTAAACGAATGATAACTATCTGGCTCCTCTGTGTTGACTTCTGAAACGCTGGATCTTCTTCAAAGTTAACAGCTGTATCAGTTTAAATATTCATGGCGAAATTTGTCTGAAAGCTTCCTTGAAGGCAATCCTCAAAAGAGGCCGAATGTTTTAAGTGTATTAGTGTCTAGACACGAATCCGGCGATGCTCCGTCGGGGCACCTCCAGTCGCGCTACAAGTTGCAGCGGAGATGCAGCAGACACATTACAGCAGTTTGTGGCTTTGTGTTACACCAGCGCTAACGCAACGATGCCATCAGGTCTCCTGCTGTGGCTCCAACACACGCTGGTTTTGAAATATCTGTGGATTGTTTAGTGACATACTCAAAAGTTATAGATTGGTACCCATGCTGCAGGTTTTAGGTTTGGTGAATGATAATATGTAGACTGATACATTGACTGGCCAAAATTTGGCCAGTCAATGTATCAGTCCTTTCATTAGGGAAAAATATCTAATTTTTTTTAGGGAAAAATATCCAAATATCGGCAGCATATAACAGCCACCACCACGATTTCTAAATATCAGTATCGGCCACAGAAAATACCACAGCGGTCAACCTCTTGTGTTGATCAGAATGTCAGCATTTGCACATGCTTTGCAACATTAATAATCTCAAAATTCCATCCAATTCTCGCAAAGAAACATGTTAACACACACAACAATCTGTGTATGTGTGTCCCAGCGTTAACACGCGTTACATGCAAATAAACCTGTTTGCTTGGCAGGCTGAAGCCAACAAGCAATCTTTCAGGCTCAAGCACAGACGGGTCCTCATTCATGCTGCCCCCTCACGCACACAAATCATTCAGCAGCCGTGCTGATCCTGGATCAGATAAATACGGCCACAGCCCGGTGCAGCCTCTCAGTGATCAGTTATTTGTGCTTTGGAAACTTAAAAAGGATGTAAAAGCTCTTGCATTGATTTATTTATACCATTTTAATATCATGCAAGTATCCAATCTCCAAGAACTGTAGTACAAATGAGGTATAAACAGGGTCAACGTGTGCAGTTTTTCCACAGTTATTAGCCTCTCGAGTACTTTGTTGTTTCAGACCAGACCTTTTGCGTTTTGCTTTGTTAACCATCTGGCAGAAAAGAAAACCAGCCTCAGCCCGCATATCAATAAATCATTGAGAGCCACAGCCTTTTATGATATTGCCTTCGGGACGCTCGTGCTTCAGATATTTACAACAAAAACTGGAAATAATTATACATAAATGTCATACATGGGGGGAGAAAAATGATGCCGGGTATGCTTTTGTCAAAGTTTGTAAGCATCTACGTCAAAGTGCAGGCTGATGAATTCTGCGGCGGTTAAGACGGAAACACGGGAAATAAATAGCAGAGTGGAGAGATGGCAACACCGTCCATAATCCATATGGGTACCAGGAGGTAGACAACCCTCTCTTCTAAAAGGCCATTCCCTCACCGAAAGAGGGTCTAATACTCCCTCCATGTTAGTGATTCATGTTTGACCTTCATTTCTCGATCAAAAGCTGCAGACCCACCAAACCATCCGGCAGGAAAAGCATATGATCAACTCCACTCCCCCAGACGCTGCGAGGCACATCTTTGTGTCGTAGGGTAGTAAAAGCCGAGAGATCGGCATGCACAACTCCGCCCATGCCTGCAGTTACCAGGACAGTCCGGGCTCTCTGCGCACCCATCTTGCCTCGGCGGTGGATTAAAAGTGACACTTACTGCAGGCAAGCTGAGTCGGAGCCTTGTTTACTCGGCTGGGCCTTTGCCGGGGACTCAAACCATCATTAGGCAGTGAAATGACTCAACAGAGAGCCCAAGCTGCAGACCGGGAGAGGGAGGGGGGGAAAAAAAAGAGTAGGAGGAACGTTTCAGAAAAAGAGCAACATAAAAAGGATTTTCCAAAACTTGCCCGGAGATAGTGATCCGGACGAATGCGGCGAGGTTGAGGTGGTGGGGGGGCAGGCTGGTTAGAACCTGGAGGCCAGGGCGTGCTGTGGTCAAGCCCTTTTACAAATAAACAGACAGATTTGTCTGAAAATAAACACAAATCACTCATGTCAGTGTGCAGCAGATGGATGAGTAACCCCACCCAGGACGGACCAGGATTTCCCTCCCTCGAGGTTAAGGCCTTTTGTAAAGCCAACCATTGCAGAAAATCGAGTCCAGCAGAAAATAGCCACACAGAGACGATTTGATCCATTTTGAAATCTAGTTGGAGAAAAGAGGATCAGCATGGTGTCCTCTCTGGATGGATTGACAACCTTTACCAGAAGCTCTAGATCTCTCTTTTAAAGCCGCAAACCTACCCGAGACCTGCATCCCGTTTCGCTGATGTAACAAGCAGCAATAGTTGTGCGAAAACCAGGTGAGGTAAAAAGCTACCCATTTACAAAAAAGCATCCCCCCCGAGATAAAAGGATCCACCATATAAGAGTGAAGGTGACATGCAGATTTGACACTACAATCCTGAATAAAAGCAAAGTAGTACCAGGAATAAACAATCTCATTTGTGGACGTGGCAGGTCATGAATCTTGACTTCAAAGTGCCTGCTGGTAAGAAGAAATGACTCATATTCCTTCAGCCTAATGGAGTGTAAGACAGCAATACAGATTGAGAGCATCTAAGCCTCTTAATCACATGGATCCTGCAACATTTCAGGTTAAATTATCTGGGAAAATTCATAATGGTGAAGTGACATCTGCTGAATATGGAAAAGGTCCAACCAACATTTTTTTACTGCGTCGCCTGTCTTTATTATACCCATTTGGAGAATATGCTTGTGGAGGGAACAGTGTGCGGGTATGCATCAAAGTAGTTGTTAGCAAAACTTTAAAATGGTCAAGGGGTCAACTTGTTCCCTTGTCCTAGCAGGTGGTACTGTACATACAATTCCTACTAATACAGCAATCTTTCTTGTCAATAACGGCTCCTTTATAACTAATGTCGAAAGAAAATGTTACGTTTATAAATATGTAGATGAACCTACCAGGGAAAGGTTCCCTTGAATTGGGAAGACGGGGTAATGGCTGCCCTTTTGGTCTTATCAGGGGTTGTCCAAATCCATCTAGCCGGATGTTTCTTGCTTCTTTCTGATAAGATTTAATCCGCAAAGTTAATAGACCTGATTCTGACCTCATGCCCAGTTGGAAGAGCAGCACTTTACCGCACCTTATTACAAAGATCTCTGGAAATGGTCGGGGTTTCCTTGCGAGAGGGCTTGATCAGTTTACTCGGGTGAAGGTAAACAAGGAGCTTACAAGGTGAACAGTAAGAGTGCTCCAAATCTTCTCCCAGAGCTCTGTCTGCTGGGTTATCTGGGGCCACGCTTCCCACTGACCTGCCGCTGACTCCACGGCTGGCCTCGCTCTGGACTGGAACGTCTCTGAGCCAGTGCCAGTTTTAGATTAGACCTTAAATTAGGGTTACTTTGAGGTTGAGACTTGCACTCTGCAAACCAGAATGCAACAGGAAGGGACAAACAATTTGTGTGGTTTTGTGGACCTGCTAATCCGAGGGTTTAGTACGCTTATGTATATCATGATGCCATATATGTGAGGGAAATCCCACCCTTGAAACCCGGTTTTGGCACATTTTTCACTCTCAGAACTCCTCTTAAATCAGGCGCAATTACAGCACAGTATGCCATCTGTTGTACGATTTGCAAGGGGGGCAACCGGCCACTCCAGTGTTTCTTCCTCCATTTTGTCCACCTCATCCATATGTTTCCACCACCCGGTTCTCGCTGGGTGATGACCAACTCATTGCATTGCTGTTAAATTAACATTTTGACTTCTTCAAAGAACCGTCTGTGCATGTCTCGGGGGGGAAAAGGGGGACAGCCAAAGGGGTCAAAACTGCTTTTAATTCCCTCTTGCATCGTGACAGCTAGGACGTTCAGTACAGATTTGACTGTACAGCGTGACAGTCTGTAATAAATTATTTGAGCAATTGAGGTTCGACAATGACAAAATGTATGTTTGTAGACATAATGTACAGCTGATTTACGGTAAAACATGTCAAATTGAAATATAAATCAATTTTGGGTGAAATGAATATTGAAAAAACAAATCATGTGGATGGTTGTCGGGCCATACAGAGTTGTTGTGTATTGTTTCCTTCCTCCACAGCTTCATTTTAATTCACAGCACACCGGCAGCATTGTGTGAGATTGATAGCTCATCTGAGCATGTCTGTGTGAGACAGAGCAGTTTGAGATTGTCTACGTGGGTGATATAGCTCTTTCGGAATTTAAAGTTTCTTACTGCAAGGAAGTCTTCAAATATTTGAATATCTTGCCCCACAAGCTGCTCATTGACCTGCTCGTCTCGGTCGTTTACGAACTCTATCTGTTCCCTTGGTTGATGTATGGTCTTGATCTGTCTCTGACCAGTGTAGGTTTCCCCAGAGTGCCTAAATATTGAATCGTAAGACGGTACAATGGAGGGGCTATTTGTCCAGAGTTGACCTGTGTCAGGCAGGACAAAGTACATCTGTGAATTAGGTTAACTGTGATTATATCGCGGACTTTGCCCAATGGTAGATCCTTTTCCAGCTGCCCCCCCCCCCGCCCTTTAGAGTTGTGTGTATGTACTGCTTATAATTTCAGTCGGTGCAGTGAAACGTGGAGTTGAGGAGATGTTACCGAGCGCCGACTTGTTTCTGCACTTCAAAACCTTATAGTTGTACTGTATATTTTCAGGCGAGTAGTTGGGTTGAATTTAAAACCATCTTGCCAGGCTTTTAATGAGGCCCCCTTCACATCAGGTGGTGTTTATCGATAGTTGGCAAACCATCGTTGCGGTGTGTTATCACAAGCAACTGGATTGCCGTGACTCTAAAATAGTACTTTTTGACTTTTGAGAATGTTCCAATATTGGAAAAGAATACAATAACTGGCTATGTTAAACAGGTTGTAGTGTAATTCAGTTGGGCGATTATCACCAGTTGGAAGTATATTTGCTTGAGGGTGTTTTTATTTTAATTGAACTGATGGGCAACAACACATTAAGGAAAGGATCCGTACTAAGAAAGAAATGTTATTTTTGTTACCTGCGTTTGTCTCTGCTAAACCAATTTGAACATATGGACCTGGAAACACTGAGAAACGACTGTCTTAGTGCTTGGAAAAAGGGACTCCCGTGTACCTGAAGGGGCTCATCCTCCCTACCGCCATCAATGCCCGGGGACTAATATCTTTTGGTTTTGCTGACGTTCATCACTGCCGATTTTCCCTGGCTGCCACAACTCCGACGGCAGCGTTTTTGGGCTTTAGTAGCTCTGAGAGTGATTGTGTTGCAGAGATGAATATGTTGGTCAGTAGGGCCTGCAAGATCAGTCCTGGCAGAGGAGCAGATTTACTGTAAGATTGCTGGCTTGCTATTTACACGCATCACATAAATAGCTTATGCAGACATAAGCTAATGTAACTTGAGGGGGATTACGAGCGGAGTTGAGCCTTTTGCCTCATCTTTTTTCACTGTCGTATTGAATTGCGTTTGAGCAGTGATGCCATGGCCGGTGGAAAAACCAAGTGATGGCAGCGTGGCCAGTCGGCGCTCCAGGTAGCACCTCCTCGCCTTGCTTCGGTCGAAGCGCTGTCTGCCGTCTACCGTTGCCCTGGTTCGTTACGGCAGGGGAGACAATGACCCAGAATCGAGTTGACCTGAGCGCTTTAAATCAAGGCTCCACCAGAGGAAATAAATTCTCTCCCCACCAGCAAGCCCAGCGCCAACTAGGACAAGTAATCCAGACAGAATAAAAACGTCCTCTTAGAGGACGCCGAGGGAGAAAGGGACGGAAGAGTGATGACATGATCCGTCGGGGTATGAAGAAATGAAGAGCGAGATGCTGGATTACTGAATGAATAGATACCGGGCCGCCGCCAGAGAAAAGCTACGAGAAAAGCCATCTCCTGGGACAAATATCTGAGCCGTCACAGGGAAAATGAAGATAAAGAATGTATATCCAGTAGACATGTTTATTTTCCAAATGTACCATTTATTTTGGCTTCCCACACAAACAGCTGAGATAAATCCCCACAATTGAAGCTGAATGGTGTAATATTCTTTTCGACTCTATAAATATGTTGGAGATAAAGGTTCAATAAAATGTAATTGGTGAGTTTCAGTATCTTCAGTGTCAACTAAAGATAAACAGACATCACTAAACCTTTCCAACAACGTAGGAATGTCCCGATAGAGATTTTTCACTTCTGATACAATACCGATATTGCAGCCTTGAGTATTGGCCGATACCGATATCCATCCGATCCGATATCAACACGAATCATACATACTTTTATAAGTTATTTTGTAGTATGGAATGTTAGAAAAGGCTTGATCAAGTGATATTACTCAAACAGAGAACAATAGT
>CAESWR010000316.1:63542-74830 GCA_903171835.1 Mullus surmuletus
GCCTTCCGCCCTTTGGAAGACATTTGGTGCTCAGCCGCGTGGAACCTCATACACACACGCACACACACACACACTGCAGCATTACGGCTGCCGGCGATGGAGGAGGAGGATGGATCATGATGAGCCGAGCGCTCGGTGACGGAGCCTTAGTCGTGCAGCGCGACAGGTGAAAGGTCTAAACTAGCAGTGTCTTTTTCACATCAAGGTATTTACACGTTTTATTTAAGCATGATATTAAAACTCTGCCTTTTCTCAAAACAATAAATCCTTTATTTGAATTCCACTCCGGCAGGTCAGCCTCAGATTTTTTTTTTTTTACATCAAAGTTAATTACGCCTGAGGCGACTGGGGGATACGGCCGCGGCTCATGCATAAAAATTCAAGAATAATCAAGACGCTTGTTTGCTCTTTGCACTCGGTACTTCAGAGCAAGTGCTCCTCTGTTTTCCACCTCCGTCTTTCGTAATAACGTCATTAAAAGAAAATGCAGGTGCGATTCACACTTCAGCTTGATTGCATGTAAATCTTCGGCGTTTGTGCGGACGGGCGTTTGAATGCTTGCCGGGATTTCACCTGGGAAGTCGATGCGGGAATGAAATGGTATGAAAAGCATGGAGGAATGTGGTAAAAGTACAATGTTGTATTCAATTAAAGGGTACTGCTGCTGTATCATGTGGTCATGGACGAGTGTGTTTTGAAATAGGCTGTTGTAGGGTGTGCGCTGCGCGGGAACATACACACCCCGAGTCATGTCACATGGTAGCACATGTAGGTTACATTACATAATATCTTGAGTGATGATAACCATAAATATCAGTTGCTGCTGGCTGGTAGCCCCCCCCCCCACCATCCACTTCTTCACCTTCTGATAAATGGCAGTTAAAGCATGTTGGGCACCAATTTTTACATTGGACCGCTTGTTTTACCTGCAAAGGTGACTGGTTTGCACCTGGCATTGGAGTTTTCCCACCATTGGTGGACCCATACATGAGCCAGCCTGGCCGATATTTGCCTTTGATTACTTATCAGTATTCGGTATTCATTATCAGTAAAGCCTGATAAATACTACTTCGTAAACAGTAGCTGTCAGTAGCAGTAGTATTGAGAAAGAAATGTGAAAAATTGAATGTTGGCCAAAAATATCGGCAGCTTACATTGGCCATCAATGACATCTAAGTATCGGCTTTGATAATAGAAAATCCCATATCGGTCAGCCTCTAATTCTCATGTACTCACATACTCTGGAATCGATTTGTCGGGCCAAACATCACCGTGTCGTTCAGGTTTTCTCTCCCTTCAGTCCAGTTGTCGGGTGACATAACACACATTTGTTGACGCCATTCAGGGGGAACAAACAGAAACATAACCTTGCCTTTTCGAGCAACAGATGTCGAGCGTCGCTAAATGAAATTGAGATTGCATAAGGACATTTTTTAAATTCCAATTTCGATATGAATGCAGTTTAAAAAAATACATATCAGTTCAACAGAAAAGCCTTGCTTCTGAGTCCGCCTCATAAAAATGCTGTATCTATATTGAGGTTGTTTTGCAAAGTGGAAACACTCACTTAATTCAGGGGAGAGCGGCGCTGTTTGCATTCTCGTCGTCACATCAAAGAGAGTTTGTTGTTGTTGGTCGTCACAGGCCGATCGATTCATAAAAGAAAAAAAAAACCACCTGCATATAAAAAGATGCAAAGATTGTCGGTAATGACCCGGCGGTTGACTCGATGCGTAATAACTGTTTTCTGATTGCAACAAAATGTTCTTTCGCCTGACCTGCTTTCCCAAACAAGCAGCGTGGAATTCAGGCTTCATTTTTTTTTTTTTTTTCAACCCCCGTGAAACGCGACGTGTAAGCGCACTGTAACATTTGTATCTAGAGCCAGCGAACTGATTGAGGTCAATCTGTGATTTTCTGCTCTCAGCCCCCGGGGACCGGCTGTGATATCACCACTGGGCTTTACTGTTGCCCACGGCGCCCGGCTCCTTTCCCCCCCCCTCCACTGGCAAACAGTTGTGCCTTTGCTTCCCGCTGTGACATCATGTCAAACACGGCGTTCATACGTGTCTGCTTTTCATCTTTGAAGTCTCTCCCACGCCGACTCACTTCAATGGCAAAACAAAAAATCATTAATTCTCTTCATCCTCAGTTGATTGACACCTGACGCTGCGCCGCGGATGTTTTCTCTGTTCGCTCTGACACATTGCCACCCGTCATTATCATCACACACAAGCGCCTTTACCCCCCAGGTGTCCCTGTGTGTGTGTGTGTGTGTGTGTGTGTTTGACTGCTTTAACTTTTCCACATAGTAGTTTTGATGTGTTTTGGTGCTCGTCGGAAGTTCGGAGTTAGATTAATCATCTGTTTTGATAGCGGTTTCATTTTTATTATTTTTTTTATACGTGTTTAAACTCTTGCAGTATTAAAATGTCTATGTTTTCGGGCCAAAGCAACCAAGAGTCAGTAAGCTGCATCAGACAGTTTAAAGTGGTAGTTATCGAGCCTTTCAAAGGCATTGAATATACAAAAGTTGCAATCAACAAAGAAGCTTAAAGAAAAGGGAGCCCTTGGCAGGTTGGCTGCCAAAAACCCCATTAAATGATGAATGTCACAATAATTGCCTGTTTCTCTCTCTCATTTTTTGATGAGTTTTGATGTTGTCGATGAAAGCGTCGCCGTTGCAGCTGAAGGTGACTCCGATGAGTGCTGTGGCTTCGCCATAAGCACACGATCTCTGCAGGGTTTTCACTGATGGAAAACACTACTTTGAGACGTGACAGGAAGTGTTTCCGAGCATTCCCAGAGGAAACAACACCCTCGCTTGAACTCTCTCAGAGTCAAAGACGCAGTGTGTGTGTGTATTGCGAGCGCTTGCGAAATGCTGGGCGATGAAACGGGATCGCTTTTGTTGACCTTTTGTGTTTGCTGCACTCCGGTGTGTGTGTGTGTGTGTGTGTGAGTCGTATCATTACCTCTGATTCTCCCTGATTTGATCAAGAGTAGCTCCTGGGTTTCATATTCCCGCCTCTAATGCCATCGACCATCAAAGACGGCCAGAGAAAGTGCTGGACGTCCCTTGTTTGTCACACATCCTGTCTCGCGTTAATCCACTTTTGCATCCGGGGAGGGAGAGCGAGGCGTCGGGGCCTGGGCTCAATCTCAGCGCATCAGAGTGAATCCTTTTTTTTAAATTGCCAAATAAAGCAACTCTACGCTGTGGTGAGCTGGGCGATATATCGATATAAAAAAATATATCGATATTTTTAAAAACAAGATATGGAATGAGACCGTGTAATTTGATTTTAATAAGCAATTTAGTTGTCAAACTAAACTAAAGAGATTGGCCTATTTTGTTTAAGGTACTATTTTTATTTAGGATTTTTTTATTGTACACCTTATATGAAGCTTTATGATTTCAAAAAAGTTACTCCTGTTGTTATAAAGTACCAATGCTGAAATTGTTATTTGAACAACGGAGTCTGAACCAGGTGAAGAAACCTATCGCCGTATTTGTTTTTCCGACTGTTCATTGAAATAGCTGGTTTGAATAAAAATACTTAAAATAAATAAGACATGCCATACTGAACATTGAGCTAACTTTGCGGAAAATACGGGAATATACTATATTTTGATATTCAGCCTGAATATATCGGGATATGAGTTTTGTCCTTACCAACTCTACGCTGTGATCGTAGTAAGCAGAGTTCACCATATTCCCGTTATTCAGGGAGGGCTAAAAAGCAGCTTTAATGTTTTTTCTGCATCACAGACTTTTATCATCGACCATAAAACTCGCACCGGCGCACACAAAATTCCTCAATTTTTACACAAGCTTTCATGCGAAGCAGCTAATTAGAGCAACAACCTCGTCTGTCTGCCGTCTGGCTGCTTTGAAAACGGCAAAGGAGAGAATTTGCTGACAGGTTTAGTCTGAAACAAAAAACTCCAAAAAACCCCGCGGCTGATCTTCTCGGGATCGACCTGTGACTTCTGCAGATTCGCAGTTTGATTTCCCGCTCGTCGTTTGTCGAGTCACTTCTTGTTTCGAGTCCGCACCTGCAAACCGCGACGGACGCCGAGAAGTTGCTCTGTCTGCTGAAAGTGATGCTGTAGGAAGTCATTAAAGTGCTCATTTCCTGGCTGTGTCTGCGAGCAGCCGTAGCGCAGCAAAGGAAATGCAGCGTGAAGTCGGCGGGCAGACTCGTCTCGGTGCCACACGCATGGTGACGCGCGGTGCGCCCCGTTAGCCCCCCGCGTGGTTTCACGGGCGGTGGGCTGCAGCGAGCAAACCAGGAACTATTATCATCATTGGTAGAAAGGGTGAGTAAGAATACCTATGGTGTGAAAATGTCTGTTCTGGCTGACGGGAAGACGCGTATCTGTGCTCAGTCACTGTAAACGTGAGTTTCCGTGTCACTGGAGGTCATTGCGTAATTGCTCACGGCTCTTTGAAAGTAGATTTCCCCGAGCCGTAGTTATCTTTAAAAAGAAGAGTTGCGATATTCTTGGACGTCATCGTGCGCCGATAGTGGATGTCGTTGTGTTCATTGACAGCTTCCTGTTGTCATTGCGGGGGAAAGCCACTTACCTAACAATGATTCACCACGTTTGCAGCATCGTGCTTCGAGCGAATTAAGAAATAACAGCGGTGAGCTCAACAACGGACGGGTAAAAAAAAAAGCTCACTGTCTCTCCGCTGTTTTGTCTTTATCAGCTCGCCATCAGGCTGGCGTCTGCTTCCAGCACTCAGGAAGTGGTTAGGCTTGGTGGAGGGTGGTAGACTGAGGTCTACAGGTCTTCAGTAGGCGAATGGAAAATCGAGACAAACAACCCTTGTGCGTAAAATGGCAAAAGAAACTTAACCTGTATAGCACCGTTCCCTGGTAAAGAAACACAAAGTGATCACAATAGGTTTAAGATACCAATAAAACAAAATGTTACACAAAAGTGGACTGTAAGTACACTTCAGCTGCAATCCTGATGCGTGTATCATACCGTGAAGCGTTTGATCGAACAGAAATAGGATTTCATTAGCGGAGACAACACCCTCACAAGGACACTCCACAGAAGTGCTCGGTAGCTTGAACTTGGGTCTCTACAGCAAGGCCGCCAAAGTGCTTCTGTGTGCACTTTGCTGCTGTGCAACAAACCGCTACTCACTTGAAAATGTCAGCGCTCCCCCCGGCTGCATCTGATTCCGTTTTGCCTGAATTCTTCTGCTGCATCTACATTTTCTATACAATACACTGGGTTATATCGCGTATGTTTATCGTCACAGTGAGGCTATTTGTCGCAGCAAACAAAGCAAACCGCAATATCAAAGCAGGTCAGACTGAAAAACAAGCCTGTGAACTTGCTCTCAGCGTCGATGGCATTAAGGATATGGAATTTTCCTCCCAGAGACTCAAACTGACTAAAGACAAAGTATTTGCGGATTGAGTGCCACAACACTGTTTATGAGCTGGATGAAGGGCTGGACATCTTGTGAAGCTTTGGTGGTTTAGAAGTCTGTTGAAAACTGTGCAGATGTATTTGAATTTTACTGCAGTTTCTCTAGTCCGATTGTTACGCGTATTGTGTCATTCATGCAATTACTCTCCCTCGTTTCATGTCATGAAAAAGGCTTTTCAGCTTGAGGACTCGACAGTTCCAGGTAACAGCTGCTCATAAGAACAGCTCGCAAACCGCCCCGGCCCACTTCGTGCTGTCATCTTTGTTGTGGAAGGAAGATTGCGCAACGCTAACAATGGGGGGGTGTCTCTCACGCTACTTCCTGTGTTTGTTGACGTTGGCGTGGGAGGCCAGTCTTGCACAGTTTTGAATACTTTCCACTTTTGTGTTCGCCAACCGCACCGACATCTTTTGATGGCCGCACTCAGCTTTTGCTGTTTCTCTTTGTCCACAGAACGTGTAGGACGATGATGACGATGGCGACAATGATGGGAGGAGGCCACTGCCGAAGGTGCAGCCCTCGCTAGAGTCAAAGCTCCCCCTCCTCTGACCAACCAGCTCCACGCCATTACCCCCCCTGCTTCCCCCGCCTACCGCCCATCCCTCCCTTTGGCGCCATGGCCAACCACCTGGAGCTGATCCAGGAGCTGCAGCAGCTGGACAAGGTTCCCAGTCTGGAGAGGCTGCGGGCGGCCCAGAAGCGTCGTACCCAGCAGCTGAAGAGATGGGCCGTGTACGAGAAGGAGATGCAAAACAGAAAGCGCAAGGCTGACAAGAAGGGTCGAAACGCCAACTTTCACCCGTCAGGGTCCAAGAGGCACGTGTCGTTTGCCGCCAGTGTGGCACTTCTGGAGGCGTCGGCTCGGAACGACCCAGATGAAGGTAAGCATAGTAAATTAGACAACAGAGTTATGGGGGGAATTTACCCAATGCAAGTGCTGCACACAACCAAGGCTTATTTTCCTTTAGTCAACACAATAAAAAATAAGCTCAAAGTCAGACTGTGGCACAGGAATGCCACATTTGAATAATTGCTCTACTTCAGATCGTACCTCAGCACTTCAACTGGGTATCAGGATGCCAAGGTCAGGAAAACAATTAGCTGGTGCTGCCCACTTAAACCACCAGTGGAACTCACTCCATTCCAACCAAATTTGTTCTGCTAGGACAATGTTTTTATCATTGGAAAATAATGGAGTTGTCACACAGAGCAGAGACTCTGCCAGTCTTTTAATTAAAATTTCTACGCACGGTGCTCCCCCTATTTGGAGATAATAATTGTTTTGCTCCCATACAAACAGTCCCACGATACTGTTGCAGCGATGCAGTAATGATAGGAGGCTGCTATCTGCGAGGTACGGCATCTCATTTAACTCTGCTTTAACTGGAAATTAGATTGAACTCTCTTTAACCGTAACAAATACGGCCGGCAGCGAGTGTACATGCTTCGCCCGTGCAAGCTGTCTTTAAAGATAGAGAAACAGCCACAAGGCGCTGCACACGCACACACGCATCCACGTGTGACACTTTGCACGTGGACCGGCTACCGGCATGTGAAAGCAGGAGAGACTTCTTGGGGTTTTTGATTCGTCTGAAATGCATTATTGGGTTTTACCATCTTGGTAAACAGACCCAGCACCGATCCGTCAAATGCTGGCCGGATCGGATCGCTCCGGTGTTTATCTGATTCAGTGTGGGTCAGATGCCAATAGCTTATGCAACACACATCGAAGCTTCACTACGCGCATGCTAATGTGAGAAACACAAAGCTAACAATTTGCAACGCCTGTGAGGCCAGAATCAGCCAGGCGGCCTGAAAATGTCAAACGAGCTTCATCAGATGTCTGAAATTGCTTAATTTGAAGAAGTTAGAGAGTTTGTAGGAGCGGCTAAAGCTAAAGCTAGCAGTCCACTGCAGGTTTGCGAACTTGGAGGTCTTGAAATTTGGTGCGTAAAAGAATTTGTCTCGGTTAAGTAAAAGTATTTGTCATAGCATCTGCCTTAATTGAAGAAGTTAGCAAAGTAGGCGCAGCTAAGGCTAAAGCTAGCGGTCCAGTCTTGGAATTTGGCGCATTTAAGAATTTCGCGAATTAATTTGTTCAACTATCTGCCTAAATTACGAAGTTAGCAAAGTAGAAGCAGCTAAAGCTAAATGTTCTTGATATTTGATGCATAAAACAATTTCTCTCAGATAAATAAAAGTTAGCCAAGTGGAAGCAGCTACTGCAGGTTTGCGAACTTGGACGTCTTGAAATTTTGTGCATAAAAGAATTTGGATAAAAGTATGAAAGCATTTTTTTTTTACTAGCTGCCTAAATTGAAGAAGTTAGTAAGGTGGAAGCAGGTAAAGCCAAAGCTCGCACCCAGTGGCAGGTTTGCAAACGAGATCCGTCGCACCTGTTTTCTGCTGGAAAGTAGAATGGAATGAACTGTTATCCCCTCACTTTTGTATCCAGACAGTGTTTTAAGATTTGTTTTGGTGTCCTCCAACCTTTTTCATCCAAGAAAAGTTGTTAAAGCAAAAGTTGTTTGTCTCTTACTCGATTCTTGGAGAGAAAGGTACTCGGCGGGTCACACCAAAAGAAAATTCCAATCAGCATATCTCCGGGAATCATGTTTTTTCGAGCGGAGAGCACCTCTGTTAGTCAGCTAAGATGCACATACAAAGGTGCTGCTGTGTGAGAATGAAAAGAATTTTTGTCGAACACTAATGAGCTGCAAAATTCCCCGAAAATTCTGCAGAGGAAATGAGGCTTTGATCTTCGACTTTGTGTTTTTCGATTGAAAACCCAGAGAACCACATCGTGCGGCGTTCAGTCTTTTTCTTGTGTTTTGTGAAATCTATTTTTGACAGCCCCCCTGTTGTATTTCAACAAGGGTTTCTAGGAAAAACATTCACCCATCACCGCCATTTCTCAAATAAAAATAAAAATAAATTACCGCCGCGTATCGGCAATTTTCAACATTTCAGCTGGTACCAGGTACTTTCACTGGTCTTTGTCCTGAAAATGGATCACACTTCAGGGCAAGATTAGGATTTTTTGGCGTTAACTGTGGGCGGCTCTTAAAAGCTTCTATTATTATTATTACTTTAGTAAAAGCATTTTTCCGTGGCAGAATGAGAGCGAAAAAAATACACATATGTTTAACTTTTCCACTTGATTTAAAAACAAACCCAGAATGTTATTTGCAAACTTATGCACCCGACCCCATCGTGCAAGTTAGATACGTGCACTGTTTCATTGCATATTTATAGACGGAGGAGCCAGAAGTGCATGAAATTGGATTTGTTTGCCACATAGCATATCCTCATTAATGCTCAAGCCTTAATGCGTCACCAGTAAAGCATTCGCCCCTGTGTTTGTGAAACCTGCAAATAAGCCTGTACCTGTTTTTTTTTTTTCCAACGATGATTCAAGTTAGCGGACTCTGTTTTATCCTCTTGACTCACATCGGGCATTTGAGAGCAGATTTGGCCGTCGTTAGAGGTTGCGGGAGCTCTGCTGCCGGTGCACCGGGCAGTTTAATGAGGGTGACCGTGAGAGAGAGAATAGGAAAAAAAAGGAAAAAGAGAAAGGAGCGGGATTGCTGTCTTGCCCGCGCAGCTCCGGTGGCAGCTGGCTAGCTCTCCGGAGCTCGATAATCTCCTCTCGCGCCGCCTCTGGTCCCCCGAAAGCTCAGCCAGGCGTCTTGACTCCACATGCTTTGATTTATACCGTCATCTCTGCAAAAACAAAGGAACATCGAGCTCGTAAAGAATGTGTTGACGAGGCTATTCGGAGCATCGTTAGGCCGCCCGGACTTCCTGCTGTTGTGGATAAGTCTCGCTTTTCCAAACTACTAAATTAAGCTCGAGTTTTTTGTTTTCTTTTATACTGCATAAATGTATGCGTGCTTCACTGGCTATGTTTACATGCAGTGAAATAACCCTTTTCTAACCGCAATATTAGCAATAACCCATATGAATAACCGGAATATGCTCATAGTCCGGTTTTTAAAAACCCAATATGACCCCTGGGTTCCTCCTTTTCTACCTCGAATAGTAGCGGGATAGACAGATCCACAAAAAGGGGAGCGGAAAGTTACGCCAAGCAGGGTTTGTAGCAGACCTTCTCCGTGCGTGGCTGCTTTGATCGGGATATCACCATTGATTACAATCACCATGGATACAGGAATAACCCCGTTTGCTCACGCATGGAAACGCCTTATTCCCAATGTTTCAGTAAACGGAATATGTACCATAACCCGATGTACCATAACTGCATGTAAACGTCGTCACTGCTTCCAGTCATTATAACCCCACCATTTAGAAACTCTGGGAGCAGTTGGCTGTTAGGAGGTGTGTGTTGCAGGCTAAATGGGACACGCTTCACACACTGGAGTCCTCATGGTAATATCCGAGCTTGCGCGAAACACGAGCGCGGCTTCTCTTTTATTTAATGCGGGCAGAGCGAGAGAAACACCGGAGAGCGTGTAACGAGGGGATAATAATGCAGAGAATGTGAGATGAGGAAGAAGCAGGTGGAGGTGGAGCTGGTGGTGGTGGTCTCATTTCTTCACCCACAGGCCGCCAACATCCTGAACTCGGCGCCCCCCCCTATGCCGATGAACCTTGATGGCTTCGAAATGACTCCGGAGCAACTTGGCGTCTCTAAATAGCATCCCTGAGCTGCCATCGGCCGGCAGGGTCCGAAAGGACACTTTAACACACACACACACACACACACACACACGGTTTATAAACAAGGTTGACGAGGTTGTCCAGCGTCTCCGATCTGATTGAAGGGGCCGTAAACATCAGAGGAAGTGCGCGTGGTCGATAAAAATAAAACAAAACCCGCAAACACGAAATGAACCTACAAATCTGTTTCCGGAGCCGTGGCCTTGTGTCACAATTAAGTCAGAGCCATCAGTTAGCGTCATTTAGCCGCGATCAAATCATCCCACTGATTAGTTGACCCCGAGTGGGCCACAGAGGCTCAGAGGGGTCAGCGGGTAATCCCACAGGGGGGGGATTAATAGCCCGCCCGGTATGGAACCTATGCATGACGTCGCTACACATCAAGTGTTTGTCTCCATCCAACCACCTGCTATTGCGGATTTACGTAAATGCCGCAATATAGTGATGAGGAACCGTGAGTGGAAGCAGAATGCGGTTGGCGAGAGGTGAATTTAATCACTGTCCAACTTTATATTACGCTGCTTATTTCAATGATTCATGAACAAAAAGGCGAAATAATTCAAGGCGGACCATTGTTTTGAAATCCCATTTTTTTCATCGTGTCCCAACTTTTTCACTTCAGATACCGTTTTTGCAGCTTTGAGTATTGGCCGATACTTGATATCGATCTGATACAATATCTGCACGAATCATGCACACTTTTATTACTTATTTTGCAGTATGGAATGTTAGAAAAGGCTTGATCAAATAGAGAACAATAGTCAGCAATAGTAGGTATGAGAAAAAAGGACCCATTGATTATCAACCAATGGGTTGAATAAAATGTAACCTTAAACATAACATAATAAATAATAGACGTTGAAAACTAACCTTGATATACCTTGTATAGGAGATTTTAGATGCAGGCCGATATAATCGAATATTCTTCTTTTATTTTTTGCTGATATCGGACCGATATCCGATATCAATATCGGATTGGATGCTTCATTGATCACTCTTTGCTGCAGTTCATTCTGATGACTTTGTGAGGCGCTGTCTGAAATATACACATTTCTTTTTTTTTATATATTTTAAATTTAGGAGGAAAAATCCCCCCCCAAAATATGAACGATTCTCCATTTTCTCGGCAAAATATTCCGCCTGTGAGAACAGC
>CAESWR010000317.1:7331-23910 GCA_903171835.1 Mullus surmuletus
CACTTTATATACAATTAAAGATGAATGAACACACGCCGTTGCTTCTGCTGCTTCTGCCTTTGAGTCTTTAGGCTGCATAACGTGCCCCGGCCCCGATGATTCTCCCCCAGTTTCTGACAATGAGTAGATATCAACCTGAGCGTATTTCAATAAAAGAATTGCTGCAAATTGAACTAAACCATGACTTTATTATAATCAGATTTATGGGCAACTCATCCAAACCACATAGCTAATGTTGAGTTTTTGCTCAAGGTCAAAACCTGAAGTTGTCTCTTCCATGTACTGGATCTGTGATTCTGTTACAAACCGCTGTGTGTTAAGTGCCTGTGATTGTAATTGCCTGCCCCAGTCTAGTTGGTTACACCTGCTCCGCGTTAGCCTCCCTGCCCGGTGAGTTCTGCTGGTTGGACTTTTGCTTATTTTAGCATTTTGAATGTTTATTGGGATTTTGCGATTTGGAGGATGACAACTTTCTCTGTAGATCTCTTTCCCTTTGTTTTGCTAAAATAAATATACTGTATGTGTATGCAGTTAATTAGGAATGTGTCTCAATGAGAGTGTCCTAGTTGGACTGAGGCCCACTGTTCTACTTGTACTTTTGGCAAGCATTTAATGTGTGTGTGTGTCTCTCTTTTATTGAGAATGTGAGCTTTTTTTCTCCCACTTTTGACGAAACAGTTTATTTCCACCCCACTCTGGCATCTCTGTCTGTCCACTTCCCCACCTGTCTCATAATTTTGCCCACCACCATGTTTTATTCCAGTTGAATGACTCACAAGTTGACAAAACATAAAGCAAACAAAGAGGCTTTACTTTAGGTGACAAAAATACACTGCTGAGGTCTGCAAATTCATTGTCACCTGGTTCTTGCTCTCCCTACCCATGCCTCCTCCTGCTCTTTCCTCCTCCCCTGCGTGCTTTTCGACCAAGAGGCAACCATAACAGCCACGCAGGGGAATGAACCGGCTCTTTTAGCAGCCCCTCGGCCCCTGGTGGTTCCTGGCTCCACACTGTGACAAAGCTGTTGTTTGACTTTTATGCGGACAAAATCTGTTATTGACATTCATCTCCCTTTGAGAGTTCAGCTGCCATTTAATCATTATTTATAGATTTTAAGATGAAATCCGGATAAGCACTGTTTTTGAAGACCCATGGTCATAACTACGCCCTCTTAGCACTCTTTTTTTCTTCTTCCTGCTAGACAAGTGAAATATTTATGGAAAACCGGGCATGCTGTCACTTCCCTTTCCAAATCTCAGCATTGCGGTGCCCCACTGTCGCTAAGTAATCCCTCTGGTGGTTTCTAGGTCTACCCCAGCATATGATCCCAGGTTGACGTGCCTTGAATACCTGCGTACAGAGGCTAATCAGACCGCCAAACCCCCGCAGCTGGAAACTCATTACGCGGGAACTCTTTACAAGGGCTTGTGTCCGTGTGTTTGATCAAAGGAGAGAATGATCACATTGTATGATCATCTACAGCATGAAAGCGAGGCTGTTGATGTCTGAGAGAGCTGCTGGTTTTCAACAAGAAAAACTCGGTAACAATATTTATTAACCTGTTTGATGTGGTCTCATGGGTGATTATTCTTTCTTTTTGTTTTACCTTTTTTTAACTGCGTAAATTCGGATATCCCGTGTGACACTCAGAATAGGACACATCCCCAATCTTTCACAAGATGTCGTTTTTTAATATAGAATATAACACAAATGCAATTTCATTTGCATTCGCAGATGTATTCAAATGCATCATGTCAATCGAAGTGTCCTGAAGAGTATGAATATGTGTGAATGTGGGTGTGAGTGGGCAACAAAAATGTATGTAAATTGTCACAAATTGCAACATGGATTTGAAGGCTGAAATGTGGAACCTGTTTTTTGATAAAGAACTATAAAACCCCTTTTTTGTCTTTTTTTTCTTATTTAAACCTTAGGTTTTCCACATTCGAGATTGTTGTGAACCCTAATGTGAGTTATTGAGTGTGATTTCTTATTTGCTGCCTCATATGAGTGATGCTAAACTACAGCGGGATGTCTCATTTCTGTGACATAGATTTCAAGTTGAAGCTGATGAATGAGGATTCTAAATGATGAGTAAAGCATCAGACTCATCCAAGCTGTTTGAGGAGTGTCTTTGTGTGGACTTTCTCTATCACTGCTCGCGACTGTGTGCAATATTTCCTACCATCACAGGTAAAGTGTTTTTTCTCCCCAGCCGCACTTGTCACTCAGCTGTGAGAATCCCCATCTGACAGGCACTTAATCTAAACACAAGGCGGCAAAAACGTGGGCAAATTGAACATGAGCAAATTGAACATTTCACAAACAATCTCCTCACTGAACAGATAATTAACCAAACTGCATCATTAATGAACGAGGATGTTTTATTAACCTCAGCTGAGTTGATTTAGTGGTGCAGCAAGTGGACAAATCGTTACAAAGCAGAAGTCCTTTGTGCGTCTGTGCTCACACGTAGCATCTGAGCTCTCCGGCTGTCACAACGGATTCAAACCAACGTGAAAGCTTTCTCCTCTGTGTCTTCCCTGATTTCTCTCCCATTTAGTTTGTCCTTGCACTCAGCCACAAGGCCGCCCCCTCCTATTATGTGTAAAAAAAGCGACGTACACGGCCTTTGAAAGTAGATGCATATTCATTGCAATAACATCAAAAGCGAGGGTAGCCCGCACGCCCATTTTTCTAGTACAAGATAATGGTGCACATGCTGCATTGTGAGCAGTGTGTTTTTAACTAAAAAGATAGAGAGACATGCTTTTTTATAGTGCTTGTTTTTCTTTGTAAAGAGCAAAGATCTTCTCTGATGTAGAGCGTCATGTGGGGAGCGTAAAGGGAGCAAAGATTCGGGTCAAACAGCAACAGTCTGTTTCTTTTTGTCGGAATCCACATCGCTTCATATCTGGTGACTGAGAGTCGCTGCCCGACTTTGGTCGTCTGTCTCAGAATACTGTGAGATGTAGAAGCCGGGGCCAGATGGCGGCTTCACAATTCAGCCCATCTCCTTTTGTTTTTCATTGTCTGTCGTCACTTCTAATCATAGGCTGCTACTGTTCAAGTGTCTAACGCCATCAAATTTTGAAGAGGACTGTATAATCAAACTGAAGCTTTTTCATTTTGTGAGATACAAACTCAGTCAAGTGTGGGTTTTTTCCCCTGTAAATTAGATTTTTATTATACGTGTTTCAATAGTTTAGAAGTTTATTTTGTGAATTCCATGTGGCTGCTTCCGTTTCCCACGCGTCAATTGCTAGTTTTTTCTTAAATATATGTTTTTTTTAAGGGATTTTTTTAAGCCTTGATCCCTATGTGTAGACACAGAGCAATACTTTCATTTATGCAGCAGCAGAAGTTACGCAATGTTGATTTGGTATGTATCTGGAACAGCATCATAACAAATTCACATTATTTTTTTTTCAGCTACTTCATCTAAATACAAACGCACCTGCTGTTAAATGATCAAGTTGGCGTCTTCAATTATGGATATGATGTGAATTAAAGTTTAAGTGGAGAATGAGAGTGCTGACAGTGACGTGGTGCAATCCACCACAGAGATCTTTCGCCCCACTGCAGTTGCTGAGACCACAGAAAGACATTGAGACCGTCTTTCATAAACGTTCTTCTTCCATTGGACCCTCCATCGAGTCACTCCCTGAATCCACATTAATTAGCAGAAGCCGATATCATCTGCCACCATCGACCGTGCTCGGGGTTGAAAATGAGACATCTGATGTTTGCGAGTGGATAAGAACTTAATGAGTCTTTTATATTTTTGGACATCTCCCACTCTGACATATTTCCCATCCGGCAAGTCAAATGAACTGATGACTACGTTTTTGCAAATAATTAATGCATTGTGGACGCTTTGAGAAATGCTTTTTTGAGGTATTCAAAGTAAGATCACAGACTGCCTCCTGCCATCCTGCACCCCGATGAAGCCATTAAGATCAAACCGACAGCCTTATGTGTTAACCCCAGCCCCAACGGCTCATGAATCTGCCACAGACTGGAAAATGTATTTCCTACCTTCCTCCCTTCTGCAGCTTCCTGACACTCCATGGCAGAAAAGCTGCGGAAGACAGAGAGCCAGTGTCTCACTCGCAGCAGGTAACAGAAACCCAATTGTTCGCTCACTTTGGGCAATAAGTCAGGTCCTTTAACAATAGTGGATTTCCAAAACACTCTACCTGTGGCCCATTCCTCACACTCTCACACAGGTTAGATTCATTGATTTATTTATAGTCTTGCCTCCCTTTCCTGTGCGGTTTATCATGTGGATCCAGAGTTGCATCTTAATCCTCTGCTGCATCCCAACTTTTGGAGTTTTGATTCATTCGTTTGAGATTACATTTTGTCAGAGCATGCATTCAAATTTGCAGGAGCTCCCATTTGTTTAAAAACACCTTTTAAAAGTTGGCGCTCGGGTTCCCTACCGTTTTCCGTTTGACTTGTCCTCCCCCTCTTGTCCTGGTGTCAGATTAATCTTTGTCTGCTTAAACTGTGTAGTGTCATTAATGATAGGTGGTATTCTGAGATGAATGTGGGTATTTGCAGCGGCCATTATTCCCTCTGTTAGAGCGAAGCAGCCGGGGCACCTCGTGGCTCATCTTGATCAGTCTGAATTTGCCTCGAGCGGGCAGGAGCAAGGTCAATGAAGCCAGGGTATTTGTCAGCATGTCAGGGTGCCATAAACGTGACTTTGTGGACGGGCAAAATGCATCCTTCACTAATGTGCGAGCCGAAGAGTAAACTGTGTGTTACATGCATGTGTGATTATGAGCATGTCCGTGAATTTAGCAGCTTGGAGCATCTGTGCAATCTGAGCCCAGTGTCGGTGCCTATTTATTCCTCTTATTGATCTACTCCTGGTCCTCTTCCTCAGACACTCGCTCACACACAGCGTTTTTCCCTCAGGGGGCTCGCTGCTCCTATTTCTGACCTTTATACAAGTCCCAGGTCTCTCATCCCTGCTCTCTCTACTGCTCTGTGTGTGTGTGTTGGCGTGGGGCTGAGGGAGCAGCCCACTAATAGAAAGTCTATTGACTGGACCAGTCACTCATTGCTGCTATAATAGCAGCCGGGGCCCTCTGGATGCCAGTCGATAAAAGCAGCTTGTCTCTGTTCACTGGCGAGAGGGCCTCTGTCAGCACAGGAGGAAAATTAAATGTTTGATCGACCACCTTTATGATGCAGCTTATAGTGCGTGCGTGTGTTCTGAGCATGCATGAGAAGTGTGAGCGTAAAGAAAGATCAGTGGAGGAAAAAAAAAAAAAAAGGATCAAACGGTAAAACAGAAATGCAGGTTTGACACGGCATCAGTAAATCCTCTTTGACTATCTGCGGTAGACTTTGCTGTGAGGTGTGTGTGTGTGTTTAAGAATACCAGTGTGACCACTTATTCCTACAAAGCGTGTTCTTCTTTATGCCTGGACTGCCAACAGCTGGCACTACTTATTGCAGTTGCTGGAGATCCACAAACACTCACTGTTGCCAAGTCTCCCTAAATAACTTCTGGCAGGAGAAACTGTGTCTTAAAGAAGACAAAGTGACATCAAATGATCTTCAAAAAAACAACAAAAAAAACAGACGGATGTGGTGGTGTTCTGTTTACTCAATGTATTGTGTGCTGTCGTGATGAGATGGTTGGGCATGTTCGAATGCATTTTTATAAAAATAATAAGGTCAGATAGCACTAAGAGTCTGCCTTTATCCAACATCTATCAGCACATTAGGGATTCGGCTTTGCTTTTGGATGACAAAAGCAAGGACTATGTTATCTGCAGAAATATAACCAAGCTTTATGCTACGCTGGCTCATGCAGTAAATAATTAAACACTGGAGATGGTCTGATATAGACGCTGGGGAAAAACACGTTTAAAGTATGTTTGTGCAGGTTGAGACATGTGGACTGGCTTTCACAATGGTTTAGAACCTTTAAACTTGCATTATTAACATGGTGTATTTGATTACTGCTGTAAAAATAAAATCCACTTGACAGTATTATGCCTTCACCAATAATAATTAAGGTGAGTGCATATTGCTATGA
Organism: Mullus surmuletus; assembly: GCA_903171835.1. NCBI lineage: Eukaryota > Metazoa > Chordata > Actinopteri > Syngnathiformes > Mullidae > Mullus > Mullus surmuletus. The sequence continues at coordinate 13,390 of CAESWR010000317.1, forward strand.
TGTTGCAATAACATTAAATCTGACCTTCCTTTTCGCATGCTGAATAGAAAAGCATCATATCATGATTGCATTAAAAAGCATGTGTTTGAAATTCTCCACAGGAATTCTTGAATATGTTTTTTTTTGGTTGGCGACAATGTTTGTGCAGGCATGGGATGGATGGCGCGCATGTACACAACCAGAAAACGGTACGTCGCTCCACGGCGGCTGTTATCACGGGGGAGTAAACATCTACTGCACACCTGGAGGGGAGTTGCTACTTTCCACGTTTTCTTGCACTGCGCACTCATTGTGATGTTGTATGAAAGCATGTTAGCCTTTTGCCCCATAATGCCAACATGTACATCATTAGAACAGTCCCTTAGGTGGCGCTGGGGGGAGGTACTGAGGAGGCTGCTTGATTGACAGCTCTGGCATTCAGACTTTGGGAGGTGGAGACAGTGTGGAGACGACACCGCAAGGTCACTGTTAGGAAAGAATAAAATATGGAGAGACCTACTACTTGATATTCTTGAGCATACAAGCACACACACATGGACCAGAGGGTGAAGGACCATGGGAGGAGAATGGAATGCATTGTGGCTGTGTTGAGAACTTGTGAAATATGTAACACCCTCCTCTTGGACCACATGATCCTCAGGGGGTTTTCCTCTTATTGAAGCATTGCGGCTAATGCCACTGTCTCGCCGCCAACCTCTGACACCTGGCTCATGTCATTACCGCGCGAACCGTGGCGACAAGCCGAGACAAGGTCATCGCAATTGAGCTGCGAGTGGCTGGTCTGTCTCAAATTCGGGGTGCCGACCTTGATCCGTCATTGTTGGCCCTTCCATGACCTTTTCACGGTCGCCTTTGTCGACACTTAGTGGGAGAGACTCGATCACGGGCCCGAGATAACCGGGGAAGACAACTCGCTGCTGATTCAGTCCCACATTTATGCTCACGGCAGTCTAGGAGGGAGAGCAGCTAATATGATTATGGCTAATTTCTGCCAAAATGCTGGTAATGCAGCTCATGGAGGCATCCAAGAGACAAACACAAGAGAAACACACGCACACACACACTGATCCTGTCTGTGCACGCGCATTTGCATAGAATGTGGACAGACAGGCAGCGCTGATCGAATTAAGGTAAAATTAACTGGGGAAGTTTGTGAAAGTTGTGCTGCTTCCCCGCAGGCGACAATCCGATTAACTTCATTAACATACCTGGCGAGCGTCTCGGGCGCCTGGAAGGAAGACACACTGACAAAGGAACAGACGATGTATAGATATATTCGGGCCGGTGGTGGTGGTGGTGGTGGGAGTGGGAGGGGTGGGCAGGGGGTAAAATTGGGATGAGTCAGTAGCCAGATGGAGAGTTGAGGGAGGGAGGGAGGAGGGCTGTGCTGAGTGATATCTGCAGTGTGCAGGGTGTGAAGCGTGTCATCTGTCATCTAATAGGAAACCTGTGTGGGGCCGAACCTGAAAATGTGAAAACATACTTTTGCTCTCCCCTGCTCTCATTGCCACTCTGCCGCTGCCACCGGCGCCCGCGGGGGCTCCCCGGACCAATCAGTAACCGCTCCTCCGCCGTCCCCGCCGCTCCGTCACCTGTCACACGTGCGCTTGTGATGCAATTTCCCCCAACTCCGTGAGCAGAATCTTAAGTAGGCCGCGACTGCAAAGTTGATTGCAGGCCGCACCGTGATGGAGCCGTTTAATGCCGATTGTCAAACCGAGCCACATTTTGCAACATTGCGGTAACGAGCCTCTCATTTCAAATGAATGCGTCTGTTTACTGCTTGTTGGCAAATAGTTATCATTAAATGAAAAGCTTGATTGGCAAAAGATGCTCGCAATTAGTCCTTTGTGTTCTGGAGCGAGGAAGTAATCACATGAACATGGTGTCACTGATGAGCACTGTTTCAATTGGTACAAATGACAAAAAGTGCACTGAGAGTCAACGAGGAAAAAATGCAGCTGCTTTAAACGTGTCTACATTAGGTTTTGATGGGCTCTTCTTTGGCTCCTGATGCTACAACTCGCCATCGTGAACCGTAGATGGTGAAGGTAAACAGTAGAATTTCAAAATCAGAGACGCATGGGATTATGTTTGCCGCCGCAGCTGTTGGTCAAGGTTACGATCAAAGCTTTGCACTTCGAGGTCACCATAATGCCTCTAAGCTGATCGGTTCAAATTTAGTCTGTGAGGATTTCAATTGAACACAGAAAGATGGCACCAGTCATTGCGTGTGCGGACCTTTTTGTTCACCAGTCTGCAGGTTGTCACTTCCATCAGCTGTCATTGTTTTGAAAGAGCAAAATATTTTCCGCAGCGGTGCCGTTTAATCGTGCCATTTTTGTTTTGAGGTGGATTAGTGCCCACAAAAAAAAAAATCAAGGCTTGTTTGGGTGGGTTGTGTTGACAGAAGTGACGCTCGTGACTCATGCGCGCAAACTGTCGGCTGCCTTCGCACAGACGCCGCAAAGAGCCGCAGATTTTGGCGACGAATGATACCACCCACCCCGGGGATCTAAGTAGTATTAGCAGCCTTTTCAAACCCGTGCTGCGCTCATCATCCTGCCGCAGTGTGGTGACAGCCGCCCTCTGGTACGTGACCTAAAAGATTATATGTTGCTTCTCACGGGGGGAGCTCAGCCCGCTTAACATTTACATTTACCAGCACAAAACACGCTTTGCTTGCAGTGCCGAGCGGCAACTAATGAAGACTAAGTGCATTTTAGTGTCCTAATGGCTCTACATTATATTCTGTCTCATCCGGTTCACTAATACAACACTGCCTCATTAATGTCAAGACTGGGCGCTATTCCATTTTAAAGTGGGGAATGTGCATCATTAGAATAGGTTTCATCAATTTTACTCTTCAATTATTAATTTCACGCAAATTTTAGCCCATTAAACACATGACCTATATGATAAAGGGCTTCACATCGAGGCACTGGGTTGTTTGAAATTGAAAATCTGATATCAGGCTCTTGAGAACGGTTGTGTTCTTACTGCGGTAAAAAGCTACAGTGAGAAAAACAGGGAACGGTTGCCAAAACAGACTTGATATTTCCACCGCTGACGTGAATGCAGCCGTCCTCACCTCTTTCAAGGGATGTCCATCAGGCTTTTCTGGACCCGATCCTTTAATTTCAAATGTGCTGCTTGAAAAAATGCCAAAAACAAAGAATGTGTTTGCCCTGCTTACAAGCGGCTGCTTAGAGGCTTCAGAAAACGTTGTGGCGGCTGAGGCTGGAGGTAAAAAAACAAAAAAAACAAAAACTTGTTCCAATACAAACCTGTCTCACATAATGCTGATCATTCGAAAAAACAGGTGCCTTGTTCGGTGTCTACGCCGGGTAATTTAAAACTTTTAATTGAAGTTTTGGATTTGTGGCTGTTTCTGCCTAGAAGTCCCCCTCCCCCCCATATTTGTCTGTTATAGTACATGCACTTTTTGCCAGATGTGCACTGATGTGACCTGCAGCTGCTATAATGCACTCCAAACTAAATACATCCATTTTGTCATTAACTGCTGAAAAAACAGACATTGCACAGGTTTTCATGTCCGCTCTTAATGGTACATTTGTATCAGAGCAGGGTATAATCACATAAATATTCTGCTGAGCCTGAATCTAAGCGACTGGCCAACTGTCGTACATCAAAGTATCTGGCTAAGCTCTTGTAATATTTTCTGTATAATGTAATTTCTCTAACTAAAGCCCATCTCAGGCAATAAAGTAAAGATTGTTTAGATTGTTCCGACAGCAGAGTGGACAGACTGTCGCACACTGCTGCTGAGAAACCACTGACTTTCTGAAGGCAGTCTGGACGGAATGATCCCGCATCATTTTTCAAAATCATCACAGTGAGTTCCCCAGACCATTGACGTGATATTTTCTTCGTGGAACATCACTCTGAAGCGAAATATCTTCAGAAAAGTGGTGATTTATTTCGGACTGCAGATCTGGCCTGTCAGGAGCACTAGACTGTGATTGATCTCCTCCCATAAACACTCAACTATCTGGGTACCAGCTCGTTTTGAATATGAATATAAATTGAATATAAATATAAATGCAGCAGTTTCACAAAGGCCCTTAAATACTTTGCAATCAAGTTTTTCCTTTTTCCACTGGTGGCCGGTAATCTAATCTAATCATGTCGTTTTTGAATAATCCTATGACCAAACATTGTGAATCCATCGCAGAGGGGTTCCTTCACAATATGTAGCAGAGTGCGGATCTCACACTGCGTTGATGCCATTTTGTGGAGACAAAAAGTTAAATGGAGCTGAAGAACAGTGAGCAAACAAGTACCTGTCAGTGAAAATCTCTTTAAGAGAGAAATCCTCTTCCATAGGTCACCGCTAAAAGAGGTTTGACCTTATGTTTTCCTCAAACTTCCACCACATTTTCTCCACTGCAGCTACAAAAATGCATATCTGTGCTCTGCCACACAGGAGCGCACAACAATGGCGGCCATCGCCTCATTTATCAGGAATGGACGCGAAGCGGCTGCAATATGACAGGAAGACGGAGCACCTGACTGGCTGCCGGTTGTCTTTGACAAACTAATTTGGGTGGCAGACAGGCTGTCTGTGAATGTATGTGTCGACGCTACTCACAGATTTAGATCGCTGCTTTGGGCTGGGAGCGGGATGCTGAGATGACAGCAGTCATGGGGGGCAGCCATCAGATGTAGCCGTCAGCTGACAGACAGACTTATTAGACTGTCCCCCTCCTGAGCTGAGGCCCAGATACATACAGTATTAGGCCAAATGCTGCCTCACTGGCCCAGTTTGTGAGTAGCCTAGTTACGAAGGTAGTGTGGGACATCCCTGAAAACACCCTGCACTCTGTCCCTTTTGAGGAAACTTCTGCCTGATTTTTTTTCTTCTTTTTTCGGTGCGTGTTTTGCAGACATAAAAGTTTTTTTGTGCCACTTCTGGAATTGCCTTCAGGTCCCGTTTTTATTTAAATTGAATGACTGCTCCTTTGAACGAACAAGATTGATTTGTCATGAAAGTCTCCAGATGGTGAAATAGACTTTAGATGGAGCATGAATCTTGTAATGAATTTTTTAGGGTGCATGCACACTGTGCTATTTGCCAAAACACCCGCGTTCCTTTTTTCTACACACACGCACGCACGCATGCACATGCGAGCCTCCTAATTGTACGCTGCAGCATTCGGGGGGCTGCAACAGTGAATGTGTCAGATCAGAGTTTTAATTAAAGCTTCTCTGACCAGCCGTGGAGCAGGAACAGCAAAAAGCTTTCACTGGCAGAGTGTTTGGCACTTGGCAAAGCATCCTCATTTGAAAAACAGCAAGAGACAGATTTGGATTAAAGCGGAAGCCAAAACAATGTCTCTGCTTGACTGGAGCCACTGCCTTGTTGTCTTTAGCTTAAAACAAGGTTACAAAATACTGTAGTAAAACCTGTCTGCTCATGATGTCATTGCATAATTATGTAACCGCTGACCTTGGTCTCAAAGGCAGATGGGACGTAAATGACCGCCTTTTTAAAAGCTTTATTTGATAAGAGCACATGAACAATATGAACATGCCAAGGTTTTACAGAGGTTGTACAGCTTTCCACATTTTTCTTTTAAATATAAGTCAATTGGATGAGGCCCATGTGCGCTTAAACGGCTTTGGAGTAAAATAAATATGAATTATTTACACAGTAAAACATGTATAATTATCTTGTTTTGAGGCAAAAAATATTTAACTATTAATTATCAACTATTAATTTCAGTATCAATTGGCTTAATTGTCATAAATGGACTTGACATCAGTGTGCAGTTGGGGGTATTCAGCTAATCCAGGCTGCACATCATTTATGAGAAATAGTCTGGCTGTTTTTATTTATTTTTTAGTGCTGTAGGTGTCCTCTGTGCCGAACAATAGCAGCAAGAATGCGAGTCTCAGACTGGCGTTCTCTGCACTCCTCACCTTGCTGGTGAATTCCTCCAAGAACACGGATGGTCTCTTCTGGTGTCTCAGAAATGTCTCTCATTCATGGATGATGAATGTCTTTGTTTTCTCTTGGATTTTTCCCCCGTAATGCCATCAGCTTGACATTTAAATCAAAGTGTCTTGACTATTGTTTGATGGATTGCCACAGAGCATTGAACATAAAGTCATGTCAGGATGAAAATATTATACCTGCTAAACATCGGTGCGTTAGTGCTGTCATTGTCGGCGTATTAGCATACTTATTTTTGCATTTAGCTCAAGGCGCCGTGGTGCCGATGCATGCTTTCCTGCTCTTTCCAGCTCATTTATTCCAGACTAAAAAGATTTATATAGTTGTTTGTCAACTGCTGTTATGAATGCTTAAAATAACCAAATTTATTCATTCATCATTTATTTAAGTTTAGAAATACAAAGAGCTTTCCCCAGAAAATGGCCCCCGTTATATGCAGACTCTGGAGTTGTGAATGTTGTCAGTGGGATCAGAGGATTTGCTGAACCTCAGACGAGTGCCAAACACGCACATCGAGCAAACCAGAACGCTGCATTTCATGATCTTTTTGTGAGCATGCAGTGTTTGTCCTTCTCACCTGGTCCACTCTGACATTCAACACTTAAAGCATGCTAGATCGACGCTTAACCTTTGAAAATAATAGATCAGCCTATAAGCAGGTCAGGCCTCTGTGCGCCACTGCTGCAATCTCCGCGCTGCACACACCATAATATCAAGAGTTAGCACCACCACGATGGCGGAGCTGCAGATGGATTCGGTGCTGTGCGACTGCATACGTGTCTGTGGCTGCTTTTGTCACCCCGCCAGCCTCTGATCCACTGTCTCAAATGCCAGTCGGGGCTGTGGGGCTGAAATGGCGACAATGATTTTTGACAGGGAAGCTCTGACAGGCTCTGACAATGAACAGCATGCTGCATTGGAGCAGCGCAGCGGAGTGGAAATCTGTTGCTGCTGGGCTGTCTGGGGTCACATCACCATTGTTGAGGGCAACAGCCAGTTACCATGCAGACAGTGTGTGATGCTGGTAAAGCAGTGGGATGGCTGAGCTCTGAGGCTTGGCTTTTTTTTCCTTTTTTTTAATATGAGGGCTGAATAAATTTAACTGAATCTGTGTGCTTGTCCTTGTTCTTTGCGAGCAAGGAGGTTTTGAAGAATACGCTTTCCACTATCACCACCAGTATAACCTTCCCCTGAAGTTGTTTTTTTTTGGCAAATAAAAAGCACGATCAAAATGCATATTCAGAAGTGTTTTCCTCTGAAAGCCACTCTTGTTGAATGCCAGGAAAGGTGACATGCTTTCCACACCATAAAGGGATTATGAAATCATCTCCCTCTTGTCTTCTAAGGAGATTTTACTTTGTGCAGCCCCCTTTTGCCCAGACTTCCCTTTTTAAAATGTCAAAATAAAGGCGTATTGCAATTCTCAAAATCCCACTCCCCTGAAGCTTTAGCGGGTCACGTGGAGGAAGTCTCGGCCGATCTTTCTGCTTCAAAAGAGGTTGGAGAAGCAGTCGTGCTGTGAAGCGGCTCCTTCGCCCACAACAGGGCTTACCTTTGCAGAGACACGTAGCTGTTGATGGTGGGGCTGCACTGATAGGGGCTGTGAATATGCATGAAGCAGAGATGACATGTGGGCTAAGTGGAGTGGCTGCCCTCGTATTCACAGCCACTGACTTATGGTACACAGAAGTTGAACGGTGCAGTGGAAATGACATAATACCAGCTTTAATGTTTTATTTAGCTCTTCTTCTGTTGTCTACAGCAGGCCATTAAGAGCGCGCAACAGCTCTGATTTCCTCTCCCTCCTGCCGTTTCCTCTGTCTGTTGCACTTGTTTCTTTTAACTCTACTGTTTTTTCCCCCCTCTGGTAAATAACGTGTCTGGTTTCCATTAAAATGAATCACTGCGGCAATGATAAACTCCGTTGTGCAGATATCTCGCAGTTCAGTCTAACCGCGCTCATGTAGAACGTCGCCGGGTTATTATGCTCGTTTATTCTGCTGCTTCATCCGGCTGCCGGAGCGGGCGCGCAACTCTAGAAACTTTGTTACGTGAGCTCAGCTTTTGAAAGTGATTACTGGACCAGAACGCTAATCTTAAAAAAATTTCTCATCTGCCTCCTTTCTTTTATCAAACACAAGCCGCATCCAAGGCTCACGGCACACAGAGTTCACATCACATCACACCTTCCACGCTGTCCCTATTGTATGAATTAATGATGAGCTGTGGCAGTGCTGAAAATCCATATTATCTGTGTGCATCTGAGGCTCTCAGGTGTGTGATAGGAGCATGTACATCTCATGCGAAGGCTGTGAGCCCGCAAGTGTGTGATGGCGGTTGACAGCAGCAGCCAAGGGGGAAAATCAGGGACTTTTCCACATAGCACTTTAAGGTCAACTTGGATTTATGTGGATTTATGACTGCAGAATTCTATCAGTGCATCAGCAGGGTCTACATAAGTATATTTTGAGATGAGAGAGACAGATTAGGTGTCTTTTTGACTGTTACTGTAAAAAATGTTTTATGAGCGTGCTGTAAGAACTTGCAGTTATTAGAACTACAATATCTGAAAAAAAAAAAAACCTTCTTATATCCTATTTCATGGTACCTGAGTTTTGGATCAGTAGGTAAACCCCGATTCTCTGAGCACAAGCCAATGCAGAGCCGGCGAGCGGCACGTTTTAATCCGTGTGACGCGACGGCTGTGTACACAAACGGCTTTGAGCATCATCTCCTGAAAATGGAACACAAATGTCTACATTCTCATGTCTTCTTTTCGTCTTCGTTACTGTCATGAAACCTAGAAAGAACACACAGCTCCAATGTCGCATGCGGGGATGACACTGGTATACTGACTGCCAGCTTGCATCACCTCAGCAATCACTGCGCCGAGACTGCAAAAAAAAAAGCTCTTGAAGCTTCTTAGATCCTTGGGAGCCTCCTCAACGGCTAACTCTGCTCCAAAAAAGACTCTTGACTGCTTTAACGCCAACAACATGAAGAAATAGATAGACAATGCGTTCAATTTAAAGTTCACAATCTTTAAAAAAAATTGTTTCTCTTTACTGCTGTGTCATCAAAAATAACACAAGAAGATACATTTGTGACGACAAACTAGGTGCTGTGTGCCAGAACCAGAGAAGATCTCTAGTTCTCAGGCATTTAATTTTAAGTTGCTATGGCGATGCATCAACGTCTGCTATGTAGGGGAGCATAGATTCATGGGATGGGGCAAAATCAGACTGAAAATGGATGTCAGGAGACCACTGGTATGTGAATGGTCCTCTCAATTCAGAACAAACAGAAATTAATTTCTATCACATTATTTTATATTTCATCACACACGTCAGTTCTCTACTCATATTGTGTATAAAACTACACGTTAACTGTTTGGCTCTGAAGGATATTTGTTTGCAGACAGACTTATAACGAGGTTTGTATGGAAACAAAAGTGACATCAGGAAAGTGATGGAGACATTAAAAAAATAAGAGATTACTGAAAGTTATAATCCTTAAAATTGACCTTAATCCTCATTTTAGATGCTGTTAATTCTCCAAGCAAGAGCCTTTCTGTGTATTTTACTCTGTAAATATCTGTCTAAATTGCAGTTTTCATCTTAAGTGGCCTTAGTGGATTCACATCACCAGTCGGGGATTTAACAGGAAACGCAGCGTGCTTGTAATCCAGCGTCGCTGTCTGCAGTTTTAATTCGCTGATTGACTGCAGGGAGTCACAGAGGGGAAAAAGTGAGCTGATCAGCAACAAACTCCTTTTTTTTTAATACAGCTTTCCCTTTTGTGAAATTGCATGGTGTTTTACTGAGGGGATTGGCAAATTAAGGATCAAAACTTGAATAAAACAAAGAACTGTGCGTGTTTGGGGTAGGAGGAACGCTGCCGGTGACGTTTCACACATTTATACGGCGGTGCAAACAAACAAAGCGGGAAAAACAATGAGACCAAAAGAATCTGGGACTGAATTTGCAAGACAAAATAGATGTAGTCGTCATCGTCACTGTATTCATCACCAGGTGTGTTTACAAATCAGCTCGAGGTACAATGCGAGTCTCCCACTGCCAGAGCAGCTGACGGCTTCACACGGAGACACCCACTCACCAGGCATCATTCCTCATAATTCCTACCCATAAATACATCTCCCGTCATATATTATGTAACATCTGCTAAAATATGTGACTCACGGCACAGTCATTCTCTGTGATATCGACACACACAGACACACCACTCCTGTTGTGAACACCATTGTCTAGGGAAGGAGCTGATGCAAAAAGTCATCAAAACGGTCCGGGTGAGCCTGGGTATCGCCAAAGGTTTTTTTTTTCTTCTTTTTCTGCACGGTCCGTAATTTAGACATCATGTATAATCCAACAGTTCGTAGTCCAGCTGTTTTTTGAATCCACTGGTAAAAGAGTCACTTGCTTCTGAGAGAGGAGCAGTCCTTGTCCTTGTTGATTCCCTCTTATTTCAGATTTAGCTTTGAATTTTGGTCCGTGATGATCCTCTGCAATCTTCGAGATGAGTTTATC
>CAESWR010000317.1:29592-46512 GCA_903171835.1 Mullus surmuletus
GGGGGGGGGGTGCTTAATGGTTGTGTCAATGTGTGTTGTGGTTTGGCAGTGGGAGGCAAACACCACCAGTCCTGAGGTAACCTTTCACCTTCCCTCAAGCAGGGAGGAGGCCCGCTCCGCTCATGCGCTCGCTCAAACAGTGACACACATACATGCGGCGGGCGCTTCCTATTACCAGGTCGATAACACAACCATTTGCATTGAGTTACTTTACACTAAGCACTGTAATCTCACACACTCGCCCCCCCCCCCCCTTCCCCCCGCCCCCACCCCCCCTTCTCTCCCCGCCTTCCTCTCTTAAATGTGCATTAGTTTGTTTTGCAGTTTGTGTGTACGTGTCCTCAGTGATACTGATGCTGAATAATTACCAGGGTGAGTAGGCTAAATGGATTGTCCCCGACCTCACCATCGTAGCCCCTGGGCGGGGGGCGGGGTGGGGGTGGGGGTGGGGGGCTGCGTTAGCATCACAGGCGCAGACCTCACACGCACATAAAACACACACAGGCCAGAGGTCAGAATCATATAACGAAAAAGCACCCAGAAAGCAAAGGCTAAGCAATCCTGGTGAGCGACGCAAACATGAATAATATTATATGGGTAGTTAAAGCCAGCCAGTGTCACTGGTCAGAGATACAACCATGCTGACAACTCCCATCAAGCTTACTGTGCTTTACTGGTTGCTGTTTTCTGTGGACCCTAAGGAGCTAATTATTGCCCTTTTCTTGTTTTCAGTTTTTTCTCTTCATTTATTCCTAATTTAATACTTGTAAACCACTCCGACAAAAACTTTTCAGGCAGCATAAATCAATTGTTACATAAAAGATGTTGTGGCCTTGAAGATGCGTTGTGCATTCAGCCTCTGCAGCTGACCCCCCCCCCCCCACCACCACCACCTCATCAGATAGCAGCCAACCAAACAGAAGAGTATCAATACAAATAGAGTTTGACTGATGAATTGACATTCCTCTAAGCAGATATTGGCTTTCTGCAGATATTGGCATTAATGTTGACGGATGCCGGCTGAAAGCAATCGCGACACATTAGCGTCTTATCGACCAAGCAGAGTTTGTGTTTTGGTGAAAAATGTATAATGATGATGATGTCATTATGGAGTTGATAAGGCTGGTGGGATTCCATTCAGCTGTGAGACATCCAGCTGTATAAATCACCGCCACTGCAAAAAAAAAAGGGGGGAAAGAAAGGCAATGCATATCGTTGCACATCTATATGGACACTAAAACATAGACAACACAGTTATAATTAGTTGAGCTTCATTTATTCAGCAAATCGGGAGCTCTTTTCTCAGGAGGGACCTGAGAACAAGATGGTTCATTTGCATTGCACTCACAAAGCGACGATCACACACTAATTAAAACATCATGAATGAGACAAGGCGAAAACATAGTATGCGGTTAGATAGTGTGAGTGTGTGCGTGGTGGTCAATGTGCAAAACATTTGGCAGATTTTGTGGTAGAGTCTCCGTAGTACTCCCAATAGCTTTGTAGCACATAGTTAAGCTACATCCGAGTAAAAAAACAAAAGGTCACAGCTATATCTGCAGTTTTATGCAATTGCTTTCTCTCTACTTGCATCTCGGGATGTTTGATTTGGGGCGGGATGGGATGGTGGTAGTGGTGGTGGGGGGGTGGAGGGTGGGGGGGGGCGTATTTTAATGAGCTGCAGTCAGTGAGTGGTGCCTCTCTAAATGCCCCCTGAGGAAGAAGCGGTTTGTGCTGATTCATTTTGAAAGAGCAACAGCCAATGGGGGGGAAACTAGATGGTGTAACTTCATCACTCAGCAAGTCAGTCGGTCACACACACACACACACACACACTCACACCCACACACACATGGAAGAAATGGCCATGGCATCTGATATCATGATATCATTAACCCCCCACCACACACACAGACACACACAAACGCACACACACACTATGTGCAGCAGGTTGCTGTGCATTATATGTAGTGGACTGTGAAGTGAGCTTGGCCGTTTTTCATGCACTGTTAATTACATCATCACTAGGACTGGTTAATTGTTCAACATATAAATGCAGAAGACCCATAATAAATACCCGCATGCAATACATGATTCAGAGCTTTTTTTTCCCCCCAAATGAATAAATAAATTAACAAGTGAATAACTAGATTGCTGCCATATGGAACGTGATGGGCTTCTTTTTCCAGCTGTGGTTTCCCCCCAGCACGATTCACAGTGGTAAGGAATCTATTATGGGGGAGTATATGAATTATTACTACATTTTAGATTATATGGTTTTGCACTATTGTGATGCCATTCCGGAATTTATAGAGTTTAAGCCTGAAGAATTTGTGTTTTAAACTGTTGGCCGTATGGGTCAATATGCTCTGAAAAGTGACGTAATCAAGAAATGTTATTACATTTTTGGGGGGTTTTCCGAATTGCCAATGTTAGTGGTATAAATTAATGACTATATACTGTTTATACACCCTAAAAGATTGATTTACTACCCATGGTGTCACTCGCTGGTGACAACAGCTTGCAACCATCAATACAATTGCTGGTCTCATCTGCGCCTATTTTTTAAAATTTTCTCTCTTTTAAACTTGTATTTAATTCTCAGGAGCGCTTCTCTCTGTAGTTTATACAGGGATTTAACGTTCTTCTGATGAGTTTCTTGATATCGCTCTCTCTGCTGCCTGCTTGCGTCCCGCGTCCGCTGGCCAGCTAAGTGCACCAGTTTAATTGCCACATTCATAAACTGTGAAAATGTTCTGCCAAGATGATCTAGTTATATCTCTGCTGTAATCATCCCATACAGGTCCAATTACAGCAACCACTCTGGTGCGACAGCATGGAGTCTGCAGTGCTTCAAATGACCTGCAGCTGACAGCGCATGAAACAGATGTGCGACGAAGATAAGGATGCCTGGCAGACAGGCACATCCAGCTGTTTAAAAAAAAGAGAGAAAAGAACTAGGGAGAGAAATCTGTTGTTCTTACGATGACACATTACTAATGCCCAACATCACATGCACGCGCACCCATGCACACAACGTTTTCATGGATGTTTCCTGGGTAAGAGCTAATCCCCCCCGCTGCTGTCAACGGTGCTTTTCGTCTCCTAGCTGCATCATTTCATAAAAAAAGGGAAAGTCTTGTAAATTGAGAAAAAAATCGGTCCCACAAAATGTTGCAATTGCTGCAATCACTTCTTTAGGGCTCTTTGTATGAGTTTATTTTATTCTATTTTATAGTTTGTTTTTTAAAATGGGACAGAACATATTAATGAACATTAACAATGTAAATATGTGAGGGATTGTAGTCAAGCGGCTAATTTCCATCCCTTGTTCCATTGGCAGGCAAGTGTTCAAGAAGACAAAAAGAAGAAAAAAAAAAGAAAAGGGAGAAAGGGGGAAAACATCAAAGCAAGAAGAAAAATAACAGAGGAAAATAAGGCATGGCATAACAACAAGACATGATAATGACAAAGCTGACAGTACAAATATTGGATTATAATTGCAAAATGTCCGTTAAAGTGCAAAGACGTTGTTTCAGATTGTCCTTACTAAAATGCTTGAAGTGCTTGAATGCACAGTAAAGTGCAAAGTGCTATCGGCTGTCCAGGATAAAGTGACTTAAGAATGACTTCATTAATGCCGCATGGACTTTTCCCATGACATCGTTGACACAAACATCGACCACCTCTGTGCAACATAACACACCCATCACTTACTCTTAAAGGGAAGATACTTTAATGTTTATATTCATGTCATGCGTCCCAAAAATAAACCAGACACTAATGCACAACACATCGCCCATGGACGCTGTCGTCTCCTTACTTCTATACTCACAGTGCCTCAGAGGTTGTCTGGTGTGCGCAAGAGTGTGTTTATGTTCCTGTGTCAGCAGAAAAGTGACATTTTGCACAATGTACCGCACAATGCAGCCTGACAGGGGCTTTATACACGATCATATCATGTCCCTGTTTCGCTGTGCGTTGCAAGTAGGAGACTGCACAGTGATTTAGGCAGTAGGTAAAGCGTGAGCGAGAGAGACGTCGCCTAAAGTGTCTTCTAACACACATTCCCTCTGCGCGTATATTGTGTTTCACCTGAGCGACTGGGCGAGGGCAGCGAAAGCGAGGTCGATGAGGTGGAACCTTCGGTCTTGTTCTGTGCTTCCCGGAAGATCGATACGACGGTGTAACAGAGCCGGCAAAGACTTCCTTCCAGTACCAGTGTTCGCTCTCGCAGTCTTAAGCAAATTCAGTGTGTACTTGCAATACGTCTGCGAGGGCTCAGGGCTGTCGCACTGTAAAATCGCCCGCGCTTTGAGGGCTCTCTCATGGACTCTTTCACACTCGCTGCACACTAAGTCTTGAATCCGGCAGATGCTGCTGGAAAGAATTACCCATAAGTCATGGCAGAGTGGCATTAAAATATGAAGAGGCAGTTTCCAAATATAATTTAATCTGATTTGATCAAACGGCACTATATTGTTATTGAATATATTTTTCTAAATCTCAGTTTTCATATAAAATGTATTATCTGGACAAGTGTTTTATAAAATGTGATTATTAGAGCTCAATGATGCAACTTGTTAGAAATTCTCTTGCACAACAGAGTTTGCCTCGTAATCAGCCTCTGTAAGGATTTCAAATAAACCTTTCACAGAGTAAAAAACAAACAGAAACTTTTTGCACACGGGGGACACAGAGAACGGTCAGTAAAACAAGTCTGCTGGATGGAAACAAATAAAAAGTGAACTTCCCCAATGGCGGACTTGGTCATTGAGCCCCGGCCGACAGCCTCGCCATTAGCGATGGGAATTGGTGTTTTTATCGATGTCAATGCGACTATTGATTCTGCTCATTGGTCTGATTCTTTATTAGTTCCCTTATTGATTCCAAATCAATTTTCCATGTGGTGGAAACCCCCGCCTACACAGGTCAACTGTCAAATTACCCATGACTCTGACCGTGAGAGAATCTGTTTACATTAAGTCTAAGGACAATCACAGTGTGCCATTGGATATTGTTGCCATCACAACCAGTAGTGTGGATATCTGGAATAAAGCTGCACTTTCCACCGATTCCTTCACCGCAGTCGGAAGTTTTCAGAGAGAGAGACTCTCCCTTAACTCCGCAGCCCTTAAATAAGACTGAAGCCCAGATTGGCAAACGTATCTCCCAAACTTCCACTATTTAAGATCCACTTCCTGTAAGCATGTCAGATAAGGTGGATGAAGGACTGCCCTGCTGCTCCTTTCCGGCGACCCAGCGATACCACTCCTGTAAATCTCAGTCCGTCTCTCACTGCCCTCTATCCGCCGGCTCTCCGTCAATCCGGCCCTGCAGCTGTCAGCAGTGCTGGATTCACCTCGGTGTCCACTCTAAATCTGCTTCTTATCTTTTGTGCCTGTACCTTTCAGTTCACTTTCAGAAGATTTCTCTTTTTGCTGCAATTTTGTTGTACCCTCATCCCGCTGCCTGTCATACATCCTGCTACTTCTACTGCATGTCAATCCGTCTCTCCTGATCGGTATTGGCGCCTCTGTCTTTTCCCTCTGTCTCAACAACTGTGTGTTCTCCGTCTCATAGTGTCTCTGCCCATCTGTCTGACTCGGCCCTTGGTGCATACTGTCTTTCTGCATATCTGTCTTACTTACTCCCCCTTTCTCTTTTTCTCATAAACGCGGCTCTTTCATTGTGTCAGCCCTCTTTTGCGCTTTACAACAGTAAAGCTGTCATAGAAGGAGAATTATGAGCTGGCGATGCTGGCATGAATTACACCCTCAGTGCAGAAAATCCAACAATCAGGTTTTAGGAGTTTAGCTGATCGTCTGGAAGCACACACACACACTGATCTGTAGCTGGCTATTGTTGACGCTCAATACCTCGCTTCCTGAATTGTAACTGTTAATAAGCTCTGACTATCAATTCTGTGACCTTTACTTTTATTTGAGAATATAAATCAAATTTTCTCCCCCAGCGCAGCGGCATGTTTTTCACTTTGCTGAACTTTCCATTGAGTTTCTATTGTTTTGCTGAGTTTTTGTCAAAATATCTGACAACTCTGTAGCTTCCGGGGATTCCATCAAATTCGGTTCCGCAAAAAATGTCATTTGCAAGAATTGTTTTTTTTCCATTTGCTTTTTTACTTTGTTAGTGTAAGTTCTGTTCTACTGCTATCGCCAAACCCCAGCAAATCACCCTGGAACTCTACGAGCTCACTGCCAACCCTGCAGGTTTTGTTATTGGATGTCGGGCAGCTTCAATACGGGTTTGATCCCGAGCCATAATTTTACCTCCAAACCAAAGATGCAGCTTGAAACAGCCATGTGTTGTTGTTGTTGTTTTTTTAATTCCTTGAAGGTAACTCAATAGTGGTGTTTTAAAAAACAATCTAAAATGCTGATTGTATATTGGGTCCCCAGTGTGTGATATATTTGCAACCAAATGTCAAATTCCTCACAAACGTTTAGAAGAGTTGCACCAAAAACAAAAAAAACCAAACATTGCCTTATTTCGTAGCTTTCCCTTTTCTACTTGAAAAAGTGACATTTGGATGAAAGCCCTTGCATTCTGTCCAATTTCTTTCTATACATTTTGATTGAGGTGTTCATATAAAACTGCACAGTCAATGCTAAAATCCCCCAAAAACTATTTTCCACTGCCTTTAAGAAAATACATCCGATTATTTACTCTGTTTTTCCCCCCCCTCCTCCTCTTCATTGCCTGTCTTTTCATCCTTGTTATCACAGTTGTTTTTCTCACTACACCCACCAACTCTCTGCCAAAGAGTTAACTTGTTTGCAGAAGTTTGGTGTGTGCAGCCCAGACAAGTTATGCTCTAGGGTGGATAAATACAGACGTTTGAGCTGAAGTGCCTCAGCTCCCCAAAAAAAAGGGGAAGGAAAAAAAAAAAAAAACACAAAAGGGAAAAGAACCCAAGAAACAACCGCAACAACAAAATTATATCTCCGAATACCCTCTTATCTGACAAATAAGCCCTTCTTAACATGCTTGAATTGCATTACACTGCTTTAAACCCACACACTAGCACACTTGGCTTGTTATGATGCTGCAGCTCATGGTAAATGCATGAATCCTAACCGTTCCATATTGCAGTCTCATGTGCTGAACAAGGTTATGTCTTCACCCAAGTCTGCTGGTTTATTTGTCCGTCCATTAGCCAGCTAATTCCGGCTACAATATGTTGAGGGCTGCAGCCCTTTCAAGGGTGTATTAAAAAACACATCCATTTGACAAAGAAAAAGCCCAACATTTTTAAACCTTGTGCTTGCCTGTGTATCAATCAGTGTGCACTGCTGTCAGGGAGGTTATGCAAAGATGAGCAGGCCTATTGTCATTAAATTTGGTGCAGGGATGCGGCCATTAAATTTCATGGCAGATCAGTTTAACAAAGCGAGAAACAGCTTTTTTTTGTAGGGGAGGGGGTTTCTGTTCTCTCTGACTGCACCTCTCCTTTATATAATTGCAATTTAGGTGTGTATTTATGCAATTTCGAGGGTAGAGGATTAAAGTGCCATCGCTGTGAACTTATCTTGAACTCTTTAGCCCTGTGCAAAAGTTGAACCTGACTCTGTAAACCATTACTTTTGTTAATTGCACAACAAAAAAGCGATGCATCTTTTTGACCAATTTAAAGACTGTTGCATTGTGTATGTGACATAATATTCAATCGCTCTTTTAAGCTCCAACTTGAACACTGAGCTAAAGAGGCAAATGTGTCCTCAGATAGTCCCGAAGTCGCCAGTGCATCCTTGAGGATTTGTTACTCACTTGTTCTGGTGTTTGGAGCCCTGGAGGTGTGCGTGGTACTGCTCGATGGAGTTGAGGACCACACTGCAGACACTGCAGGAGTAACTACTGCGCAGTCCTGGAGTCGGACAGACAGACAGGCAGACACACACAGGTACAGCAGTTACTTTCAGGGCACTTTTAGGAGGTATGGACAATAAAATCCCGTAAAAGCTCCCATCATCATCATCATTTGTATCATCATCGGCAGCAGCAGCGAGACCAATAGGAACAACAATAAGCATCTGAACTGATACCAAATAACCTCCTATTTTTTCCTACTGCAGTGCGGGGCAATTTTCCTAATTAGACTGCACTGCATCTGGAGAAAGATTTGATTATACTAATCATTAGCAGAAAGCCGGTTACATTTTTAGATCTTTAGTTCACAGCCTTCTTTCTATCTAGTGTCCTTGTATGCTCATGCTGTGTGTGTGTGTGTGTGTGTGTGTTTGTGTGAAGGTGCCTTTTGCAAGATAGAATGTGAACAAGATCGGGAGAATGAGGACAGGAGGAGAAGAGAACAGTGCAGAAGGTTGTGTCGGCTCAGACGCACGACTGCTGGCGCCGTACACGGTTGCATTGTGCGGTGAATGTGTGCTTGAGATGGCGCCGCTCAGACACAGATGTGAACTAATTAGAGGGTTTGCAGGTGGTCGACATGAACGCCCCAAAAATAGATGGATGAGGATAGAGATACTGACGGAGTGGGGTGTTGAGGGATGGGTTAGGTAGACGGAACGAGTGAATGGAGGAAATTTCCGGTGGAAAATAGATGCTTAGGAAAGGAGCCGGAGAGATGGTTACACTGCAGCAGTGATGCGCTGCTGTTTAAGGGGAAGCTATTATGTTTTCCATAAATATGATGTAATATTATTGTTAATGTGAAATACGGTAAATGTGAAGAGTAAATTGAGACTGCTCTGTATAGTTTTTTCCTCCTACTTTTTTACTCACTTACTTTTCAGTTTGACGTCTGTTCATTTTTGGACAGCTCTAGTTTGGACTCCACTTCAAGTAGTGTAATTTGGGGGTAAAAAAAGAAGTGCTTTTTGGTTTGAAAGGAAATTTAGAAAACGTCCTCCACAAGCACTGGTACCTTAAGCTGGCTGTATGGGAGCCTTAAAGAGAAAGGAGTCTCGCAAGCTAAGGCTGTGCATGCAATTTTTATATAAGGGTGTTTCTGAACTGTAAATGATGCAAAGCAGCTCCGGAGTCCCAGGATAAACATATAGAGCTGAAAATCGGCATAGTAATGTTGGTGCCCTTTAGCAGCAACATAAATGCACTTAACCTGCATTTTCTCCCACACAAACAGCCCTTTTACACATGGCGACTGCAACACGGCACCACTGATTCAGAAATCTCTCTTCCCGGAGGACAAGGATGCGATGGTGATGTGGGTGGGGAAATTAGCAACAAGCCCTAAAGAGGAATGTCACAGCTGCAAAGACGGTTGCCAATGCGGTGGAAGGCAGCCTGTACACTGTAAAAAGACTGTCAGTAGAGTGTTCCATCGTGAATGTGGAAGTACAATCTGCCACTGCGACGACATAACTCTGCGAAATGACGCGTTCCGATTGAGCAGGGGAGCTGTGGTGCCGGCAACATGGAGCCGATTTAAAACTTGAGCTGATTTGCATGTACAGCTCCGAATGTAATGATACAAAGCTAGGAAAGTTTCTGATACAAAGTTTGGCTCTAATTGGTTGTGTTTTCTCTGACAGAGCTGCAGTGAAATGGTATTTTTGTTTTCTCCCATCTGCAGAGCTGTCACTGCAGAACTTCACTTCAGACTGGAGATGAACAACCCTGACACTTCAGGGGTTGGATGACAAAACAGTCAAAAATTAATTTTGTGAAGACTTCTCCCCCACTCGGGTGCCATTTCCCCTCCCCGCCGCCCCTCATTTCCTCCATATGTTTATTTTTTTTTCCCTTTTCATTTCCATTTTTTTCTTTCTAAACGATGAATGGGTTAGTTCTGGGCGGGTGTTGTGAGCAAAATTGCACCCGAGTGAGTGTGTGCGCGCATGTGTGGGTGCCCTTTTCCCTGCTGTCATTACTGTCCTTGAGATTTACGACTTGTCGGTGTATTCCATCACCTTTTGACCTTCCGTGGCGGTAATTGGTGAAGTGTGTTGGGAGATGAAGTTATAATACAGTTAGGAGTGGTGGGAGGTCATTTAGACCCGGCCGCAGCTGCATAATGTGGCATATCCGCCCCTTGCTGTTTTCAGAATCACTCTTGTCTTTCAGGGGTGATTAAAGACGCACAGCCATTTACAAAAAAACTGTTTGAATTAGTAGCCCGGAGTTAGTGCCGACTTGGCTTAAATGTGGATGTTTTGCATCTATTAGGGGGTAATATCGAAGTCTGTGTGTGTATGTGAAACAGAGAAAACAGATCCTCTCCTGCCAAAATGCCATTACTTCTTTTCTCCCTTAATGAAAAGGCTGTTAATTGGAGAATAGAGAAGAAAGGAATGATAAGTCTCCATCATTCTCCTCTCCTCTTGCTTCCCTGCTTTTCTATACCGCTGCAGGGATTACACAGAGGTCTATTCTTGTACACACACGCACACAATGTTTTATGCGCATGTGTGTATATGTGTGTGTGTGTGTGTGAGTGAGCTTCACTGCTTTTAGTCTGATTGATGTCACCTCCTTGCTGCTTGGCCGAGTGGCGCTCATCCACAATATGCTGCAGTTTGCGCCTGTGCCAGAAGATGTACATGCGATTCGCTCGGACACACACACGCGCACACACACATACACACAGACACATTTTTGTTTTGATAGTAAAGCAGCTCTGGCATAAGGCCCTAATCCATGTTAATTACATGCAAGAGAAAAAAAAAAGTGCATGCGCAATGTGAGTGACAGCACACAGGGCAGGGCTGTGAGGGGGCTTCTTTTTTGTGAGCACAAGCGGTATTTGTGAGGGTGTTCTAAGCCTTGTTAATTACACAAGGAGATATGCCAGCAAGAGAGAAAAGAAGGGGTTGAGATGAACGAAGGCAGTGGGTGTGGAGCTGTTTGTGGCTGTCGTTTAATGTACGGTGCCTTCTGGCATTGCTGGCACCCCTGGCATGGGGACTCCTAAACGCCTATCAGAATGTAATGAGCTGCATTCTGTGCACAGAAAACTGAGAAAATTATGTTCATTTCAAGAGGCTTGTTGCAAAGAAAATCTGAAGACTTCCTGCCGCTCCAGTGTCTGATACATTTTTAACTTAGCCACGACCAAAGCGACAGTAATGACCCATTTGGATCGCGATGATCTCCGCCCATTCTATTAGGGTGAGCTGCCAACATTCCGACTGCTGCTTTTTTATTTGCGAGCGGATCTGAAGCGGTGGTCACCGCCGACGATGATGAAATCTAGTGTTGTGTGAAGATTGTTGGTTTAAGGCGCGAGAAGGAAAACAGAGGGAAGAAATGAGCCTTAAACAAACCACATCAATTTACTTGCACTACGGATCATTTCAAGGTACAGCCTCCTAATTTCCTGTATTACCCCCCTCCCCCCCCCCTTGAGATGGCAGCAACCTATAAAGTATTCATCTTCTGGTTCTATTCGCCATTGAAGCAGCAGGAGAGCCCTTACTACCCCAGAGCCTTTTGTGCGATGGTACACCAGGAGTTACCGCATGTGCTTTGCAAGATTAAAAAGGGGGGACTGGATCCAGAAAAGTGGCCCATTGAGATGCAATCAAAACCGACGGTTTGCAGCAAAGGCTTGACGGTGCATCTCATGGGAATATGCCAC
Source organism: Mullus surmuletus (assembly GCA_903171835.1). Lineage (NCBI taxonomy): Eukaryota > Metazoa > Chordata > Actinopteri > Syngnathiformes > Mullidae > Mullus > Mullus surmuletus. Next base: position 41,171 of record CAESWR010000317.1, read on the forward strand.
AAACACGCGAGCAGAGAGGGGTTGAGCACTGGGTGAGAGTCAGATTGGGTCCAAATGGAATTTAACCAAGCTTTGAAGGACTTATAGAGGGACTAATTAGCTTTTCAGCAAATGCAACAGTAATTGGAAAGACCATCTGTTTTTGAATAAAAAAAGAAATCAAATTGTACACAGGAAAACAAATGTTTTGTAAAATGTCCTGTGCTCTTTTACATTTTCTCAAGGTGACACCACAGCTCGTTATATTGTTTATTCTGGAACTCATCGTAAAAAAAAACAACATTTTTGAAGGGAGCTTGTATGGATATTCAGGCTGAGTTGTTGTGATGTGTTTGTGTGTTCCTGTTCCAACAGTATCTTTGGCTTTGTTTATGTTTATCAGGATTGTACAAAACGCCTCTGGAGAAGTGTATTGACAGAAACCATTAAAATTTGTGGAAAAACTTTGATGACATATTTTTCAATGATTTGATACCAGGACTCGCTTTTTTTAAGATTGTAAATGTGCCAGCACCTAGTCTGTCTTTGTCTGGCACAAACAACCGGATTGTTATCAGTGAGGCAGATCCGGGCCTGCTCATTTTGAGTCTATCTTCAAGTCATCTCATATCTTTTGTGTTTACATTACAAAATAATCAAACTTCATAATTCTCTGTTCACAAGTTAGTAATTCTAATTTGATTCAGCTGTACTGCAAATTTAGAAAGGTTTGGTGGCATAGCAAATATGCCACTGTGAGCAGAGTGGCTTATTAATGAAACACAGATCAGATTGGTACTCTGCATCAGCTGATACCCAAAGAGAAGGTGTCATATGTGGGTGGAGGAGGTGAGATCCCTGCATCTTCAATTTGATGCTACTGCACTCTACAATGTCAAACTTTAATAAATAAAGCAAAGGAACACCTTGATCTTGCTAATACATATGTACGCGACTCCTCAAAGTCAGCAGTATTTCTTGATGTGCGTATGTGCTACATGTAAACCTGCTGGTGTCTCGCAGGAGGGGAGGTCAGTTCTTGTCTTCTGACTCAGGCGCAGTCATCAATAACACACAATTTTCTCTGCTTTTGTACTCTCTCGGCTCCTGACGCACACACACAGACGCGCACACTGCAGACCGAGACGCTTATCTCACCGCTTCTAATTCTCCACCAAGTCTCCCGAGAGAAGAGACAATGCGCCGGCACTGTCTTGAGGGGTTCCTACCCCTGTTGTGATTTATGTAAAGACACAACCGAGTCAGTCGGGCTCCGTCCCTTGCCGGTAGCCGCCCCCACTGCAACCGCCTCACCCGAGTCCGTAATCCATCTCTCAGGGTTTCGTCTGGCACCAAGCCGAGGAAAATAACCACATACTCCCTTGTGCCCTGTCTGTGCAATTACACGATAAAAACCCAAGAAGGAAGAAACAGTGTCGATATAAATGTCGGGGGGATTTTGGGATATGCTTTGGTTGTAAGAGGACAGAGGGAGACAAAGGGACGATATCCAAGTACAAGTAAAGGTCGCTATCATCAGTAGGAAACAACCAGACTCTGTAGAAGAGTTTGAAGGAGGAGGAAACGGCAGCCTGTATATAATTCACCTGCGCCTTGTGAGGAGCTAATGAGGATGACAGATGAGACATGACAAGAACGGAGCCCCCGGTGGCCCACGCACACACACTTACACACAAAACAACAACAGAAGACGCAAGACAGAGTATGGTGACAGGAAGGGGGGGGCGGGGAGATAAAAAGAAGGTAAATAGAAGGTTCAATGAAGAGAAAAAGGAGGACCGAAGGACAGAGATGCATCTGCATGTGGCGGAAATAGAATTCCCCCCGCCCTCCCCTCAGATGGCACCCCCAGCCTCCCCGTGAGACTATACCCGGCACACCTGTGACTTCGCACCTGAATTGCCGATAAAAGCCAATCAGACGTGAGAATCTTGCACCAATCAAAGCACCGCTCGGTGGATAACAAACGTCGGCTGGCAGCGGCGCTGCACTGTCATGAAACAAAGTGCCGCAGACTTAAAGGCAGGAACAAACACTTTGATTGATGGCACGTATAATGGGCGGCGTCAGCGGCAGACTCGCTCAGAAATCTCAGACTCGCTCATTGCCCTTGAAAGGGAGGCGGCTAATAGATTTCTGTGACACTTCAAGCAAGCGAAAATGGAGTGAAAATGAAGCCTGCTGTACAGTATATTCTCTGGTTTCAGGCTTATTCTGTAGGTGCATGCTGATGTTCAGATTTAAATGCCCCCCCCCCCCTCCCCGAAAAAAAACCCACAGTGGAGGTTGTGGGATCTGGGTCACAGTGTGTGGAAGGAGGACGATATCCAACATGACACCACTTAAAGCCTCAGAGCCAGCGTAGGCGGCAACATGACTCATGCTTTTAATATGATTGGCTTCCTGAGATGATCATTTGTGTCACGGCACCTGAAGCACGCGGCAAAGCGGCACGGCTGCGGCTCACCCGGGATTCGCAGTGTCTCTGCGCCACGTGGGACGACGCGGGTGCCAAGCCGTGTGCGAGCATGCGTGCGTCGGTCTGCAGGCGTGCGATTGGAGGTGTTGTGTGGCGCTCTGCTGTAGCCCCCGATGATATCACCAGAGACCAGAAATGGAAAATCAGTTTCTGTACCAAATGCTATAAATAGTTTCATTAGAATATCCTTCTGGCAGAAATATGAGCACATGAGCTCTCACTGTTACATTTGTGCGTGGATGTGTTTGTGTGGGGGAGGGAGAGCAAAAAAAAGGGGGGATGAAATAAGAGATAGAATAGTAATTAATAGCAAGTGCTTATTATGTAACTGCGATCTGATCTCAGTTTGACTGATTAAAATATGAAATAATCTTTTAATTCATTACTCAAATACCGTGTGTGCTTCTCTGACTTCCATTTAGAACCCAAAGTATTAGCGAGCCTCTGTGCTGCGAGGTGCATTTTCTCTTTATGTATGTGACTTGCAGCGTGCCAGCTGTGGTCCTCTGACTCTTGACAGCTTTACGCGTCGCAGTGCTCATGCTAACAAGTGTGAAATGTAATAAGAGGACCCCCCCCGCCCCCCACCTCTCTGTCTTTCGGTCCCACGACAACTGACAGGGAAAGGTTAGCAAACAGATGATAAAACAAATGTGTTAAATTTTAGCCAGACTGAAATTTAGGATTAGAGGAAGAGATGAATATTTGCTTTGGATGGTGGAAGAGCAATTTACTCTTAGAATGGTTTATAAAGACAGATCAAGTGTGGGGTTGGGGTCAGATTGGGGTCAATGCTGATGCAGCAAAGGCCTGCTGACCTTAAGCCTCTCAGATGGGTCAACTCTTTTCTTTGAACCTGAGTCCCTCGCACAGCCGTTGTCATAAAATGGGTTTTACTACTGGCAAATGTGTAAAACATGTCCAATGTCCATCTAAATATAAAGGCAGTTATCAGAAAGTATCCCAGCTGTCTTTTGGAGAATAATTCTTCACTGGGGAGTGGATACGCTCCAAACACGCTCAAGGACACTGTCATACAGAAGCCACGTATGTATGGAAAACGCACATAGATAAAATTAGCACCACTACCGTTACGATCAGCCTAACTGGTGTGACTTACCTCAGTGTAATATCTGCGAAATGCACACCACAATGAAAGGCATATGAACATTTCAGAAACCCACACTCGCTGCCGCAGATGTTGAATGTGATCTGCCCCTTATCGTCTTTCCTCGTAAAGAGCCATAACAGCCTCCCTGCCCTTCACTTGTCACCGGTGTCGGGCGCGGCGCCAAGAGGCTGACCTGTGCTCTCCGTGGCATCCAGACTGCCCGCGAGCTGCTCCACCAGGCGCGCTCTGGCGGCGTTCCTGCGGTGCTTCTTGCCCTCGTAGTGCTGCTGCGCCATCAGCGGGTTGTTGAACCAGGCGCCGCAAAGGCAGCAGTATTTGCCGGCTTCTCTCCCGCCGTTGCTGCCCACCACGGCGACGGGCCAGGGCAGGGCGGTGGGAGGGGGCGGGCACGTGGCTGGGTCGTTGGGCAGCGGGGTGGAAGGGGAGGAATCTGGAGCAGATGGAGAAGATGGGGAGAGAAGCAGAGATGGTAGGATGGAAAGAAGACAGCAAGGAAGCGCGTCAATATGAAAGCTCGTGCTCAGTAAATACAATAAACATGTTTTTGTCGCAATGTTCATACACTCAATTTATCACAGAAAAAATGTCATGCTTACATGCACAGTCACACATGTACATTAAAGAGCTGAAGCACAAAGGAATAGTTTTGCTGTAAGTCACATCTGGAGAACGCAGACGAAGGTCGGGAGGAGGCCATCGACTCTCCCGGGACCGAGCGCTGGAAACCATCTTTCTTCTCATCAACTGTTCTTCTGAATCTTCCAACTTCATCTTCTTTTCAACCTCTTCTACCTCTTTTCCTCATATCTTGCCCTCTACACAAAAGAAAAAGAAGAACGCCTGGCAGACTTCCAGGTGACCTGCTCCTCTTGACATGACACTGGTTACCATGGTGATTGCCCATTAATAGCCGACAGGCGCCGACATGTCCACGGGATGCGTTTGTGGCTCACGCAGAGAGGCCCGCGTATGTGCGCCCGGCTGCACGTGTGTCTCCGTGTGTGTGTGTGTGTGTGCGTCTCTGCGTGGCGTACAGAATGCATAATATCCGTGCTTGAGAAAAATGTGTGTGTGAGCCAGGCTGCGTGTGTAACGTATAGTACATGCGGCAAAGACATCAGAGTGTTTATCTGAGCGCAGGGAGGGGGTGTTAGGTCCACGGCCAAATCGTGTGAGAAAGCTTATTATGCCAGATGGCGCGTCCAAATGTGCCGATCCGACATCTACAAGGTGTCAATGACTCTTCGGTTGTACCAAGTACGACTACACAGCAACAATACCGCAGACTCAGGCGTTTTATAAAGACGACTCACACACTCTTGGAAGCACAAATGAGTCACATCACCTCTTTCATAATGATCATCAGCTCAATAATAACTAATGAAGGAAGCATGTGAATTGTTGACCAGCGGCCGTGGAAGCGAGGTGCTGGTTTATGTGCATGCGTCTGTGTTGGCTCGAGTCCAGCCCCGCGAGCTGATTGGCTTCTCGTACCTTGATGTGTCTTTGGGCTCTGTTCACATAGTTACTGTATCTATGGCTGTATCCCTGCTCATCTCACCTACCACACCCACTCACATTCCCTCTTGCTTCTGTTTGCTCTCTGCCACGCTCCTTGTCTCGCTCGCGCAAACCAAATCCAGCTGCTCTTTCACACATTTTTTAGTCGTGGCCTTCTAAAAATCTCAGATGTAGGTCGTCGTTGTCTGTGTGTGTGTGTGTGTGTGTGTG
>CAESWR010000317.1:56563-68805 GCA_903171835.1 Mullus surmuletus
ACACACACTCTCACACACTCTCCACTGAAGCATACCGGGTTGTCTGGCCTCAGTCTTTTGGAAGGTGGTCCTCCATCTTCAGGGTGAAGCATGTAGAACAGCCGCACCTTGTTGGCATGTTTCTTACTCTGTGAAAAAAAGAGAAGCAGAAACGGAAGGAAAGAGTGTCAGCAAGTGAACCGACTTTTTATATTATCAAGTGAGGCAAGTGGAGAGGGAAAAAAAATCAATGACTGTCACTCCACCTTGGCAGCTCCCCTCCGAGCTTTTATCTCTGTTTCAGCTGATGATGCTAGAAGACATGTTGCCCCCCTAGTGAGGTGACTAATGGCCCGGGCCCAGGCTCGGGGCTCTCTGGGAGCCCTGAATAAGACATTTTCAAAGAGAAGGTGCCGGTCTGCATATCGTGACTTTGGAGTTTAGTTATCGAAGAGAATAATCTTGCTCAGATTACAGTAAAATATAAAGGTAACCAGCTTAAGTGAAAAGTGTCAGTCAACAGCGGAGACAACAGTGTGGTGGAAAGACATCACAATGCATCATAAGAACATAAGAATTTATTGGCATTGTTGTATTTTAGCCCCGTCTGACTGTTTCAAGGAGCTTCACGCCATAAAGACTGTAAACTATAATAAGCAGAAACACACAGTGTGCCTTATATGAGATGACAGTGAGCTGTCCTTGAAGCTGCTAACTGTCGCTTTCATGCAGAACAATGAAAATCACGGGACACACACTGCAGGCGATAGATTGTTGCGTGCGAGTGTGTTAAGACTGCCCGATGTGTTTGTGCGGGGCGCCTGTCACGGCTATCTCGCTCCATACGTATAATTTTATTGGCACGCTCTGACCTTCACTTCCTCTCCACTATGCAATATCTATTATTATCTGCGAAAGCCTTGGCTGGTGAAATTCTCCAGGAGCAACTGTTGACGCTGTCACGGGCGTTGTATCTTTACTGCTGCATCCGCCGTCAGATACGCATTATTGTAAGACAAAGTGCCAGCACATTATTCAAGACTGTGATTGTAAGTGGCGCCTGAGAGCGGGGAAAAAAAGGGAAAAAAGATTGATGGGAGATAGACACACACTTCGCAAAGTCAAATGTGCTAAAATCAGAGCCGGTTCCTCTCCAAGGCAATCAATTAAGTGCTTAATCCATGCGATTATTATTAATTTTTTTTTTAGAATGAAGTTTCATGGAGCGAGAGTATATCATGGCAGAACAGGGCACCAAAGAAACAAGACTCTGACAAGACACTGTACTTGCTGCTCCAGTGCTTAGATTGGATCTTCTCGCCCTCGGGACAGGATAGCCGCCCCCCCCCCGAACCCTCCCTCTACCTCACATGCCTCCACACTTGTCGGACTACTTTAATGCATTTTGTCAGAGTTTGTGCACACGTATGTGTGTGTCTATGTGTGTCTGAGTGTCCGCTTGTGTTTATAGGTGTATAAACGGTCATGTAGTTGATGGCTCTGGGATATTGGCTAAAAGGGGAGGCCTGGTGTCGCCATGGTAACCCTGCAGTGACCCTCAGTGCTCGCCCCAACACTAATGGACTATGCTTGTCACCCCCATCTCTCCTTCCCTCGCGCATCGAATCAGGCCAGAGGAGATGGGGAGGACAGAGGACGACTATATAAAGAGATTTGCCGCCCTGTCTCTGTGTATTGGCGCCAAAGAGGCTGCATCTCACTCAGCTTCTCTACCCAGAATGCCAAGCCGCTCGGTCTTGCTCGGTCTAATACCTGGATCTTGCCCGCTGGGTTTGTCTCTTGTGTCAGATTAGGTGATCGAAGATTTTTAGGTTCTTGCTGTGACTTTAACCAAAGCTATGGCATCCAGGGGCCAACTATGTCGATCCATCTGACAGTAGCGGCTGCAGCAGCAGCATTGCAGACCCGAAGGTGATTGTCAAACAGGTTCACTGAGGTGCATATAACAAGCAAAATATCTCTGTTTCTCTGCTACGAATGCAACTTGGGGTCCCAGAGGTTTACTGCCAGCCCAAAAAAAATGGAAATTTGCTAACTACACCGCTGTTAGTCCCTGTCAATAATCAATAATCAATTAATCGCACAATAAATGACAAATCCAATAATTTTGCCGGCCTCAATATATTGCGTGTTTGTTTTCCTCGTCTCACGCTACCAAACAGGCTGGATGTCAAGAGGGATCACTCTGTGCATCGGTCCCAGCACCTGGGCACATTGGTTCCATAGCAGAGTGAATGGAGTGAACCCTCCTGTCAGTCATCCACTCTCTTCGTGTCCTTGGGGGGGAAGGCGGGGCCGCGAGAATACACACACAGTGAGTCTCTTGAAAAGTTCTTGAGATTCCAAATGCAACTTTAAGCACTCTTGAGAAATGATAGTTTATTGCTTTTTAAAGGGTGGGTGCACTTGCATTATTACGCCATATTATCATTACATTAGTTAAAAAATGATCTGAAAATAATGTTGAAAATAATATAATTTATCTGCAATAATTTGCAGGATAATATATCATCCAGGAAAATTTGTTATCGCAACAGGCCGAACCACTGTAATTGCAACAATTCTTTCTCTTGTCATGTCATATTTGTTGGGTTTCATGCTGAGTGCAGGGCCAGAGCATCAGGAAAGAGCATCAATTGGCTTAAGAAATGTAATTGTGTTGCATTAAAACAGTCTTTCAACAAAAGAATTCCGTAGAAAAATCCCTCTGAATGGAAAGCGCACACAAAAGCCCTGATTTTCCTTGCTTAACTCTTATAATCTCAACAAATTTAACTCTGAGTCTCTGGTTGTGTCTCCTTGATCCACTGACCTCGAGGAGGCTTCTGTTAAGGGTCACGCTGAGCAAGCACAGTGACTCAGCTTGCCCATTCGTCTGCACAACTCAAGGCTGTGTGTTTATGTCTGGCTGATTTTTGTCAAGTGAATGTGGCTGACACACACACACACACACACATACACACACACACACACACACAGACTGTCATTTGCCTTACTTAATTCACTCCAGATAGGGTCCTCGTCCTGATTAGCTTCCTTATTAATCCCAATTGTGCCTTGTAATCAAGAATGACCCCCGATGAAGTGCAAACATCCACGTATGCATGTGCACACGCAATACACACGAGTGCACCCTGGTTAAATAATGCGCGGAGCTGATTATTTAATGGCCATTCATTAAATTACTCTTAGAGTCTGCTGAGAGGTAGGCTACATTAAAACAAATAGGCCTATGTGTGTGTTTGAGCGCACAAGTTTGTTTGTGTGGGATTCATTGGCATTACCATGCTGCATTAGGTCAATGTATAATGGATGAGCACTGTTTTGAACGGCACCAGCACAAATTGGTACAAATAAGCCTGATGCAAAGTGTACAGTGCAGGAATCACCCTGTCAAAGTGGTTATCTTAACAACATTTTTTTCCTTTTTTCATGTGCACATTCCTCTGTTTGTTTACACAGCTTGTGTATGTTCAGTCCGGCTAAACAGAGGAAGCAAATAAGAAAAAAAAATCCCTCTCAAACGGAGTGGAAATGGACTCACCTCATAGTGTGCGGTGCGCTGGGATTCGGAGATGAGCTGGGCATTGCAGATGTTACAATAGCTCTCTGTGAACAAGCCTCCATCCACGACGCCCGCAGACTTCATCTTCATCTGAGACTACACAAACACACACACAGGCACACATGCAAATGTGAATGCGATTAACATTCAAAATGGGGTAAAATGCCAGCCAACCTTGCAGTGTGTACGCAGCTCATCTAAAATCTGAAATAGTTTTCCTTTTTCTAAGTGACAGATTCATTATGACAGTTCATCCAAAAATATGTTGATGGTCTCTGTCAGAAATTCGTCTCATGAATGATTTTGGCTCCAGCCTCCGAAACGGTGGCCTGAGGCTCAGGCAAGAGTTTGTCACTTAGTTTGTAAAAACTTTCTTTTCTTTTTTACTTGATTTGACTATTTTTTCCCCTTGATTTTATGAATCATGCGGAAACGTGTTGACTCCAAGATGATGAGTAACTACTTGGAGTTTTTACCATGACACATCAAATGGTCTTTTATTAGAATTGTTTTTATTTTTTTAATTTACAATCCAGTCAACTAAATAAAACATTTGCACATATGAATCTATAACCCAAGAAGTAGTTGTGTATCATTGGTTGATTAAATGAGGTAAGTAAGTCAAAACACACATTTTGGCTCGAGACAGGTGTTCCCTTAATGTAATGGTATTTTCATATAGCCTTCGGTTTTGAAGTGGAGTTTTTTTTGTTAAAAGTATCCTTTTGTCAGGTTGCACATGCAAGCACAGCAACACTGTGTCTGAAAATGTCAATATAAAATATTTTCTTGCTTCAAAGACTTTTCAGACACATCCAATGCCACATCTTTTATTGGCAACCAGACTGCAGTTTTATGCTTCACTCTGTGGGTCCACTAAACCCTTTTTGCACACTGAAAGTACTTTTGCAAGAAAAAAATGACACTGTTCTTTTTTAACTTTTTGTTGCAAACCAAACACAGCATTCCAAACCTTGAAATAAACGGTAAAGCATTTCTGAAAACTGGATACATGATACAGACGCGGTACCGCATCGCAGAGTGAACCTTTGCCCTGAAGTAAACTGTTAAAAGGTCTCCAGCAAGACTTCCTGGTGAGAAACGGCATCTTAAAAGCTCGTCAGTGCTGGGATTGCCCATCCACTAAAACCATGGAGACGTGATCTTCCCCAGTGGGAACAGCAGCTGCGGATTCCTAACAACCTGGCAGCAGTGTTTTCTTTTTCTTTTATATTGAGCGCCGTAATAGAAAATGGTTTAATGATGTGCTCTGGGGTCTGGTGTTCAATTTTCTATTCTCTTCATTATGTGGACCCTGTAGGGAGTGTTCTGACAGGGTTAGGGTGAGTAACGGGTCTACAGGGAATCGTTGAGGAACATCAACAATTAAACTGGATGAGCGCTATGGCCCAAGGAGGATACAGGACAGGGTGCTTGCAGGGGCAAAATGTTTGATAATCTGAGATAAATGGAAGCTGCAGAGGTCAGCTCCTGTAACTCCGGAGGAGGGAAGCCGTAAAGCCGTTATGAGGGGACGTGTCCCGAGAACGGCGGGCTTTGTGATGAGATCGGACCAAATCTACTCCATGCGTCAGCAGGTAAATGTAGTGACAGGAATTGGTATTCTTTATCTCAAGCCGAGTGTATAATTACCTCGAACCAACACTTCAGTGCACACACATACACACACCTTAACACACAATGTGGTAATTATCCCTGTCGGTTCTCCTTGTCCAGTTAGACCTTCTGATTAACCACAGACGTGCTGTATGGACATGTCTTCCATTATCCAATTGAACCTTCAGTCTGATCTTCAACGGTAAAATTAGACAGAAATGCAGATACGCTTGATTTTGAGAAAAGGACTTTATTTTCACCTTTGTGCTATTGGTGTAAAATATTCAGCGCCTAGAGTCACAGCGATAAACCGAAAGTGTGCTTTGTCTCGAGGCACGGCTGCGTTATTATCTCCAGTCCTTGAAGCATCCTATGAGAGCCACTAGAACCGATATTTTGCCGACTGACACACTAGATTATGGTGGCCTGGAAATCATGTGCCAAGTAAAAGACCTCGCACACTGCTTGGACGCCAGCCAAGCAGAGGCGCATCTATCTTTTAATCTTCCGGCTAATTAAAAGTGATTGTGACTACAGAAATATCCTTATCTTCCCTAATATCTCTATTACTTCTGATTATTACATGCAAGATGGGAGATGTAGACTAATTAATAGAGGCAATCTGTTGGTAAGATTAAAAGAATGGCAGGCCCAACGAAGCGAAAAGATGGAGAGACAGATAGTGGGGAAATAATGAAAGTGAGGAAAAAGAGCAAGGGGAGGGAGACATGCATAATTGCCGCTCAGATCGTGGTACTTTCATGGGTTTAGAGGCACAAATGGTTGGTTGATTACCTCCACATTAAGAGACTGTGGTGTTGTGACATCTTGTCTTACAAGAATCAAATTTATCGCAACTTTGGTTCCACGCTGTTTTCAGAGCTGATCCAAAAGCAGATCTTTAGTATCAGCAGATGGTTCAGTCAGAAGTATGAAGCTTATCTTCAGAGATCAGCATTCTGCACTTAGAGTATAAGTTGCATCTCATTTTTCACTCAGCCAAATGCTCACTTTTGTCATATCACAGCTGTTGGAATGCTGATGTTGTGATTTTTGAATGCAGTGTAGAGGACACAGAAAAAAGGGCAATTTCTCCAGAACTACATCCCGAGTAGGTCATTGTCTCATCTTGGCCAATGCGACCACAGAGAGGCAGTGAAACTGACCAGAGAGGCACGTGAGTTGACAAGAAAACCATGCTCGGACTTAGCAAAGCCACATGGGTTGCTCATGTTTGCTTAAAAATGTGGGTTAAATATGGCCATCTGTGTAAGATTTCAACAGTGTTCATTGCTGAGGAGATTTTTAACCGGAAGCCAAATTATCCAAAGATAGGTCTCCTCCTCTGCTAAACACACAAACCCAGGGATTAAAACTGTCTCAAAAACACACTTTGAAGCAGTTTCTCTTTAAAAGTCTGTGTTTGTCTGACTCAAGGGGACTTTGAGGAGATGCCACTAAGATTTCCTCACCCTGTTTATCTGATAATCTGATTTCCAATTCCGACAATTCAGCCTCTCACAGAAAGACATTTGTAATATAATGCTGATGATGTTGACAGTGAAATGAAAGCATCCATTACCCTAAATAAAATGAGACTTTTCCATCTCAACATTTTTGCTCATTTTCTCAACTATAATACAACATAGAAAATCAAACATCATGCCGCCTTAAGATGATTTCTTGCCTCCTTGATCCACTGACCTCCTCAGCAACCTCTGGTTAGGGTGGCATTGAGGAAGAGCAGTGACTCAGCTGGCCCATTAGTCTATGCACCCCAAGGCTGTGTGCTTGTCTGACTGATTTTTTACAGTGCGATTTGCATTTTATTTTTCCATTCCGATGCACTCAGGTTACCAAAAACTGCACAATCTAATCAGGGCGTGAGTCACTATACTCTAATCGGGCAGCTAATATCGGATTCTGACAATTTCTTTCCACAAATCTGAGGTTTATCTGTATTGTTTTCTCTGGACAATTCTAACTTGTTTGAAGTATGTGGGTTTGAAAAGGTAATTTCTTGTAATATGTACCAAGTTGCATTTGGAGGTTGCAGATTCTTTTCTTGGGTTGCCAGGCAAATGTCCATGGAATCTGATCAAAGCACACCAACACAGTCATCAGCAGATTTGCCCAAGATTTAAAGAGACCTTCTGAGGCCCACACAAACTTTCACTGACTCTAGTGCAAACTTCAAAAACTAGCTAGTGTTTTTGGCACAAATCCTGACAAAACGAATATTTCTTGAATCAAACCAAACAAATCATCTGAAGAGAGCAGTACAGAAGAAAGAACATACATTACATACAGTTAAAAGGCAACATGTTAGACAGTTTCAGCGAGAGCAGATGAACATGATGAACCGGCGGCACAAAAAAAGGCCCACCCAACAAACCCTTAACTCAATTAGACACAGTCAGGACGGCCGAAAAACTAGAAGAGTCTTAGCAAGAGCATGAAAGCCGGAGGCATCTGAAGACGGAATGAACCTTGGGGGGATTCTCTTTTAAGACCACATGAAGTATTTAACATGGATATGAACTCCGAGCCCTCCCTGAAATCTAAGCCGCTGGCCCACCATTCATTAAAACGCTGGCGCTGTACCGAAGGTGGCTTTTCATACGTTTGTAATGGGGCTGTTTTCCATCACTTGGGCTTAGAATATTAATTAGTTTGAAATGTTACGCGTTAGTAGCACCGAACGAGAGACCTATTGTACCGACAGAGATTTCATGTAATGTTTCAACACAATCGGGAGCCACGGAGACACTGCTGGTAGTGCATTTGCAGCTCCATGAACACGCCTGTTTCCTATAATAAAAAAGGGGGGTGAAAAGGTTGAAAAACCAGGGAGCAGGTGGTCGGGTTGCTTTTAAGTCTCCGTGTTCGTCTCCTCCTTCTCGCATCTCTCCTTTGCCGCCTCATCAGAGGGGTGACCGCTGTGAACTGAACTATCTCCCTTCCCTCACATTTTCCGCTGTTCCTATCTCACTTCAAATAAAGCGCTCTCCCTGATTTGACTGTCAAATTATACAAACGGGCGATGAAATATTGACACCAGCCAGTGAGCCAATGACCTGGCTAATGAGTCACTAGTGGGAATAACAAGAGGATGGGTTGTGGGGTTAATAATATGGAACCTCGTATATCGCAAAGGCGCTCTGCCGTGTCACTTTGATGTTTGACATTACCCGCGTCGTCTTTTCTTTTTTTTTCTTCTCCACCTTCCCCATTCTGCTCTTGGCAATCATCCCCAGAACATTGTCTTCCCCTATACACCTCGCTCCGAGATTAACATCCCGCCCCCTTTTGTACAGTAGCAATCAAAGGTAACTAGACTGAGGGAATAAAAAGTCTTCAAAGGAGTCTGAAAACCAAAACCACATTCATTCTGTTTTCACCGCAGGAGCTCGCTTTGTAGTATTGCTGCTAAATACAGCAAAGTGCAAACATGCGCAAAGTCAAACACGGCGAGGGTAGAAACGGAGTGCGCAGGCTAAAAACTGCAAGGTGCAAAAAAATTCAAATAAATACATAAATAAATCTGAAATGATTGACACAGATTAGGACTCCTGCTAGAGACGCAGCATTCATTTTAACAGTCTAAGAGGGGAAAGTCTCTCGGGATGAGACACAGTCTGGTCTTGTAGGTCAGGTCACACACTCCCCTAGAGTCTGTGTGTGTGTGTGTGTGTAGTGTGTGTGCTTGTTTTCACAACTCCTTCTCGGTGTTTGTTGTGCCCCAAATTCTATCTTGCAGACATACTTCTCCCTGAGTTATGTGTGGGGCATGTTGGGTAAAACAGTAGCACATACAGTAGTCACACTGCCCCCCCCCTCCCCCCCCCGCTCTCCCTCTGTCTCTCTGTCTGCCTCTTCCAGTGGTGGAAATATGGCCTTGGGGGCACGGATTATTCATGAGGGATGGTGTAGGCTAGACTTATCTACTGCTGAAAAAGGAGAGCAGATAAACCACTGTATTATGCACCTTACTACTTGGAATAAATCGCAATGCAACTTGAAGTTGGAGACATTGTTTCCTCTGAGGTATACTCGCTTTTATATATTATTCATGGCGTATGAGATTCTATACTGGTAGCAACGACCCCTCTCACACGTGCCCCTAATGTGTCTGCAATGCATCCGGAATCGGAAACGATTAAATCAGTTTTGTTGAGTTTTTTATGGATCTCAGCAGAGGAATGTGAAGCGAAGGATTTATTTGGACCCCGAGATAATCCATAATATAAGGCTCACTAAATATATGGTTCTCTTATATTTCTTAGTGCTTTTCAGCTTTGCTCTTTCTTTTTTTTAAATCGGTTGATTGCCACAAAATCTGGTGGAGGGCTGCAGCTTGTCGACAGAAAACCGTATCTCAAGTTTCTTGAATTTTCCCCACTTTGTTCCTGCTCTCCAGCTCCAGCTCCGACCTCAGCTGCTCCGCCGAGAGACACGACAGTCATCACCTCATCAATCCTGAGGCGTATCCTCTCCGGCTCCTCGTCCCCTCTTCGCTCATATCGTTGTCTCAGTTAGTGCTTTCAGCCAGACTTTATTCCCACCAGTGCCGTCTTCCTGTTCTGAGCTCCGCTGGCTCTCTGTGCGCCTTATAGTCTCGCTCTCCGGCCTGCGTTCTCTGCTGTGCTTCGCACCCCCCCTTTGTTGTCCACAACCCCCCATTCGCCACTGCTGTGTCAGGGCAAACTAAAGTGATCAAAAGAAAGTTCTCTCAAGACTTTTGGAGAGCTTTTGAGAACATCCTTTACCCATTTGGGCGTGTGAGCACTTGACTCGCGCTCTCACAGGGCAAAGCGGTTTGTAAGAAAAACACTGTCTTATTCACCTCTGCTCTGCTCATTTCTGCAGCCTTTATAACCTCGCAGCCTTTATAAGACCTTTTTATTCATGAGGGTACTGTGGTGAAATCACTCTCTCCGGGCCATTACTTGTTAATGGTATTAATAGCAGATCTACCGCTTCAAGCCACAATATGGATTCATTAGAGGGTGAATGAGGACTATTATCCCAGGAAAAGTTAGGTCTTCCCAGTTTAACCGAGCACATCCCTGCCTCCCTGCGTGAGAGTGCATGTGTGTGAGGCTGCGCGTGTTCACTAACAGACTCTTAGGCAAACTGAGTTAATGGGGGGAGACAAAAGGCAGCCTGAAGTTGGATGGGGGTTGTTGTGTTATTGTAACATATGGGGGAGGATATGCTGGGTGGCAACAAAACTGTTGGGGTCTATATGTTCCATTAGTGGCTAATTGCAGCGTTTAAGACTGCCGCACTTTGGTCCAATCGTTCTTATCCTTTCTGATGTGACTTTCTTTCCAGTACTTCTCATCTCTGTATTCTCTCTTTTAAAAGCTGCAGGGCAATTATAGACCGTACACTGCCTTACACCAAACACCCACATCCAATATGTGAGTGTGTGAGACGCGAGCGGGACTACGGTGATGTCAAAGGATGCTTCGAGGATCTAACAAAAGCAAAGGGAAAAAAAAAGACGATAAAAAGAGGTCTTTAAACACGCAATTACAAGAAAAGCACATGCGTGAAGGATTGTGTCTGCTGGCATCACTTCCCTGTCTCTGTCTTTCTTTTTTTCGCCGTTTGCAGTACAATACACACGCTTACAGACGGAAAAACATACCCTCTTTGGTAGACAGTGAGTGAAACCAGGATCGGAGTGTTTTTAAGAATGAAATTAAAGTCACAACTTTGACTTAAGCACTTTCCTATACTCAAACAAAAACCTGCTATGGGCAATATCATTTTCAGAGCGATAATGTGCATTGTGATGATGAGAAAATTGAAAAAGCTGAAAAAGAAAAAAAAAGATTTCCCAGGAGGAATAATGCACCTCGCGACTCCCTCAGAGAATTATCCGACGCAAGCATACAAATAATGAATTCCAAAGGCAAAACATAAAATTGAAAGACAAATCAGGCATTACATTTGAACTAGCTGAACAAGTGAAGTGACAAAAGCCGAATAATGCTTTGTAATGACTTTCCTCCGTCTCTCTTTATCTCCCCATCCTTCTCCTTCTGCCTCTTGTTTCTATTACTGGACTGACTGTAAACAGCCAAGTAGCAATATGACAAATTCTCCACCTAATTAGAAAAATAAGCTGCTTGTTTGGTGAGACAAAAGGCCGGAACAATTACGATATCACAGGGTGTAACTCATTTCAATATATTTTCTTACTGTGGTGTCGCCATGAAGCAGGTGTACAAACTGTCTCAGTACAAAATGGTTGAGCGTTAATGATATTTTCCAGTCCTCGAGGGACATGGACACAAATGTCCTTGTGGGATCAACTGTCAGTCACTCCGCAATTTACAGTCTGCTTTGTGCGTGCGTGTGTGTCTGTTTAAGAATCTGTCACTCTGAATGTGTGTTTGCATGCGTAAATATGTGCTGGCATACCTGCAGGGAAGCCCACAATAAGCCAGAGGTGAGAAGCAGCTTATTAATGTGGGGTTTGCAGAGGTGCTTGTGCGTGTGCAACATTTTCTCTTAGTGTTTCCATGAAAGATTAGAGTCTATTGCTGTGTGTGTGTGTGGCTAGCTGCTATGACCGGGGGGGGCCCTGTGGAAGTGGGCTGACACTGACAGGTGCCCTGAAAACGTATCACAGTGGAATACAAAATGAATGATGCAACCTAATATGTTTTTATACGATGCTCACTGTACCCCAGATGGTTCACAACTGCAAATATATCAGTTGATATGATGGATTTTTGGCGTGTGTTTAATGAATAACACACTACAAAGCATAGTGACGCCATCAGAGAAATACATTCTGGTCCTTCTTTGTGACATTAAAGGTGAAGCTATGTTTGTGAGCTTACAACCTGCTGGCATTGGCACCCACTGATGGTGTCAAATTCACAGCCTTCGCACTCAAGACAAAGAGACCGTTGGTGCTAGTTGTCGTCAGATCAAATATAGATGCTTGCATCATCGGTCCTGTGATACAAGCGATGGCACCGAATGGAAAGTGGTGATAGCAATAGTTTCGCATTACAAGGTTCCGAGATGCATGAAAACA
>CAESWR010000317.1:68847-104110 GCA_903171835.1 Mullus surmuletus
GCCCCCCCCCCCACCCCCCTTGGGAGACACGAGAAATGTTTGCAGTTTTAAACAATCCAGTGATGAGTCACTGCCATTGATCATTGCAGTCAATGTCATGATCAAATGAAAAAAAACAAGGTCCTTCCTACCTAAAAATAGGTAGCTAATACACTGAACTATTTTTAAAAATCATTGAAGATCAATTGACAACAAAACATTGTATGGGGAAGACAAGCAAATCAAAGCGGAGGCAGCAGTTTATGAAATATTATGCACCGACAAAACCACTTTTACGTCTACAAAGTGCTGCTTGTCTCCGTCGGGTGAACTCTGCCTGCTGTGATTCACAGAATATGATACGACTGTTTTATTTTCTAAATGCGAGTATGAATTTGATATGGGGGTTGAATATGAGAAGGTTGTGTTTGTGTTTTTGCTCCGCCGGAGATGTTTCAGCGAGGCCACCAGCCTGTAAACAAACTGCACTGCACCGATTCAGTTATAAGGCACCTGCATGCATGTATATATGCGTCACTCCCATCTACGCAGACACGCACACCCGTACCACATCATGCTGCGTGCCGCTCATGCAATTGCCGACCAAGCATACATGAACATTAGGCTATGCACTATTGATATGCATGAGCTAAAACATGCTGTGATAGAGCATCACACACATAGAGGCGTGAAGTAAATAGGGCATGACCTTGCAGCACCTCGCCTATACAAATAGGAAGCTTTGAGCTCTCCTTGAGTGCCTGTGCTCCTTCAACGTGCATCTCATCTCCGGAGCGCTTGTGAGGTTGTCTTTCTAGGGAAGAATCTTACTCATTTGGACAGATTCAGCGACAAAGATGGGTGAATTTGACGTCTGATGAGCGTATGTTTCGTCCCGTATTCGCTAATGCATCCACAGCACCCACAATATCCCTCTCATCTTCCCTTGTGCCCTCCCCCATGTGGCACCAGGCCAGTTTCCGAGCATGGTGATGGAGCAAAAGAAAATTGATTTCTAAAGAGCTCTGTCTGCTTTCCCCGGATATGAAATATGCAACCAGTTATTAGCCTAACAGTGATATTAACATAACATGACAACCGTGTCAAGATATGTATTAAAGATGTCTCTCTTGTTCCCTCTGAGAGATACAGGAAATGAGCTAAAAATGATAAACCGACACTTGCTCAAACCATTGCAAATTGTTATCAATACTAGACAATTGTGACGATATGTGCTTTGTTTCAAGAGAAAGCCGAGCTTGGAAAGCCTTTTGGAGAAGCTTGGCGTGGTGCTGATGCTGCTCCGAGACAGACAGATTCAATATCTTGTAGACAAGACACAGCGGGCAGCGCTATATTAGTTATTATGCAGCTATTAATGAATGTACACTAAGAAAGGTCATTTGGACCACACACTGATGCACAAACACACACACACACACATACACACACACAGATGCCCACCCATGCAAAGACTCGCATGCACACAGTCAGCTGAAAGGTCACGGCATACGGTGTGTGAGAAAAAGATATTTGAAGAAGATATGCTGCCTGTTGCTATGGAGCAGTCCTGGGAAAACACACGCTAGGACGCACGCACGCACGCACGCACGCACACACTTCCATACACAAAGTTGCACACCCACACGCAATGCGTTATCATTCTTAAAGAAAGCAGGCGAATCGTGAGCCTGCGACCGCACACAAACAAATTCAACCTAGTGAAAAAGCCACTTTTCAGGGCCGTCGCTGTCTCAATTATCCATCGCGGACCATGTGTGTGTGCCTCTGTGTCCTTGCGTATACAAAAGAAAATTCCTGCACTTCTCCACAACAGCACTGCTCCTCAGTTAATCCCTGTAGGACCGGGTTAATTATGCCAGTTGGTTAATCAGATTCTCCCCCAGTTGCAGTTCACCACCTCCCGAGACACGTAGAAAACAAAACAGGCGACTTGGAGATGGCTGAGAGCTGGAAACAACTGATTGAAATTTGTATACGTTGACAACATGCTGATGAAATTCTTTCACGTTTTCAGCAGTTCTTTTAAAATGCGCACGTTCAGCCTTTCAAGTCACTCCAGGGGGGCAAGCAAGAACACAAGCGAGCAAAGTTGGCAACAATTTGGAAAACTGGGACGTTTTGGAGCAGCTTCCAGTCGTAAACTTGTTAAGAGCTGTGATTTTGATGCCTCAACTTCAAGATTTTGTCCATTACCGTCTGGTGGCGACCATATTTGCATGACAGCTAACTGAGTCACGGACAATTAGACACATTAGGAACAACCTGCTTTGCCATTTATCTGTGCACAGTAGAGGCCGCGCTGTAGGGAAGCAGTGCATAAACTTAATTGACAGGATTTTTCATATTTTTGTATTGGTTTCCGCACGGTCGGACTTCTTTTTGCAATCACTGCTTCACTTCTCAGTCTGTTGGTTCCAGTCTCTCAAACAGACAAATGTGTTTGGATTTACTCATAGACATTTTTCATTACTACACTGTATACAGAGTAATTGATTAATTACTCTGAGGGTTAATGGATGCTAAAAAAAAAAAAGTAATTAGTTAAAGCCTTCATATGGTTGGAGAAGCTCCATTTATACACGTTGAGTTCCAGCTCTCAGAAACTGTGGCTCTCTGCTGCAGTGACCTGTCGTACAGTCATTGCAGGCAGAATCATTCAGCCCAGACGTCAGGTGCTGACTTGTGATCGATATCTGTATGTAAACAGGAGCATCGGGGCTACATGTGGGAGAAAAGAGCCCTGCGGAGGTAGAGAGTAGCGAGCGGACCTTGTTAATAAAATGTCCTTCTTCTCAGGAGTGGAATGATGGCTGGCTGTGAACACATAAATAAATGGAACGATCCTACTTCATGGCACTTCATTACAATGTGTCCGAATGAGTGATATTTGGGTAAAGCCTGTCTGTACACGTGTGTGTGTGTGCGTGTATGTGTGTGTGTTGGTGAGTCCTGGCTGACAGGCAGACGAGTGCTGTGAAAAAGGCCATAAACCGGTATCATCCTGCCACAGACACCCGGCGTGAGGCTGACTGGACATTCTTCCCAATGTGACAAATGCTTGCGATGAGAGGGGCTTTCAATGAGATGGATAAGAGCCAGTGAAACTAGATGCAGCGAGCATCAGGACTAATCCATATTGTATCCCACATGCATCTCATTTTCCTATCACACAGAAAGCTATTACAGAAGGTGGGGCAGGGGGCCGCGATTTGAAAAGTCTCTAAAGCAAGCGAGAAATCCGGTGCAAGTTAGTTTACTTGCTCTAAATGTGTGAGACTCCGGGTGAACTCGTAATGAACCTGAAATTGTTTTTTAAAAATCAGATAATAACACGCGTGGTCTCTGCTCCGCTTAGTTTCCCCTCAGCAAGAAGCAAAAGTTCACCCTCAGTGTTTTGCATTGCAACTCACAGGAAAGTATGAAGCACTTTGAACTGCAGCTTGATCTCAAAAATACGAAACCAAGTTGATCTAAAAAAAAATAGCTGAAACTTCTGAGTTTGGCTGATAAAGTTGAAAAGTGATTTTTTTTTATTTCTTTATGTCGATTGTGCCTCCAACTCTCGGCATTGGCAGAGGTTGCTGCTCTCCCTCCAACAACTCCAGAAATATCGATCGGTTTAAGCTGCCCAAACTTCCAGCTTGGAGAAGAAAAAAAAGAAGCTGAAAAATCCAAACAAAAACAAACCACGAGGCGAATAAATCATCTGTTGAGCCAACTCTCCCCTCCCTCCATCCCTCCCTCCATCCCTCCCTCCATCCATCCATCCATCCATCCATCACTCACCTTGCGCAGAGGCAGCGGCAGCGGCTCCCTTCCACCAAGCCGACAACCATCCGCCAAGCGGCTCTGATATCCTCTTTGCGCACCTGGAGCGTAGAATCCCTGCGCACTTGACCGCCGCTTCCGGCACTTTTATTTACCTCCCCGCACGCCGCCGCCGCCGCCCCCCCTCCTCCTCCTCCTCCTCCTCCCTCCCTCCCTCCCCCTCCCCGCGCTTGTTGATTTTTTTTCCTCTTTGCCGTGATCGTCCACCTCTGGAGCGGCTGGGGGGGGAGGAAGAAGAAAGCTGGAAGAAAGTCCCTGCGCCGCGATGCGCGCGTCCGCTGGCGACTCCCCGGCTGCGATCGCGGAGGTGATGCGCGGAGCTGTGTTGATATCATCCACTTACTACGCGCGGGGGGAGAGGCGAAGGCACCGCGGAGAGGGAGGAGAGCCACAGCCAACACTGAACCCCCCAAAAAAAGTATCCCAGCGCCGGGAGAGGGAGGACCGGAGAGGTGGAGAGAGGTAGACTCAGAGAGAGGAGGAGAGAGAGAGAGAGAGAGAGAGAGAGAGAAGGGGGAGGGAAGTGCGCGCAGCCTTCACTGGGATGAATGAAAGACAGAAAGCGCTCGCTGCTTTTACGCTGTATGTGCGCGCGCTCGAGTGTGTGTGTGATGGCGCGCGCGCACACACACACACTGCGCGCTTTGCAGAGAGAGAGAATGAGTGAGTGAGTGAGTGAGTGAGTGGGTGCACCGGTCGAGTGAGTAGGTTTTTCCCTCCCACATAAACATCATCTTACATAAAAAAAAAAAAAAAAAAATGAAGCCGTGGCAGCCAACCGTAGCGTCCGTGAAATGTTGATGCCGCTGCGGCGTGACACGGTCACCTTCACGCGTGGATTTGCTGTGACATCTGTACGCGGCGTGGAGGCGCTGGGGGGACCGTGCGGTTTCCCCCTGGGGGTCAGTGTGAGGACTAGCAGGGAGTGTTTGTCAGCTCCGCCGTGTTTCCCAACATTCATTTCTTTATTTATTTGTTTTGGTTTTTTGTTGTTGTTATTTATTTATTTATTTATGAGGCGGTGATCTTGGTTGCAAACAAACACAACAAAAAAACACCCTTGTAGTAGGAGTAGCTTGTGTTGGAGTCTATGAGAAAATCCCCATTCTTCAGTTTGAATTGATTAACTCTTTAATAGAGCTGTCACAAAACCATATGTTCAAAATGTGCAAAAAATGTCATGATATCAACAAAAATGTCAATAATAATGCTACAATAAATGAAATTGATGTGATTTTGAGTTGATTGACTATGATTTTTTTCTCTTTCGGCAGATTCGTCACAATCAAAATACCTGTCTACGGTGGGATAAAGACGATATGAAAACAGTAACTGCACAACTGCATACAAAAAGTAGGCTGTTTTCAAGTAGCGCTGGATCATTTACCACAATATTATCATATGCGCATTTTTAACACTATTGAAATGTCATTTTTTGATAACATTATCGTCAATAATAATGTAATGACAGCCCTACCGTGTAATAATTTTGAGTGAGTTTAGAGTCCTGCTTGTTTCGTGTCTTCTTCATTAAGGCATTTGTTTTCGTAAACTGAGATTTAGAATTCCTTCCGCTTGCATTGTTCGAAATGGCCAGCAGGGGGCACACTTTGAGCACACTTGTGGAATTTTGTGAGCAAAACGACTACAATTCTCACTACCTCAGGAAACTTTTCCTAAAGAATTCATGCACTCGCTCGCTTGTGCCGTGTCTTTTTAAATACTGCATTACGTTCGTTGTGCAAATTATATTCCCATTTAAAGTAAATATTTGAGTGCTGAATGAAGTGAACTGCCTCTGCCCTCTTTGGGAGATGGTTTTTTTGGTCCAAGCTTCAAAACAGGTGACGTCACTGTTGCTCTGCCCACTTCAAAATTTCCTTGCTCTGGGATGAAGGATAAATCTGTGGCTTTGATGGAAGGGAAAAACAGAATTTGAGAGCATGTGTGTGTGTGTGTGCGCCTGTGAGGAATTTGTGTCCTTCCAAGGCTTTCAGTGTACAGGCACACACGGACACGGAACCCTACAAATGAAAAAACCTATAGAATGTGACAAATGTATAAAAGTAACTGAATTAGCCGTTTTAGGCACTCAATTTTTTCTCTCTTGACACCTCGGTTATTTCTGCTCAGCAAGTCTGTAATGAATTATTCAAATGACACTTCTTGGAAGAGAAAATCACTCTTAAATCATATTGCTGACAGCTTAACATGGTGATCTTGAGCCATGCTCGTTGTGGGTGTGGTATCGGTGGTGGAGGAGGGGAGTGGGGGGGGGGGGGGGCTTCCATTTCTCCCATCACCCATTGCTTGCATGCGGGAAAGCATCCTGGTCACGTCGTCAGCCTTCAAGGATGGTTTAATATTCTTGCGGATAAATATTCCTGCCGCGTGTCGATTGCAACATGGGAAAACGGCACGGCTCAACGTTCTGAGAGCAGTGACTGACGTGCAATTAATTAGCAGTAATCCAGTAGTTGATTTAATCATTTTTTTTAAAGCTCCAGCAACTTATAGTGGCCATTTTTAACCATTTCCACTCACTGAATACACTCAAAGATCAGTTTGTTGCAACAGTCGTTTGTGGAAACCATTATACGTTTTTTTTGTTTTTTTTACCTCTATTACGATGTTGTTCCGGCAAGGTGTGAGTGGCACATAGAGGCTCCATGATTGTACTAAATGTTACAAATTGGCACATTGTACAAGCAATTATTCCAGCCAGGCCAAATTGTTGTTAATGAACTCATATTTCAGGAGGAAGTGTTTCTTAGGAATATGAATAAGCACACCTTTGAATCCAAGTCAAAGCGAGACATTACACGGCGATGAATCACCGTCCAGCTCCTAGAAACCGCCGTGTTTAGAGCCAAACTACTTTGCACAGCCAACAATAACCGCCCTTGATCTATCAAAATGGCATTAATTCACTTTGGACTGCAAACACTTCCCAAAGCAATCATATGCACCAAATTTAGAGCTTAGTTGAAAAGAATGACATTGCTATGGCCCTTTTTATAATTTTTCCTTTGTTCGATTTTCCAGAGTCCTTTTGAAATGCCACATTTTCTCATGGATGTGTATTCATTCTCGGAGAATGGGCGCCTATTACACGCTTTCAGAGGCTGTGACAGCAGCCCTCAGCGAGGAAGCCAAACACTTCACAGCTCAGACAATGTACCCGGGCAGACACATCCACACACACACACACACACATCCACACACACACGCACGCACGGGTAGGACCTAATACACACGAACCCACTGACACAATGCACATCGACGAGATGAAAGGGGCAATTTATCAAACCACCAGCTAAGGCAGGCCTGAGGACGTATAGTGCCATCCCTGGTCTGGAGAACGAGGGTAGGATGTGCCTCAGTGTGTGTGTCGGGTGTGTGTGTGTTTGAACTGGAGAGACAGAGCGAGAGAGTGAGAGTATTTACTTTTGCCTAGATGTTAATCCTCCAAACATCACATGCACTGTTGCATTTGGCCAGTTTTGTCAAATCAACGTGGCCATGTGACAAAGGGGATTTGTCGTTTTGCTGATTGTCGGGTGTTTCGGCGCCAAGACCACCAAGTGTGTGCGCGTTTGTTAAAAAGCAACAGAGCCAGAGAACGAAGATGGAGGGAGAGACGGTCCCGGGGCCTGTCCCATGTTCCCTCTCATTAAACTGAACGATCGATGCTCATTCGCGGAGCTTTACAGCATTTACAAGCCCAAAGTAATCCACTATTAGAGTGCTGGATGGCAGAGCGAGAGGAGGCATGGAGCCGTGGAACACTTCCAGAGCGCATCTGTATACTCTGAAAATCTCATTATAAAATGTTCCGTGAGAAACATTGCATGGCATCCATGTCTTAAGTCTTGCAGACGAAACACTGGAAATGATCTGTGCTTCAATCTGCTGTCTGACAGTGATACATGTGTTGCGTTAGCTGATATGAGTCATATTAACAGATTATTACATTGTGACATGTTGGAAACCGGTTTGTTGCGGCTTGTTATTCTCCCCGGACATCTCATTTACTGATTCTCCCTGTTAACTATTGACTTTTCCTCAATTAATTATTCATGTAGTAAATAAAAAGCTTCCTCGCAATGAAATTTGTTGTCAGAGCATGTGGATTGAGCTGACGTATGAAGCTCCTCTCCCATCCAAGAAACATTTTTTTACGATGTTGTAAATGAATAATTTTAGTGTAATGCCATGGTATAAATGTTTCAGTCTTAAATATCTTGAGGATAATGCTGAATAATTGATAAAGCTCAAAGCGTACTGTAAAGCATCCGCGATCAACTGTAAAAATAAACTTTTCATACGATCCATCAAAAAGCGGCGTCGGCGTGAGCATCATCGCCACGGGTGGAAAAGTAAAGCCTCAGAAACAAATTCTGCGTCGGTGAAGGGAAATCAGCATGGATTAAATTGATACACCAGATTTCATTTCTGCTAACTCCCTTACCGCGCGAGCGTTTATATTTAGATGGGAATATGTTCGTGTTTATGTGTGAGGCGGAACATTTCAAATGCGAGTACCCCTGATTTTGTGATGTCGGCGTCAGTGCGGTGCATCTGTTGGGTTTTGGCTGCTGGGATGCTGGCCCATTCTGCTTGATAGCGCTCCAAGGTCTGGGGGGCAGCCTGCTGGCAATGCCAGTTGGTGTCCAGCCCAAGCGGATTGGTCTGCCCATTATAGTCGAGGGGGACCAAAAAAAAAAAGTCCCACCAGCTTCAAGAAAGTCTTTGCAAAACTGATATGCTTTTGTTTGTCCACTACAGGTCAGAAAAATGTGGTGCCCGTCGATTCCCGAGGCGTTGGAACTTATGCAACTATGTGCAGAGAGCATTTGTGGTGATTTAGCCGAGGTAGCGCTCAAATACGGCGCCCAAGCTCTCCGCAATAAAGTGTTTATTGGTAGCAGGTGAGGAGTAATCCAGAGATAGAGATTTAATTTCAGGAGCATCAGCAACTCACACATGCTCAGATCACTTACAAACTGCCGTATATATAGAGGACAGCTGACACTGAGGGTGTAGAGGAGGGGCTAAATCACAATCTAATGTGATCTTGTCACCACCCTGGACACCAGACAGGGATTGAAGAGTGACTACAGGAGAGGAACTGACATCTGCAGTCAAGTCAAACACAAATTCACCCGTGTGATTAATGCCTCCTTCCTTTATTATCTGATTTATAGAAGAAAATCAAATATAAAACCTGTTTCCCATTGTGCTGCAAATGCATGCTTAATTCTTATATAAGCAACATAGCAGGTTGTGTTCATGCAGAACATTTTGAGGATTAGCAGCTGCAGGTTCATTTTTTTTATAAAGTTTTTGTTTCCTCCACACTGACGAGTCAGTCAATCAGCAAGTAAAACCTGCCTTTTCGTGACCTCAGGCGCCTGTGCTGCGAACATGATTTGTGAAGATGTGGCAGACGGATCCATATCAGCCACCCTGTCCAAACATGATACTTGTCATCAGATGTCTGGAGCTGTATTTTTACACTAACAACACCTGCGGAATTAGAATATGCATGAGGCCGCCATGTGCTAGCTTGGTGAGAAGCACTTTGTTTCTGAGGAGCTGCGAACGAGGTTCTGTCTCGATCATTTCGCACCTCATATTCTGACTCTTTATTCGGTGTCACTTAATGGCAGTCTGTCAAAGTGTCAGAGCAACATGAATTGTCAGTTTTTTCCCCGCAAAAGCCCATTGCAATTTGCAAGCATTTCAACCTTGTCCTTTTTCCTCACACATACACATTCTGTAATTTACTCCTTTTGATGTATGAAGACTTTTCCAAGACCCCCGGAGGTTTTTAAACTAATCTTGCTCTCCTGCAAGCGCTGACCTCTCGTTGACTCTGAGCTGCAGCTGGTTGCTACAGCCATCTAGAGGCAAAAAGCCCCAAGTGCAATTTTGGTTGAGAAAGTGTGATACTGCCTCTTATATTATCCCACGTTGTTTTTATATGAATGATTTTGTAAAGGTCAGAAAAAGGTGAGATTATGCAGAAGAAAACAATAAAAGAAAAAAAAGTTGCCTAGCAA
Organism: Mullus surmuletus; assembly: GCA_903171835.1. Lineage (NCBI taxonomy): Eukaryota > Metazoa > Chordata > Actinopteri > Syngnathiformes > Mullidae > Mullus > Mullus surmuletus. Next base: position 78,744 of record CAESWR010000317.1, read on the forward strand.
ATTGCTTTTTCTTCCATTCTGTTCATCATCTCAGCCTTGGGTTACAAATATATTCACCTTCCTTTTCTGCAACATTATATCTCTTTATGGAAAATTTTGATTAAATGGAAATATCCCAGCTGTTGAACTACACGCTGTGTTTGCATGAAAGACATGGTTGTACCTCAAGATTGGAAATTCATTTTGAGGTAATATTAAATATAGTGTCAAAGTACGAAAGTAGTGGTAAGTGCTGGTGTTTTTAATGTATTAGATGTCAGCAGCAGTGATTTCTTAAAAAGATCTTAAAAATAACAAGGTTTTAAGTAGTCGAGGGATCAAATAGTGGTTCCCTCTCCAACCAGCCAGCCTTCTTAGTGAAACAGATGTGCTTTAAAGCATAACAGGCCTTTATTTGGCCCATTGCCCTTCTCTCTTCTCTCCACCATGTATGGTAGTTCTTGCTCAGTCCTGCTTAGAGATCTACGAACCAACCACACTCAAAGCATACCTTCCTTTGAGGTTAAAGGCAACTTGTATTTGTCCTGGAGTACATGATTATCCTCTGTTTCATGATTTTACTGGAAGTTAATGAATAAGTCTTGACAGTTTCCTACCATTGGATAATCAGATCCACCTCAAATCACTAGATGGCGCCAGAGTGCTGCTGCTCCACTCCAGGTTGGCAGGTTTTTCGAGTTGAGAGAAAATGAGACCAAGGGAGCACAATAAAGAGAGGTCGTGATTGAAGTTGAAACCTCAGCAATGTTTTATGATGCACAATCAGCTGAGTGCTTCCATTTAAAGCGACATTAATTAAATATATGGTGAATTGACTTTACACAGAGGAATTGAGTTTTCGTTACTGAAATCACTTTCAGTTGATTTACTCCATCTTTTCCACTCGGTTGCCCATAATTAGATCCAAATGACTCAGTGCTCATTACAGACGTCTCCCTGGAATTTAAACACTTGTGTTGACTTGTTGTGTGTGTGCCGACGTTTTTTTTTTATTCATGTGTGTGTGCTATGAGGACTTTCATTTTATTACAGCGCACACATTTGCATTCTGTATCAAGTATCTACTCCTGCAGGCTGTGTGTCGCTAATGAACTCGTATAGCACTTTGTACTTCGGCCAACACTGTGGTGACTCATGGCTGAGGTCCTCTCTGGCGTTGTGCTGGGAGGTGGGGTCAGCCTAATCCCTTAAACCCCACTTTCTACCTCATCACATCTCTACCATCCACTACCCAAAACACTCCCTTCCCTCCAGAGGATCTTATCTCATTTGTCCTCAGTATATTGCAGTAGGAGCGCTGTACGGAGGTCATGCATATTCCCACAAGTATCAGGTTAAAGAGATGCCCACGTGTGTACACACAAACTGGAAAGGCATGTCTGGTGTGTATACCATGTGCACAGCTGATTTTGACTTTCATCATTAATCTCTCCATTATCATTTCCAAACACGTCCAACTGCAAGCTCTACCTAAGCTCAGTGAATTTCCATTCCCTGAGTATCTATGCTGTTCCGAACAATGACATGATCCTCCGATGGCTTTATTCTAAATCCCCAGAAATCCGTAACAACCACCGGCATGAAAGTAAAGCGGGGTGACCCATTCCAGCCGGCCATTATTCTCCCTCTGCTAAACAAAAGGCACTCTGCTTTCCAGCTAACATGACTGAACTAATGGTCTTGCGGTTTGAATTGAACAAAAACATGTACAGGGACCGTATGCTGCGGGGCAGTCACAGCCATCTATGTGTGTATGTGTGCCTGGTGTGTGCATGTGTGTGTGTGTGTGTGTGTTTTTGACCTGTGCTTAACATTTCCTCTTTGGCAGTCCTTCGCTCCAGTAGATGATTAGATTACAGTTGTAGTTTGAGGGTCCACCTGAGGCCTTCCTGAGGGCTCCTGGGGACTGAGTGAGCCTGTGTGAGTGCGGATCTGTGTGAGCAACATCAGGACAATGCAGTGGAAAATGCCAAGAAATATCCATGCACCTACTTAGAACCTCACAAGGTCATCAGAAACCACGTGGCATATTACACCTGCAATCAAAGAATACATTGTACAATCAGAGTAAATTCTTGAGTTTCCACAATATTTTAAGTAAATGGAAATGTTTTAAAAAAACATTTGCTTATGATTGCACTGATTTGATTTAAGGGCGATACATTCTGCTTTTAGTGAAGGCCACTGATCCTGATTTGGAATGAGAGCACTTCTTTCTCCAAACGTTTCTGGCTCTCAGACTGCCACAATACCGTATTTTTCATAAAATGAGTGTCTGTAATGGCTGCAAATCAATTATATGCTGCAACATTGAATATAACCAGGAAACAGAACATTAAACATTTTTTGTGTATACTGCAGACAAATTATATGACTATACATCTCAGGATAGCATCTGATAACATCTAATGTGTTTCCTTTCTCATGTGTTGACGACTGGTCCAATTTATTTAGGACAAATATCAAAAATGTGACAGAATTTGACGTGACCCAAAACATAGGAAGGAATCTGATATGCAGAAATGTGTCGAGCTCATGAGCCAGCTGGTGAGATTAACTCTGGACTGATGGCTCTCCACGCACAATAATGTGTTTCATACGAGCATATTTTTAATTTATTTGAAATACATATAGCATTTCGTCGTAAATCATCCCTCCAAAATTCCGAACTTTGACAGTGTCTGTTCTGAGAGGTGCCCCACCCTGCAGTGCACGTCGCACTGGGACCTCTGGTGTGTGCCCCTTACATTGTTCCTATAGGTCAGCCAAATGGGAAATTTGGCTTAAACAAACAGAAAAATTCAATATTACACTACATGTGTTTAAGCAGACGGTGTAAGAGAAATGGCGGTGGTGGCTCGCTAAAGCCATCAAACAGAATTAGCAGTGAGGGCTAACCTCACCGTGAACGTAAGTGTTTGTGTGAAGACTGTTATTCCGCTAATTCAATATCCATCATTTCCGAGAGTTCTCTCCACCAGTTCTGCTGTGTTTTGCCAAGACATGACTGACAGCTCTGCCAAGGCGGCTCTCTCTGATGTGTGTTTCTGTGTTTGGCTCTTGCTCAATAAGTCTGGTGTCAGTGATTTATGTCTCTCAGGTGGACGCACACTCAGGCATGCTGGGGAAAATGTGAGATGATATAGAGATCAGTGTGTAATTTGTGCGAGTGTGTGTTACGGTTCACTAAGGCCTCTCAGGTGAGTGTGGATCTAAAGTATCCAGGGGAAACGGCCTGGCCTTCCCACTACTGAAGTGTACATCCATCACAGCTGCTGATAACGAGTTGTTTGCTTATAACTGCACCTGGAGATCCATGGAGTGTTGGCCTGCTGACCGCGCCGGCACATGGATGCTCTTTTTTTGGCCGCTGCGGTGTCTCCTGTAGTTTTGCGCGCCCCTCTGAAGCAATTTGCACATTTATCCACTCAGGTAGAAAGGCGTATTTGTCTGTACACTTTTAACTTCAAACTGTGGAGCTTCTGTGTAGCAAGTTATAAAAAATAAAAAAAAAGCTTCAATATCAAAATGGGCGCTTTCAGATTGAGGCGGTTGGCCTAAGTGCACTACCACTTGTACAGCGAGTGCCCCCAAATGGGTGTACTGCATACATAAGCAAGCTGCGATGTGTGTGTTCTGGTTTGCTAATGAAAATGTGTTCCACACTGACGTGGCATTTGGAACATGTGAGATTTTGGAACAAGATGTTTAGCAAGACAGAGACATGTGTCATCAGCCAGCAGGGACAGGGTGGGGAGCAAATTAATGGGGTGCTGAGACTAACACAAGGCTTACTCATGTTATGAATGCTTACATAGGCTGGAAGATAGAGGATATTCATTAACACACTTCTAGCAACCCCATTGCACAATGCATAACACACAGGGCAGCACATGAACACAGTATGCACGTTCATGCAAATTAAAGCAGCAGTGAAGCATGGCCACACACAGACGCCTGTGTTTTTCCAAGTACACAGAGGGCAATCCTGCCTTGGCCTCTGTCTATGTAACACCAACACATTCCAAATGAAAGGACAAATACAGGAAGGGCTAGAGTGTATTTTATATTAAATTAAATTAAATCAATTTATAAGATACAGATGGACAATTAAGTCGCTGCCAATCCGACCAGTGCAGCTAGCATGTAGATTTAGACGTCACTTTCTGCTTGGTCCTGGTGCCTCTGGGCTTTGGATTTCGGTATCCAGAGCCCAGGTGCTTTAGCTGTTCTATCACAGCACGTGTTGACCATGATGGACTGTGCTCTGGCCCGCCCCAGGCCTGGAGGTCTTGGTGAGCTCCAGATGTGGTCTTTGGACCCCTGGATGATTAAGTGTGTAATGGAGGGCCAACTGGACTGGCCAACCCAGGAGCCTCATGAGTGAGGGCTCACTCAGGTCACTCCTTATACATATATGTATGATTCTGAGAGAACAGGGTGTCCCTGCTTTTTTAACATGATGATGCAATTGGTAGCTCTGCCACGCAAGTGTACTGGTCCAATGAGTATTTCAGCCATGCTTTATGTGTCCGTAAAGTGCACTGAGGTGTGTTTTATGGATTGTTTTTAAGCTACCTACTGGTAACTAAGGAACTAGTAAACTTTATTTTTAGCGCCTTTTAAAATTCACACATAGCACATGGAAAGAAAAATCTTTTTTTTTTTCCATTTCTGTGCTTAACTGTTTTTAGGTGATAGTATTTGACATTCATTTAAATGTAAAGACAGCTGGTGCAAGAACTAGGAGCTCAGTGCCTGGAAGAATGCCTTCACACAGCAGGATTAACACAACGCAAATTAACTAAATCCCTGAAAGAAGGCAGACTTTTTTATTTTTTATCTGTGGCGATGCTGATTCGATGTGATTCCATCAATCACTGAGTCTTATGTGCAATAACCAATCTACACTCTGTGCACTTGCAGTCTATTCATGACAAAAACACACTGTGTTGTACTGTGCACACACACGTATTCATAAATGTTGGTGCAAGTACATGCACACACACACACACACAGCAGTGCCAACTAAAACAGGGACACACGAAGAAACCTCGGTAAGATTTATTGCTGCACTGTGTGATATGCAACCGGAGGGGGTGGAGGGCTGCAGAGGGGGCTTGCAGGTTATGTTCTCCACGTCTTCCGCTGAAAACTGGAAGCCACAGTGGACTTTGGACCAAAGAAAGGACCAAACTTTCACTTAGTCTTGCATTCCTCTGCTCATGTCTCTCATCAGTGTTTAATTGGCATTTAGCCGCTTCGGTGGCGGTCTGTGCGTATGTATGCATATTTCTGTGTCAGATCTCCCACCTCTGTCTTTGAGGACCCATTTGAGTTTTCAGACCGTGTGGGTGCATTCTTTGAATGGGTGGACATTTTGTTCTTCACTTCTTCATAAGGTTGTTTGGTTTAGACTAATTTTTAGGGTCTAGGTTGGAATTATTGAAGAGTTGGAGGAATGCTTATATAATAACACTGTATCAGATGACAATGTGCACCGTCAGAGATGTCAGTTATAGTTATGAACTTTATTCTGCAGCTGCCTCCAGCTTTGCTGTGTTTCACAGTGAGTTTCAGCTCATTGTTAAGTTGACCACACTAATGTTTTGGTTCACTCTTGCCTATCTCATAGTCCATCTTTCTGCTGCAAGCTTTTCCAAGCCCAGTCTACCTGCTGAACAGCAAATGCACACACTTGGCTGCCTGCTGATCAAGTGGAGTTATTTAGCAGCCGTAGTGCCAGCTATTTCCTTCAGGGTTTAATAGAGATACAAAAAACCCCCAATATACAGTGAATATTGGAGGTATTCTCACTACAAGTGCCTCAGAATGAATGATAAAGCTGCAACTGTAGGAATCAGTTTGTTTTTACGAATTGACACTGTAGTTCTTCCTCCTAAGCTGAAAAGAAACAACATCACTTAATGCGGTTTTAATGGGGCTACACTGTTGTACTAATTCGCCCTGATGGTAATTTTACAGGAAATGCGCTCAAAATTTACATAATAGGCCCTCAGGCCACCATTGTGTTTATTTTAGTGGCTGTGTGCATTCCTGTGTGTCCTTTTGTTTGGATGCACTGTAATTAGTCATTACCTGGTGCAGACTCATAACCTGTTTTTGGACAACAGGATTATCTAAACCTGCCTCTTATGCGAAGTGATGTAGCGTTTAGAGCTAATTAAAGGCAACTAATGAGCCAGACTAAACATGCCTCACTGTTGCATGTGTGCTTTGCGTGTCAGACTAAACAAGAATCAAGAGACAGAGACGGTCGATGCGGTTTGCGCCACAGCCACAAGTAGCCATTCTGTAAATGAACACGAGGAAATGTGCAATTAGAATAATGAGCACATGTGGCTTGGCAGCAGCAGCCAAAAGTGACCATCTGCCCAAACTGGTGCTGCTTAAATGAAAATGTGTGGTGAGCTCAGACCACCCCCAACCCCCCCACCCCCGTGTGAAGTGCATATGTGTGTGTTCGTGTGTGGCGGCAGGGCAGGGGGGATAACTAAAATCAAGATGTCAGTGTGTGTTTGCACTGACCGTAATGATTCTGCCATGGGCAGGGGTCCCATGGGGGCAGTACAGTGGCAGAGCCCACCACATTCAGGAGCTCCTCAAAGGACATCATTCCCCTTTGCTCTTATTTACTCAGAAGCTCTGCTATGGCAACTAGCAGTGTTTTGGAGATTGCTTGTTTAGGGAATGTGTGTCAAGGGACCAATGAGCGAACACATGGGACCCCCTCTCTGCTTCTCCCGGCACCTGAGAGGGGAGGGGAGTCAAATGAGTTTGGGAGTGGGTCGAGGAGTGAAACCTAAAGGGCAGCAAATCCATAGAAGATGGGCACATTACTGCAGCACCTGACCTGGATGGAACACCTGGAATGTTACAGGCTTTCACAGGAAGCTGCACATTTCAGCGCTGGAGCAAGCAAAGTTTGAACTGTAGTCGTTCGGCAGTGATTCAAAAAAGCGCACAACAACAGGAAGCTGTAAAAATAGTAACAAAACAGCCGCACAGAGCAACAAGCAACCATCCTTTCAACATGTGTTGCAATGCATTATTTGACCCGAGGCCATCAAACACAGACCTGCGAGATGCAAACTCTCCCATAAATCCTGCACGCGTGGTTGTGTTGCAGCAGCTTGAATGTTGCAAAGTGTAAAAACAAAGTCTCCGGCAGATTTATGGCTTCCACATTAGGCCTTCCGATGGCAGAGACAAGAGAACAGCATTTTTTTAAAAGCCAGACATCTGTTTGGCAATGTAAAAAAACATTTCTGAATATTTTTGGTTAGAAATCCCTTAAATGAATTGAGGACCAGAAGAGGGCAGTCATGTGCAATATACAGTAAATACATAGGCTGGCACCGCAGCTTTTATCTTATATACCGTGTACTTGTGTGTGAGTGAGCAAAGAATCCAGGGAACGCGTTTGGCTCGATGAGTGAACCGCTCCAGAGGTGACGGTGTAAATCCCTCTATCAGACACTCGGCAGATACACCGCCACTGAGATTCAGCTGCTTTGGCTCATCCTCGTTGGATGGCGTCCACGGCGGCGCTGCTGCGCTGACAGATGTAAGGCTACTTAACACGGGGACGGAGTTCTCATCAGATTAGCGGTAGTTAACATCCCGCAGATAGCCGCGCTGCACGCAGGCAAACAGGGCCGATGCCGACTATAACTCGACTTCAAAGGGAGTGGATGCTTGGTGTGGTTGGAGTGATAAAACTGGCCCTCGATGTGAGAATGTTAATGATTGGGCCTGTGCATGCTTTTGATGGAGGAATATTTATAGAGCCAAGTGAGAGCGTGTGAAAGGGCCCTAAGTGGGTGTATGGGTGTCTATGGTATTTCACAATAAAGATCCCGTAAAACAGCGCCTGAACATGATACTTAACATGGTAATAGTGGCGGGGTTGCGGAGATGAATGGCACCGTCTTCTCGTGATGAAGTATCGTACAGGAGTAGGGACCAGCGACGAGCTTTGGAAGTTCCTGCGAGTTGGCGGGCGCGCAGGGCCGTGTGAAAGCGAGGTCCGCTCAATAGTGTGTGGGGCTAATTCACTCGAGCCACTCGGGGGAAATTATGAATCAGATTGTTTTCGACACTACAGTGTGAGTTTGCGCTGGACAGAGAGAGGGAGAGAGAGACGTAGAAGGAGAGGGGCATGGAAAGAATCACAGAGGATTTATGATGTCTGAGCCCTCCTGTGAGAGGGCCTTTCCTCTGACAGGCGAGGAAATACTTCTCCAATCTGTCTCCCTGCTGACACCAATGTGTAACAGACACATACATGCCCCCCCCCCCCCCCCCCCCGTGCCCCCCTTCTCTTTCCCCGTGTTGTTCCTCGTCCGCCCTGTCTTTAAATCTGCAGTAATGATGCAGCTCATTGAAAGTGGTGAGAGCAGCGGGAGGGATCGGAGAGGGAGGGAGGGGAAGAAAAAAATGAAGAGAAAAAGAGAGTAAGGGGGGGGGGGGGACGTCCAGTCCCCCAGAGTCCCAAGCTGTGGAAAAATGTATGCTCGTCTTCTCTTCATCCTCCTCAGGAGAGCACAGTTTCCAGGAAGTGTAGGGGTTAAGAACACACGGTTTGGCGCTGACCTCTCACCTCTGATTATCCTAGCGTAGCCGCTAAGTGGTTCTCTGTGACTCCTCCGCTCGGGCTGCCCGCTTCTCCGCCCGTTTTCACACAGTAGGGGCGGGCGCGCTGTATTTCATTCATCACGTGGACGCGGTTATTGATGGCGAGCGCGGGGAACCAGGCTGGCAGCCCGGCTGGCAGCTCGACTAACTTTCGATTCAATTCGGGGGGACAAGCACGTTCGACCGCTGCACCGCCGAGGCTCACGCAGACTCCCGAGTTCACCGAGTTGACTAACAACAGGCTCTGGCCATGTTTCTTTACATGAGTGCCTGCAGGTGGTAACCCCAGCTTGTTTGTGGCTTTGCATTGTGTTATTGTAAAGCTGGGCTGCTGCGAGCGAAACCGCCGGCTTTAGTCTCGCCTGCTTGCCTCTTCTCCCACAGCTGACCCATTTGTGACCTGTTTTTTCTCGTCATGCCTGATATTAGAAAAGTTTAATCATTGCTGGGAGACATACAAAGAGGATTAACATTCCTGGGTCTCCTACACTCAGACGTTGCCCTTCTCCCTCCCCGCTCCTCCTGCTCGGGCTCTCACCCCGATCTCTTTCTTCCTCACTCACTTCTCTCTTGCTCGTTACTGTTGCTACTTTTATAATTCCTCTCGCGCCGCGTTCCAATCGGCAATAAAATATCTCACTGAGTGCAGCTTTTTGGCTATTTTTTACCATCTGACTTACTTTTCGGACTGGCGCTCTCTCGCCACCTATGAGCCAGCTGTAGTGACCTCATCAGCTGTGTGTCTGTCATTGCCTTTGTTTGTTTGCATCTGTGCAGGATGTGACCAAATTGTGTTTGCGCTGGATGTTTAAGCCGCAAATTACGGCATTTTGCTACGGAGGCTTCTCTCTCGCTCTTTAGCCTGTGGGCTGAAGACGCTGTGTGTGGTTGCCATGTTCTCCATAATACATACAGGATGTGTCTGCTGTCTGCGCACAGTAAAATTGCATCCAAAAAGAGTGTGCCGGCATTTAGTTTCGTGCCCGTTGACTGATTGAGTGTCCTCACCTCTAAACAGATTTGTGTTCATAACATCAAATGTGATCGGCTCCCACCAGCTCTTATCAGGTGTGATTGGCGCACATGCAGCCTTTTGGGCGTAGCACCTTCCTCCCTTTTGGCATGCTCTCCTAAACTATTCAGCCGTGGAATGAGCGGATAAATACGATTCGAGATAGGGGAACGTTGCGCAGTAGCAGCAGGTGTTCCTTTGACCCCTCAATGTAAAGAAAGATTATATGTTAGCCAAATTGCATGACCGTAATGCGATCTTAAAACCAATATATAGGCTCCATGGGTGGATGGTGGGGTGAGATTGTAGAGCTGATTTTGCTACCGAAAGTCATACGTTTTTAAGGAAGCACCAACTTGTTAGTGTATATAAGCATTCCACATGTGTGTTTTCCATGTGAGGCCAGGCCGCATGTCGGCTAAAACCCTCTCTCTGCCGCAGCCACGGAGCAGGCTAGGATTTCCAGGAGTTTGTTTGATGTATGATGCTATCTCGTGGATGTATAGCACCACCTCGGCGCTGTCTCCAGACTGATGAGCAGTCTGCCCGGGGCTATACAGTAGAGGCTGGGTCGGCCTTTGAAGTCAGCCATCATCAGTCACAGCCTTGTTTCAGCTTTCCTGCATCATGCTTCAGGAGTTTAAGTATTTCTTTTGGGCTAGCAGTTGTAGATCCAGCTAATTTCCATCCTCCAAAGAGTGTTTATATTGTTCAGAAAAGGCCACGTTACTTAAACCCTGTGCTGCACAGGTGGCCAAAATAACACTACCAGTAAGCTTTATGGCCGACTCCAGAGCCACTAGAGCAGCTCTGGCTTCTTGAAGTCAGGACATGACAGCGTTCTTCCATGAGAGATTACATTATTGGCATTTTAATTGCTGCTGGTAGTTGGCGGAAAACACAGCTGCAGGCGCCGTTCCAAAGCGGCCTGTTTAATAAGCACTAAATGTGACGGACACGGCGGTGGCATATGGTTCGCATCATTTCTGTGCTCATCAAAACATTTTAGTGGCCCTGTGGAAATGGCCAATGTCATCCTGCAGGAAGCCACTCCCGTCAGCTCGGGGGGACGAATATGATCACCCAGCTTCAAGGAGAATTCCCCTGATCTGAGGTAAGTGAGGGAATCTAAAACCACTGCAGAGCAAAAAAGAAAAGAAAATCAGCAGTTAATATTGTCAGGTGCAATTTTTTTTTCCATCCTTACTGTTTCAAATGGTGAAAGAGCTGTGTCATTAGTGTTATCTCCTCTGCACTGCAAGCTGACCTGTCTATTCTCTCTACCTCCCTCTCTGCTTCTGTGTTGCAGCAGCTTTCATCAGTCGCAGAGCTGCTCCTCTCGGCCTATCATCAGCTGTCATTAGTGCTCAGAGGCCCCCTGCACCAACTCACACACACACACAGGTGACACAGCGCAGGCTTCTATTCAAGGTAAGTCCATCAATTTTTACCACATGGGATCCTTCGCTTCTATTTCAGGGTTCTTTAATTCATTTATATTCTGATGCATCGTGCCTTGTGTGTGTTCTGCCTCTCCTTGTGGGGTGGGGAGGGGCAACCTTTACCCAGAAACCTTGGCACACACCCTCATTGATTGCTATTTGTCAATGACCATGACCGGTCGTAACACACACACATGTACAAAAGCACTCCTCTGATACCATATCTTCTAAATAGGCATTGCTCGCTGACAGGAAGCCAATAAATCAATCCTTTTGTGAATTATTACAACTGTTGTGTGTGCCTGACCTACCAACACACTCAGATGTGACCTACTTGTCACTGTTAAGATCTGCCTATTGCATTGTATTCACAGACAACCCCCATTAGAATATATGGTAAATATACTGTTTCCTTTCAAATACTCTTATGTAAGTATTTTCAAGCCTTGGAGGTAAAACGTTGACTTGAGAGCTCTCTTTAAACATTTGGCTTGGCTAATAAAACATGAGCGCTTGCATGTGCAGCCCACTGATTAAATACATCAGACATTTACATGCCATATTATAGAGGGGCTGCTTTATAGGAGACTGCTCCCATTGCTGCACCCCTTTTTCATGTCTTGCATTTTATATTTCCGAAGGCAAAACAGTCATAATAAAGAAAAGCATATTTATATGTAAGAGCTCGCTGGAATTTGTTCAGTCAGCTTTGGCGTCTTGTGGGGGTCTGATATGACTGACTCTCAGAGGTCCTGTTGTTGTTGTTGTGAAAATGTGTTGGTGTTTGCTTTGGCATGGGAGAAACCTGTAAAAGTCTATTCTTAGACTTTGAAAAATTAAATCAGGCAGCCGCCAAGCTGCTGGCTGTGAACTGAGTGACTGTGTCATGTTAGTGGTTGGCAAGCACAGATAAACACTGACACACACATCAGTGTGTATATCAAGTGCAAAGGTGAGGTTAATTACCGGCATGTACAAGTGCACGTATGTGTATGTACTGTAAGTATGTACATGCATGCGTGCCGACCTCTGTCCATCTGTAGATGAGCCAGTGCAGCACAGTTTAAGCGTTGTGTGATGAGTTTGGCATAGGAAGCCATTTATTTGTTGACTTGTCCCTCAACATCAACAGAGTTGCCAGTAGTTGGTCTTCAGTCAGGAGAAGGTGGGGGAATGTCCAGGCTGGACTGGGTCACAGGGCTTTCTGAACTGATTGATCTCTCCTGCAAGCTGTGATCTGAATGTGTGAGTATCTATGTCTATATATCCATATCTATATCTATATCTATATCTATATCTTCCCATAGTGGAACCCACTAGAATAATACACTCTGGATGGCCCATTTACCCAATTATTTCTCTTAATAAACCAACCAAACCAAATTTGCATGACTGCTTACTTTTCAATATCCACATCCACATTTTTGATATCTTGAAAGATTCTGTCCGCTTTGCCCCCCCCCCTCCAAAAAAACCAACCTGAAATTGACTTCCGAGAATTGGTCAAGGGCGTCAGAATACTTCAGCACTGAGCAAATCAGAAACCTGATGCCAAGTCTTCCATCCAATGGTTGGTCTCCTGGGTTCTGCCAGTGACACACACATTGGGACAGACTGCTCATCCAGAGCTTGGTTGGTGAGTAAACACACATACGGGTCAGTGCCCAGTAGGCAGACTGATGACTAAGGTCGATGGGGCTAGTTTGATGTGCCGCGGCTTCCAGTAAAAGGAACTTAATGGACAATGCAGTGTAAGAGGGGATGATGCAGAAGGGTGCAAGTGTGGATTGTGTTCTCAGATCACAGCCAAATACCCTTTTACTCGTAGCACACACTCATGGTTCAGGAATCTCCGTTTTTGTTACTTCCAGGCATTGAAGCAAGTGCATCATTTGAAAAAATGTGCTGCTCTCTTGTTCTCGCAGATAATCACTGTGTAAGTGCCGAGCAAACTGCCCTCAAACCGTAAGGTATTGCACCGCTAGTCCGCAAATGTGCGCGTGTTTGTGCGCGCCGCCGGACAGCAACGGCTCTTTCATTATAAGATGGTGTTGACAGGCCGAGGCAGAGGTTGTGCAGAGTGTGATGAAGGAGCCAGGGGAGCTCTCTTCGATAGCTGAAGGTCAAAACTACTAAGGGTTTCATCATCACTCACTCACATCCACTGCACTGACCAAATGATGACTGCGCTTTTCCCCATAGTGACACTGTGAGGTATACACGATGAAACAGGAGAGGAAAACGGCATCAGGATGTTTTTGCACAGCCTTTGGAAAAGCAAGGAATAACGGTTGTAGATGGCGGCTCTCTTGGGCCATACGCCCCCTCATAATAAATAAACCCTTCCCCCTTTCCCTTTATCTTCCTCATGGGTGAGCTGCCGTAATGGAATGCTTAGACTTTGAATTTAATCTGGATTGGTGCATTCAACATCACTTTTGACAAAGCACTGGTTTAAAACATTACACATGAGAGTCCCCCTTACGGTTACTACAAAGCAGAGTGAAATTATGCAATTATGGGGATTATAATGTGTTTTGAATGAGTCCCCGATCCTGTGATCCCCTGGCCTTGCAGCACCTATTTAAACCGTTTGCAAAAGCCTAACAATGGAAGGGGTCCACCTCACTTTTCTTTTTAAATAATATGACTGCATACCATGTAAACACATGACGGAATAATTGAAATTCCTTGTGCTACAACACATTGTGACTCACACAAACACACTTTGCGGATTCCTCAAAGTGGGCGGGTCTCCCCTTTTCAAAGTAGGAAGTTGTGTTCTATCCCCTGAAACTATTTTAATTCTCAAAGTCATATTTATTGTCTGGCTACAAGATGAAGAAACCTGCTTCTGTGATGCAAAAACCCCAACGGTTGTAACACATGTGAGGCAGATAATGGGGCATGTTCTTTCCAGGCTTAATAACGTGCATTGTATGCTGCGGCCTAATTAAAACGTGGTCCCGTTCTGCGGTTTTGATGGTTGCGCCCGGTCCCTCTCAGTGACGGTGATCTCACTGTGTCTGCCCGAACAAAAATACTTGCAGGAGGAGGAGGAGGAGGAGGAGGAGGAGGAGGAGGAGGCAGAGAGGTCTTGACAATGCAGCATAATGAAAAACCTACAAAAGGAGAGAAAAGGGAGACACGGTAATCAAGAAAAGACATCATGCGCTGCCTGCAGGGCTTCACATTTTCATCCTATATGAGCTGCTTAACCGGAAAATCCTGGCTGCTTATCTAGTTATATCCCAACCCACCTGAAGACATCATGTCCGGGAAATACAAAAACATATGTTGCTGAATGGTGATTCAACTGTCCTGTGATTTGGATCTCCTGATGCTGATATTCCTCCTAATGACTTGAGAAGCTTCCCTCGACCTGACAGGCCGTTCAAACTCGCTCCCCACCGCCTTATGTCGACTTTGATGCCTTACATGTCATTTAAGCGATTTAGGCAATCCACAGGGCAATGACTTCATCAGAGTGTGATTGATATAAGTGTTTTCAGCTGCACTTGCTTTTATTGTATCCGCACATGAAACGTGTGGACATTTCCGCTGTATTAGCTGCATCTGCGGTGTTGCTTCCCACATGCGAGTGGCTCTAAGTGGGATGTCTGTTTGCACAAAGACATTTCAGATAACTACACTGCACTTTGTTGTGTGCAATCACTGCTTGAGTAGATTCCGCACACTACAGAGCGTGGTCCTACTCTGAGCCACCGATCATTTTTTTCCCTCTATCTTCATTCTTTTAACATACGTGCCACAAACAAAAACCTCATGCCTTAGCGAGCAGACTTGAGTGACCTCTGCATGTTTGAACACAGGCTCCGGCTCTCATATGGTTTCCGTGTTGATTCATTTAACTGATGACTGATGAAAACGTTCCTCTGTGTCATCTCTGCGTCTTTGAAAGGTCTCCAGGAAGCCTTCTGCCTTGTGTCTGTCATCCGTGAAACTATGCTCTCTCAAACAAAGGTGCAGACACGCACAGATAAACAGATTACAAGAGTTTGGTCGGGACCAAAAGAGTGACACAGGGAGAAAAACAAATACAGATTTGGACAAAGGCAGCCGCAGAAGAAAATTGGGTTGGATGGATGGGGAATCGCCCCGCTGAATCCATGGACTTTGTGCTTGTCTTGGCCAGAGATCAGTGTGTAGAAAGGCTGCATCTATTGCCTCCATGCATGCAGTATATGTTCAAGAGGATCAGATGTTTCTAAAATCATGTAAGCTGAGAACAAAAAGAGCAGGGTAAATCATTTACATCTGGCTCGGTCCTGCTCAGAGGTCGGAGTGAAGAACCATCCTCTGTTTTTTCTGTCTTCTAAATCACCTGAAACACCTCTCGTGTAAATGATCAGTATAGATACCTATTGACACAAGTCTTCAATAATAATTCAAAGATTAGAACATTTGTGCTGGCGTTTAGTATGTGGCTCAAGTGCAGCATCATGTATATACTTTATTAGAAAAGCGTCGTAAGGTTTAACAGATTACAATCTACGGAAAACTTATTGTTGTGCTTTAGGTTATGCATCCATAACAAAAAATGACGAAGTACAATGAAAATGCACCGCTTTTATTTTTATTTGCACTGTGAAGTCCATGCCTGTTCTTAAGCAGACACATCCTCCTCAGTTCATCTGGTCCAACCTGACGGTGGTGATCAGTTACTCTGTCCCTGCTTTTCCCACCAGATTGTGATTTTTCCTGATGAATTCCATACTTTCAAGAATAGAATCAAAGGATTTTCATGTTTGAGACAAACCACTGACTTGGATTTTATCATGATGAATTATATTTTCCTGCTCTAACCTTTCTCCATCATCCATAATTGTAAAAAATAATCAGCTCTGATAATGCCCATTGTACATAGTAGGCAACGTCTACTGTTTATTAATATTTGTAGCTTTAGAAATTGAAAACCGGAGACAAATTCTTCATATACTCACTCAGCCAGTGAAGCAGATTCTAATCTACTATTAAAATTGTCAAAGGAACAACTGATTAATCACATCAACAAGTTGTAAGTTCATGTACTGAGCTTGACCGTGTCATTCAGAATGTTTTGGCACTCTGGCCTGCTATTGTTCCTTAAATTCCAATCTTGGAGGAACAAACCTGCATCGAGCGGGTTTGCCAGGATCCTAATGCGACGCCTGTACATCGGACATCTATATTTTCTACCGAGATGCAGTCGCTCCTACTGACACACCTGTTTTTCATTCTGTCTCGCATCCCTCTGTGGCTGGACAGTCAATGTTTTGACATCCCGCGGGAACTCACCCGACCCAGACCGCACAACCCTCATATCCCACACTATAAAACAACACTTTTTCTGATGAAACTTTTTCCATCGAAACATGCTCCCTCTCCTCTTGCCCAAGTGCTCCTCTATGCCAAACATGTGCTGCTCCTTTGAAATGTTGGATCATTAATGTCCATAAACACTTCAAACGCTGAAGAACGATTGCTCTAAAGATGGCTGGTTCGAGCCTGCATTTGGTGGGGTTATTGTTTTAGGCAGTGGGGGAAAGTACAAGCCGTTTTTTTGGGCGAGTGATCCGCTCGTGGAATGGAATCAGATGATTAAGGCTGTGCAGTCTGTATTCACACTAAGGACAAATACCAGCAGGGAATATTTAAGGACTTTGAAGCAGCTTTGTGTTAATATTTATTGCAGTGAGCTTTACTGTAAAAATCATTGCTCTTGAAGTCACTCTGATATATTGTAGAAGTCGATGCGTCATTTGTATCTTAAAAACCCTAATCCCCTTTTCTGAGATGTGTCATCACTGCAGATGCAAAACCGCACTTCTGCCAAATCATTAAATCCTCATTTCCCTTGTTTTGTCAACCTGAAAATCAAGTAATGAGCCTCTGCTCTAAACAAGAATAATATTTTTCAACTGATGCTTACGAGGTGGCTAATTGAATGTTGTGGCTGCATCCAACCGTGCAGAGAGACTCGGCAGTCACAGGATAAATGTGTGTTTTGTCACATCAGTGGCTGATGTGGTGATATCCCGGGATTTATGATGCACAGAACCTGAAGGATTGCGGCTCAGGAGAGGGTCAGAGATAAGCAAACAAAGGTCGTCTCAAAGCGAGAAACATCCACTGTGGTTTATCACCAAGGAACAAAGGAAAATTTGAGAAGAGTGAGGCGTGCGCTGTCCCAAGGCTAAGAAGCGCAAAGGATTGAGAGGTTGAACAGGAGGCAACACCAGGCTTACGTAGAGCTACTGAATAACACCTCCTAAGTAATGTTCAGTAAGGCCGATTATGATGGACACGCTTGTGTACGTAAATCCAGCTTTTCTGCCGAAAAATGTTGAACAAAAGTGTGCAGAGTCAATTAGTGGATGATTCGTTAAGCAAAAACACCAGCATACCGTGGGGTCACAAAGGTGGAGATTTGCTTAATTCTCTGGGTTATGTCATTGTAAACTGTTTCAAATTATTGGCTGGACAAAACAAGCTATTAATTGTTAAGTTTATTATTATCCTTTGGGAATGTTTGGGATGCAGTTGAAAGAGGGTTTTTTTTTTAGGAAAACAACAAATTTAGAAACAAAGGGATTAGTTGATATGCACAAACTGATGAAAACTGCATGCGTTAAAGCTTTCTTTTTTTGATGTGGTTGCGCCTGAATTAGATTTTTGTTTTTAAGTTTGACGCTGTATTTCATAGACACTCAGTTTAATTTAGTTTTATTTCCACCAGCAAGAGAATGCTCCACAAGAGTAAGCAAACATCACGAAGAAGCTGATGGCAGCCTGCTGCTCTTCATCAACATTAATCCATTACATTTTGGGACCCCACTCTTGATTTCACTCTTTCTTTTGACCATGAAGAGCTTTCAAGAGAAGTACATCATCCCAGTCCCTGCTGTATTAAATCACTTGGAAATATATTGTGACTCCATATATTTACTTAAATGAAAGATTACTACCTTACGAAGCGGGGAAAGACGAACCACTTGACATTCTGAATCTCGAGTCTTTAAACTTGCAAATCTTGCAGCCACTCAAGACGGGGAAAACGGCTCTGATTGCTGACAAGTAAAACAAACTCAGGATTTAACTTATAGTTCCAAACTCAACTTCCCACAAATCAAATAATTCATTTTTTTCCCCTCCATATTTTCACATTTTCATTTGTGAGTTCTCTGCCAGCTCACTTTCTTTTCATTCCTCCTTCAGCCCATTAGTTTATTTGCCAGCACACATTGGAGTTTTGGTAAGTCTTGGACACAAAAGCCTGCGCACAGTTGGAGCAACCACATCCAACACATTTTTCCAACTGCTTTAGATTTGTTAAAGAGACGAAAAGTCTTTTGTGCGGAGCCATTTTGCACGACGGGGCAATCTCACTGTTGGTTCGGATTGTTTCGGATCGACGCTGACCCAAAGACGCGGGGACAATGTCCACGCAACAATAGCAGAGTGCCACACAAACACACACGCAGATTATCCTGCTTCATTTGAAAACACACTGACAAGTAGGAGATGGGAGATTATGTCAATTAGAGTCCCACCTGACCAGACCCCTGTCTCCCTCGGTTTGATGGGGTCGAAGTTCACGACCCGACTGCCAAAACATGTAGGCTGGCTCACCCCCTGCCACAGAGGAGGGCTTTGACTCGGGCCGAAGTTTTACCAGCTCGCGCGCGCACACACACAAACACGCACGTCGCTCTCGCCTCCTTCCTCGCGACCTTCCGCTCATCCCTGCGTGACCTTGACCTACCCAGTTGTGTGGGCAACAGAAAGAGAGACGGAGAGAGGGAGGTCAACAGGTCTCCAGGGAAACAGATTTATTTATTGGCTGATGCTTGTCTTTCCGAGCGGGTGTAAATCTCCGGGCGTTCCGGTGCGTGCGTGCGCGTGCGTGTGCGTGCGTGAGAAGTCCAAACTTTTGTTTCCGCTCGCTTGTTTGTGCCACTGTTTGTTTTGTCTGCGCCGTCGCATCCTGGCACGCTCCTTCGTAAATACGCGCGGGTGCGTGCTTGGCCGCCGGATCCCGTTTGATGTTCGTGTGTGTGCGATGGTGTCAGCGCGTGGGCGTGTGTGTGTGTGTGTGCGCTTTCCGTGCGGCCGTAAATCTCCAAGCTGACATGTTGGTTCAGTGGGGAAACAGCAGGTTTGGGACACACTGATGGCCTTCACAGATGGCTTCAGGACCCTGCCCATGGGAGGCCCACTACTCCACCTATTAATTTATTCATTTTCCACTGCAGAGGAGACACTGAGGCCAATGTGATTGTTTCCGAGAGGCAAAGTCCCTGGAGAGCAGCTTGGGTGTTTTCTTATCCTTCTCCCCCTTCCCTCTCATTCTTTCTCCTCCTCATTCAGCCCGTCTCTCTTCTGTCCCCCCCGCCCCCCGTGTGTGTCCTCTAACCTTATCACCTCGGTGCGACAAGCCAACTGAAAGGCTCTGAATGTCATTGTCACAGTCTGTCAGGCCGGTCTGCAAGTCCTCGGGTCGAGGAAAGCTTCGCTGTTGCTTATGAAACCATACGCGCATGTAGCCGCTTCGCAGCTTTATCTGATTTTAAAAACTGTAACCATCTGGCAGTTGACTCTGTCAGTTCATCTCCACTTTTCAGTTGGTGGTGGCTTCCAGATCTTTAAAACTTGTGTACCAGCTACTTACTTGCACACGGCCCAGTGTAGTTCCAGACTATTAACTGGGCTGTTGATTTTAGCCATTTGCAGGATTTTTACCCATTGAAGTGATGCAGTCGTGTAATTCTGCGGTAAAGTGACCAGAAGAAAGCGACTCCATCCACTTCCACAATTGCGTCATAGGAGCAGTAATGTGCCATCAGTGTTTATTATCCCACTCGATCACTGCAGCTATTGAAAGGGCTGAGAAACTATTGTGACTAATAGTTCGCCTTGCTGCTTCATCCCCTAAACGTGCGTGTTAATTGATGGCAAGTTGTTTGGAGAAGTCACTTTTTCATTTTTGTAAGCCATGAACTGACTTCCATGGCATTTCAGGTACCGCTCTTCATGTACAAATCTGCATAGACGTCAGAAAAAAGCAACATGGATGCAGCCTGGTTCATTAAACTGATGCATTTTATGAGATAAGTCTACATAAAACTATTGCAGTATCATAAAACAGCCCTGCAATAAAGCCTGCCTCACTAAGGATTAAAACACTCCACTTTAAGAGAGGTTTGAGAGAGGTGTTGGCTTATTTTGGAAGCTGTAATTTGTGTTGATGTTAAAAATCTCCCCGGTTACACAGAGAATTCCTAATGTTTTGTTAACCATAATTCATGTAAATGAGATGGGTAAGATATTAAAGATGAAATACTTTGCAACACTTGGCAAAAATGTTTGTGGCTGGGCTCGAAGGTAAACATATTTTTGGGATTTCAAGATTTGAAAAGGGACCAAATATAAAAAGCATCCGGATTGGATTTCCTGAGCTAAAATGAGAAGTCCACGATATGACAAATGTCTCAATAAATAGCTTCCAGACCGTACAATTTATGAGCAGTCTTATGAATGCAAAAAAGCAGTGTGGGTGAAGTCAATTGGACAAATCATATTTGTCGGCTTGTCACATCATTTACACACACATATACACACGGTATAAACTCCCTTATTTGAAATTAAGTGCAGTTATGGAAAATGACACACCAGGCTCAATGGTGTCTCGGGGAAAATCTAATTATTCTGGTCGTCTTCTTTTCCCAAAAACTCCACGTTGCCGTGGTTGAGAAATTGCATTACTGAAACAATCTTTCCTCATCATTCATATTCATTATGACTGAGAAAATTACTAGCTGAAACCGGCTTTTTAGCTCGAGCAAATATGCACGTAAATGAGAACAATGTTGTGGAAAGCGGCCTCAGACTGTGTGTTTGCCACATGCAGAAGGTTTTCTCCTGACTTTATTATAAGGAGGGAAAATGATTCCCTGGCTCGCTGTAGGCTTTTTAATGGGAGTCTACACGGCACACTTATGCCCGTCAACAAACACACACACACACACAACAAAAACACGCAACATCTTTTATGCATTTTACCGAGCAAGGCAGCCCAAGGCTCGGAACCAGTACGGTCCGTCTGTCCGTGCACTGCCGTTCCACACGCTCTCCCTCTCATTCTTTCTGTCTTCCCCCTGAATGAATGTACAACTGTGTCCTCCCTTCCTGCAGACAGGTGGTCCGGCGGTTCAGACCAGAGGGATGTTGGCTTACTGTCTAATGCTGCTTTAATGGTACCTTGTGTGGTGGCGGGGAGAGGCGTGCTGCAACTAATAGAAATTCTTCGGACTCTCCAGAACGTTATATAATGGTCTCTTTCTGTTCAGGTCGACTAGTCAAATCTGATTAACGTGTGCATGGGCGTGTGTGTGCTCACCGGTGTGTGTGTGTGTGTGTGTCTGTTTATGCGTGTATGAATGTTTTAGTAAGAGGAATGTTGAGATTATTCCATATTTTGCCCTGTTTTATGAATCACCTGGTAAAGATTAAAAGATATTGTAAACGTTTTTACTCGTTTTGTCGGGTGAAAGGTGAGTTTGTTGCCAAGGGAACACTACAAAGAGGGTTCACATATCCATAATCAAAAGCGAGGGTCTCTTCCAGGCTTTTTCTTTTAATTCTCTCTATTCAGCTTCAGTGTTGGAATGCAATTTATAAAATGTAGTACAGAATTTTGGAGCAGTGTTTGTTTTTTTTTCTTTTTCATCATCAATCCAAAAAATCTGAACAAATAAATGAATAGAAGTTATGAATATGATGAACATATATTGCTCAGAAGTTGCTGGTTTGAAATCCATATGGAACCGTGCTCTGATACGTTCTGATGAGACCTGTTCAGGCGTCGTTAGCTCATCTCCCAAATGAATTTGATCACGCATGAGAGATACTTCCTCACGTATTGGCAGAAGCGGTAGCCGATCACGCCCGCCTCTCTGGGTTTCATCACAAGACATCCTGGAAAATGTTCTGCGCGATGTGGGAAGGATAGCAATGTCAGCACAAAGGCCAAACGCAACAGTTAATCATAAGAGCAACGCAGAGAATTGGATAATATATGACTTTGCTCTGTGTGTGTGTGTGTGTAAGAGAGCTTTGTAATGCAGGCTTTGGTGTGTGCAGGTGACAGCCAGACAGATGCCCACTATTCAACTGTGAAAAACGCTGCTCCTTATCAGCACACTGCAATAAAAAACAGACAATGTGGTCTTTCTTCTATGGCCAGAGTGTGTGTGTGTGTGCGTATCGTACCTTTTCTAAACTTTCTCTAGTACCTCTCATTTATTTGATCAAACCGCCTTAACGTCTCACTTAAACTGTCAGTGTCTGTTCATAATTTTTCCTCTATCATATCTGCCTTTTATATGTAGTGTTTGTGCATGGCGTGTGTGTGTATGTGCGTGCGTGAGCTGCTGGTCCCTCATCAAGCCCTTATTAACTATACTAAGTGACCTTTTAGGAGGTGCTGATGGTTGTGTTTGGGACCTGGCCAACTTTCTCCCTCTTCTCCTTTTTTTTTTTTTTAATGTCCTTGTCTGCTTTGAAGCCAGCGCTTGAACACCCTTTTCTTCCCCAACTACACTCAATCCGCATTTTCTGCATGAGATCTGACTCCGCGATGAGGGAGGGGTAGACACTTTCCTACAAAGGATCCACCACCTCTGTGGAATTCCAATTTCTAGCCGACTGCTTATCGTTGATCACACACTGTGTAATCACAGAGTTTGCAGGTGATGAGGTCTCTAATAAAAGCTCTCCTGTCCTACACCAGACTACCCAGTCTGTCTGTCCCCTCTCATTTTCCTTCATTATCTCCACAATCAGCTGGAAATAGGTCATCACTCTACTGGCATTCACGCTTCATCCAGTCTCCAGAAGTCTTAATATTCCAGGAAATTTGGGTGGAAGACGACGGCCATTCTGCACTGTCACAATTGATCCATCCTGGTTTTTGGAAAACACGGAGGCCAAATCAAATCAAATACTTGCACTGACTCAGTTATGAGAGCTTCTGGAGTGGTTAAGCGCTGGGTGGTTTTGATAGAGTTGGGCATCGACACTGAAGCCCTGCTGTCTGTCCGCGTCACTACTTCGGCCTTACTCGTTAAATGCCTGGTGGGTTTGGAGCTCCGGCTCAGAGGGAGGCCAGCTTCATGTGCAGCTGAAGCCCCCATCTGAATACAGACAATGCGGGCGTTTCCTTTCAAGGTCGAAAAGCTGGCCGTGTTAACCATCCTCTTCCTCAACGGGGAACGTGTTCCATCATGGAGTTTGTGGAACACAGGAAACGATAAATTGGTAAATGTACATGCATGTAGTTATGACATATTTTTAGGATTTTAAAGAATTATTGCATTATAACTTGAATGGTAATTCGCTAAATACATTTTGTACATTTACTCTGCTTTTTTTTTTTGTCTATTTGTAATTTTGTCAAAGTGCGCCAGTGTTCTGTAGGGTGTGCTGCCTAGAATAAATACACATCATTCAAGAAGTTAGTCCCCAAAGAGGCTTCTCGATAAAAAGAAAAAGAATAAATAAATCAAACAAAGAAGACTTCAAATAGAAGCCTCTCATGTGAAGGACACAGTTTCTCATATTATTGTTACAAAACTTGTGATGTGAAGTTGAGTGTATAATAATAATAATAATAGTATTGTTCGTAAAGAAATGGCACATCTCACAGACAATTCTTTATAAAAATTTCAAATATATTTTATTCATTTACTTTTTTTGTAAAACAAAGATGTATTTCAGTAACAGAACTACTTACAGGTTAACTGATTAGAAAATATTGTCAGAGTTAGCTTTCATCTCTTATTGCTATAGCAAAAGTGGATTCAGGTGCTATGTCTGCAGGTATGATTTCTGCTTTCATGCCATAGAAGTTTAACTGAAGCAAATTTTAACAATTGAAATAAAAACAAAAAAAGGGAAATGTTTGAGGATTGAAAAAAACAAAAACTGAGTACCAGAGACTTCTCAATCCAACATTGTTATATCTGTCCAGAGTCTTTTTTCTCTTTCTTTCTCTTATTCTCCGCTTGTTTTGAGGGAAGATATCGCCTCTGTCTCCAAACCTCCTCTCTCTCCAATTCCAAAAAAACCAAGAAAAAAACAAAAATCCAAGTTTCCCTCTTTCAGGCCACAAACAGTGCGGAACAAAGTCAGTGGAAGCATCACTCAGTCCGTTTCTCTTCGCCGTGTCTTTTTTCCCATCGCTCTTCCTTCCCATGTGGGGGAGAAAAGAAAAAAAAAATCCCTGTTTTCTAAAAAATCTAGTATTCATCTGAATTACCTACTTCTTACATTATTAAAACATACACTTAAGTGGGTCATCTACATATCTCTGCTTTGATGTTGTTCCTGGGAGCGCCGTGCCAGTGACTGCGCAGCCCACCTCCCACCATTCTGCCGCTCTGCTCCCCTCCCCCGCTCTCTATGATTACGTTGTCGCCTCGATCTTCAGCTTCCCGTTTGTCATAGCTACTTACTAAGCGATTAAGTTGCTGTAAGATACTGCCAAAGTGATTTTCTCTACTATAGAAAAAAGACTACAGCTGTTAAGAAATATTCGAATAACTCGGTGGGAGTAATCACAATAAACGCTTTCGTTTTAGCAAATAAAATCACGTTTGTTAAAAAAAACCCAAAAAAAACGGCGGTTTCATTGTGGGCTTGTATGGGAATGTAGGCAGAGCGTTCAGATTTATCCCCCTCTCAAATATTATGTCTTGACCCCTCGCAGGGCTGTGCGGTGGGCCGGTAACAGATTTCTCGGGGATCTTAGATTCAGAGACACATTATTGAAACAAAAAGTGGGATCAATGCAGAAGGGGATGGAATGCGGGGCGTGCTGGGTTCAGCGGCGTCACTGGAAGACCGTGTGGTAGGTGGGACACTGGTGGGACTTCATGTATTTGATGGCGAACTTGATCTCCTTGCTCTTCTTGTCCCATTTGTGGATGGACATGAGCAGCAGCTGCTGGTCCACTTTGCGGCCCATGATGAGGAAGTTGGAGCCCAGGCTGTCCAGCTGGGAGCACGGGCAGTTGGCGCCGTTCTTGATGTACAGCGTCAGCTTCTTCAGGTCCTTTTTCCGCAGTACTCCCTGCTTCAGGACCTTCTTTTTCTTCTGCGCCGCAATCAGCTTCTTGTCGCCCTTTTCCTTCTTCACCTCCTTGATTTTCATCTTTAGGGCTGAGAGGGGCGAAAAAGAGGGAGGAGAAATTAAA